>JBBGZY010000448.1:6490000-7017500 GCA_037952925.1 Lithobates clamitans | reverse complement strand
AGCCTCTGACCATCGTTTGCACTAACTGCAGTAATCTCTAGCAGCCAATCAGTGAGTGTGGACCCGTTTACTTTATTAAAGTTTGTTTTAGATAAGGCTATGTGTGTGTTTATTAGGGGATGTTGGGGTGGAGAGCAAAATTGCATGGGGGGGCAAGATAATCTCAGACTCTATTTAACCACACCCCTTTAAGCCACGCCCGGTATTTAGCATCATTTAAGCCACACCCACAAAATGCATGCCCCAACCCCTAATTACCATATGACTGCCTACACTGCCTTTCGAGAAAAAAGTGTCCATAAAATGTTGGCAAGTATGCCAATGTGGAGAGGAGGAGAAGGGGTTAAACTTTGCTTCAATACAATACTTTACAATACTTTGCTACACTAGACTGCCACAGCTCCTTCACTAACCTCTTCCATACACTAGACTGCCACAGCTCCTTCACTGACCTCTTCTATACACTTAACTACCACAGCTGCTTCACTGACCTCTTCCATACACTAGGCTGCCACAGCTTCTTCACTAACCTCTTCCATACGCTACATGGCCACAGCTCCTTCACTGACCTCTTTCATACACTAGACTGCCACAGCTCCTTTACTGACCTCTTCCATACACTACATGGCCATAGCTCCTTCACTGACCTCTTTCATACACTAGACTACCACAGCTTCTTCACTGACCTCTTCTATACACTAGACTACCACAGATCCTTCACTGACCTCTTCTATACACTAGACTGCCACAGATCCTTCACTGACCTCTTCTATACACTAGACTCAGACTCTATTTAACCACACCCCTTTAAGCCACGCCTGATATTTAGCATCATTTAAGCCACACCCACAAAATGCATGCTCCAACCCCCAACCCCTAATTACCATATGACTCTACCTACACTGCCTTTCGAGAAAAAAGTGTCCATAAAATGTTGGCAAGTATGCCAATGTGGAGAGGAGGAGAAGGGGTTAAACGTTGCTTCAATGACCACCAATGCTGGGGGAGTTTAACATTTCACTGACACTGGGGGGGGGGGGGGTCAATGGCAGTGAAAGTTAACCCTCCCACCTGCACTGGTGGTCATGGCAGTAAAAGTTAACTCCCATTCCTCTCCTGCATAGCTCATTCACTGACCTCTTCCATACACTAGACATGACTGCCACAGCTCCTTCACTGACCTCTTCCATACACTAGACTGCCACAGCTCCTTCACTAACCTCTTCCATACACTAGACTGCCACAGCTCCTTCACTAACCTCTTCTATACATTAGACTGCCACAGCTCCTTCACTAACCTCTTCCATACACTAGACTGCCACAGCTCCTTCACTGACCTCTTCCATACACTAGACTGCCACAGCTTCTTCACTAACCTCTTCCATACACTAGACTGCCACAGATCCTTCACTGACCTCTTCTATACACTAGACTGCCACAGATCCTTCACTGACCTCTTCTATACACTAGACTACCACAGCTCCTTCACTGACCTCTTCTATACACTAGACTGCCACAGCTCCTTCACTGACCTCTTCTATACACTAGACTACCACAGCTCCTTCACTGACCTCTTCCATACACTAGGCTGCCACAGATCCTTCACTGACGTCTTCTATACACTAGACTGCCACAGATCCTTCACTGACCTCTTCTATACACTAGACTACCACAGCTCCTTCACTGACCTCTTCCATACGCTACACGGCCATAGCTCCTTCACTGACCTCTTCCATACACTAGACTGTCAAAGCTCCCTTACTGACCTCTTTCATACACTAGACTGCCACGGCTCCTTCTCTGACCTCTTCTATACACTAGACTGCCATAGGTCCTTCACTAACCACTTCCATACACTACACTGTCAAAGCTCCCTTAATGACCTCTTCCATACACCGTCACAGCTCTTTCTCCAACCTCTTTTACAGTATATACTACTAGACTGCCACAGCTTCTTCGCCAACCTCTCCCATACACACAATCACACAGCTCTTCCCTCCTGTACTGCTATGTGCAGGTAGACAGCTGTAATCCTTTAAGTCATTTATTCACAAGGCAGCTATAAATGATTAGTCTATGACCTGTAAAATACTGCAATGCTGACAGCTGCTGCTCATTTCAGGAAGACTTTTAGTTGAACTATTATAAGCCTGTGCTATTCTAATCATCCATCAGACAATAGTTGCTTGGTTTCCAGTGACAGTGCTTGCATTTGGAGCTTTCGTGGATTGTCCCCTCAGATATTTACTCAGTTTTTAACACTGATTTTACTATAACAAGGGTAACTATCAATGTTTGCTTTCTTAGCCATTGTGTAGAGCCCTGGTGCCCAACCTGTGGCCTTCTGGCACTTGTGCCACTCTCTGAGCCTCGGCAGATAGTAGTCTGTGTTTTGGTAATTACTCTAGCCCAGTGATGGTCAACTTTCTTTAAATTGGGGGCCTCAAGTGCAGCCCCTGACATCACCAAAGGGCTGCACACAAAACTCAGTGAATATTTAGTGTCAGAAACAGCAGACAAACAACAGGATATTGTCAAAGACTAGGGGTACGATACAAGAGACTGTCATAGACTGTGGACATAATAGAGAAGATGGTCAGGGATAAAAGAGATGGTCTGAGACTGTGGACATGACTAAAAAGATAGTCAGAGACTGTGGACACGATAAAAGAGATGTTCAGAAACTGTGGACACGATAAAACAGATACGCCCCAGTAGAAGTCTGATGACGAAACGCGCGTAGGGCGGGCTTACGGACGTCTTGCAGCACCTCTAGCAAAGTGATTTTGATATCTTTTTCATGCTCGTTTTTATCATTGAAAATGTGAGTACTACAGTGTTATTAAGCTTTAATAAAAGTTTCTATACGGTTTTACGCTATGGGTTTCCCTCCTTTCTTTTATATGTAATACATCAAAACAACACGGAAAGTAAAGTTTGGAGACATCTATGATTGCTACACAGTGGCAGATACTGTGACTGCCTGCACCTCTGCAGGGGAAAGAAAATCCGGCGGACGATTTGGATTACGCCGGTTTGGAGACGCTGGACACATCAGCTGTGTTGGATGCCATCAGTCCACGGTCCCCGCAGAGGGCTAAATCTGCTCGCACTTAAGACCTTGCCAATAGGGAGGTCCACCATTTAGGGTAAGGGTCCACCTTTAATATTTTTGGATTTACAGAGAGTCTCATCTATACACTCCTCTCTTTTCCATTCATCTATGTGGGTTATGACCTGATGAATCGTGGATGTCTTCTCCTAATTTCATGAATTGGACATACACTTATGGAACTTTTTCTCTGTCGTTCAGTTTATGGACAGCATTCACTATCTTCACGTTTTTTTCACTACTGATAAGCTTTGTTGTGTTTATTGATATATTATTGCAATCACTTATTCAGCGCTGGATATATTCAGGTTGTTTATTTTCATGTGTTTTTGTACACTAGTGCACACTACATTTAGGATATCTTATCCAGGGTACTTTAATTTTTGTATGTTCTATTAATTTCATTTTTTAATATGATCAAACTTGCACACAGATTATGAGCACACTTATTTTGATTTATTTGTATAGTTTACACAGATATTGGTGTTTGTTTGTGCAGCTATAGTCTTGGTTTCACATTTGAGCTTTTTAGCGCGTTTTTTTAAATTTTATTTACGATAAAACAGATGGCCAGAGACTGTGGACACGATAACAGATGATCAGAGACTGTGAACAGGATAAAAGAGATGATCAGAGACTGTGGATACAATAATAGATGTTCAGAGACTGTGGACACAATAAGAGATGATCAGAGACTTTGGACACAATAAGAGATGATCAGAAACTCTGGACACAATAAGAGATGATCAGAGACTCTGGACACGATAAAAGAGATGGTCAGAGACTGTGGACACGACAACAGAGATGATCAGAGACTGTATAAATGATAATAGAGATGGTCAGAGACTGTGGACACGACAACAGAGATGATCAGAGACTGTATACACAATAAAAGAGATGATTAGAGACTGTGGACACAACAAGAGATATTCAGAGACTGTGGACACAACAAAAGAGATGGTCAGGCTGTGGACACAATAAAAGAGATGGTCAGAGACCATGGACACGATAACACGATAAATGAGATGGTCAGAGACCGCGGACACGATTAAAGAGATGGTCAGAGACTGTGAACACAATAAAAGAGATGGTCAGAGACTGTGGACACGACAACAGAGATGGTCAAAGACTGTGGACACAACAACAGAGATGGTCAGGAACCGTGGACATGACAACAGAGATGATCAGAGACTGTGGACACGATAACAGAGATGATCCGAGACTATGGACACAATAAGAGATGATCGGAGACTGTGGACACAATAAAAGAGATGGTCAGAGACTGTGAACACGATAAAAGAAATGGTTAGAGACTGTGGACACGACAACATATTACATGAAACTGTTATAGCAGTGATTTCTAACAGAGCAATAGAGAAACACAGATTTGTCTCTGCAGGTGCCCTGAGGGCCACACAAAAGTTACCAAAGGGCCACATGTGGTCCCTAGACTGCAGGTTGGGCACCAGAGTTTTAGCCATTAATGAAAAGTGGAAAAAGGTACCTTTTGGGCCTCATGCACACAGAATGCATTGCAAACTCTCCTAGAAGCCTTTCCTCCTGGCAGCAGCATTTTGGCAGAAAAAAAGCCTGACACTTTTAAAAAGTGTCTAAAGTTATTACAAGCACTTTGGAGCGTTTACAGGCATCAAGAGCTTGGGCATTCATTAATTTCATTGGCAAGAATATTAATTTGTTTTGGCCATTAAAATGAATTAATGCTCAAGCGCTAAACATGCCCAGCGTTTAGACGCGTTTAGCAGCGTCAAGCGTTTTTCCTGCCAAAACTCTGCTGCTCCTGGATGCACTGGCAGTGGGGTTTTTTTCTGCCTCTAAAAGCCCCTGCCACTAAACGCTGCTAAAAGCCTATATGAGCATGGATACATAGACTAACATGCAAGGGAGTTTAGATGCAGAAAAAAAAAAACGCCTGCCGCCCCTAGAAGCGGCTGCAAAAACGTCCAGTGTGCACGAGGCCTTATAATAGATCTTGCAAAGAGAAACTTTAAATGCAGCACAAGTCATTTTAAGTGGGCTAAGGAGCACAAATGTGGAGTTATTGACTTGTAAAGGTGCTGTAATAGCAGTGATCTCTAGCAGTTTCATGTAATGTGTCTCCAGTCTATGACTGTCTCCTGAAGCATGTCCCCAGTCTCCAATAAACTCCCCCAACATGTTCACAGTCTCTGACCATCATCCATGTCTCCAGTCTCTAATAAACTTCCCCAACATGCTCACAGTCTCTGACCATCGTCCATGTCTCCAGTTTCCAATGCTTTTCTGTAGTATTACATTCACGGAATATCATGAGGGACCATAGAATGATGTCAAGGGTCTCTCCATATCAAGTACCCCTGGTCATAGACGTAGCATAAGGGGTTGCAAGGGTCACAAATGCGACCCCACTCCTAGCTCCAGGGGGCCCCTGCAGCCCCCCTGTCATATTATCACATTCTCCACAAAATCCAGCTCCGATCTGCCCTAGGGCCCCACAGCCATGCTCCAGTACTGGGCTTCTACTTTTCCTTCCACAGTCCACACCCCTCTGTTCCTATTGGTTGGGGAGAAGCTGTGAGCCATTTCCTGAATGGAGAGGAGCAGGAGGTGAGAACAGCCCAGGATGGGGAAGTGTCTGTGCTGTGTGCTGGAAACATGGAATGGTAACTGAGCTCAGCGAGGCAAGAGGAGGAGAGTGCCATGCTGTAGTCACGATGGGACCGATGTCACTGGTGAGGTATGACACCGCTCAGTGTCTCCTAGTCACCAGCTGGGATTCTCTGTACCCCCCACCCGGGGATGTCTACTTACCCCACTTACCTGACAACTGGGGAAAAGACACACACCTCTGGGAGGTGACCTTCCCAACACCTGCCAACACTGACAGAGAAACCTTCAGAAATTGCTAAAAAAAATCCATTAACACCTCCTGAGGGGCCACTGAGGGGCTGCAGGCTCCAGATTTTGTGTCACGTGGCTTTGCCCCCCCAGATCTAAGTTGCCCCCCTCCCCCCCAAAGCCCCCGAACACCCCCTCCACCCTGCCTGCTATGCCCGGCTGCTGAGCTCCTTTCCCATTACAGCACTCTATACTGTTCCTCCTCCACAGGGCTGAAATCACATTCCTTTACAACACAGCCAGTCAGCCACGATCCTCACAGGGTGTATCTGCCTACTGCAACTACACTGCCATTCCGACCAGAGAATTTCACGGGTCAGAAGGGCAACATAAAAGCCAGATACACCCTGTAAAGACTGACAGGCTGTGTGTAAAGAAATGTGATTTCAGCCCTGTGTAGTGTGGGGGGGGGAGCTGTATACAGTGCTGGGATGGGAAAGGAGCTCTGCCAAGTGACCTGCCCGGGGTCCCTGTCCTCTGATTCTCCAGCGGTGATCCCTGTCCTCTGATGTAAAGAGGAACTCTGGGAACTCAAAACTCTTAAGCCACTTTGAGTATCTTGGCATGCGGTGGATGTATCTGTACGCACATTGGAAGTAGTGGGGGGGGGGGCCAGGTCAACTTTTGCATCGGGGCCCACAAGCTTCAAGCTACGCCTCTGCCCCTGGTGTAGATGTTCTCAAATTGCACATACAAAAGACATGTTAGATCAGTCAAATTGGTGGAAAAAAACCTGCGCTAGTGAGCAAAAACAGAGTGAATAAAAATACTTAAATATATCGAGTGCAGCTGCGCTCGGCACTTTTAGATTCCCCCTCTAGGTCCACTTGGATGGTGGGGAAGGAACCTGGACCCAGAGCGCAGGTGCCGTGTACAGCTGATTGAAGCATTTGAGCTTCGGCTATCTCCGGCGGCTGAGAGTAGTATGTACTGCGCAGGCGCTGCGCCTGCGCAGTACAGGGGGGGAACTTATCCGCCGAGGGAACATTCTCGGCAAGACACCGGCTTTTTAAACTTAACGATTTTTTTTACTTGTAATTTGCATTAAAACCTATGGTCCTTTTAAGTAATAAATCCCCCATTATTACTACTACACCATTGGAGTTTCTCCTTTTTTTTCTCTCATCCACGGATCCTCTGAATTATGAGTCTCCCCCCTGATGCTGCAGCAGTAAGATCAGCTTAGAGTTGGCGGTGCTCGTATACAAGACCCGGACATCGATATTTATCTGTCCCTGCAGAGGGCTATATCTGCAAGCGTGTATGACCTCGCCACAGAGGAGGTCCAACAAGTGCGGTAAGGGTACATCCATTACTCCTCTCCCGCAACTATCGGTGGCTTGGAAGTGTTTTTTCTACATCTTTCACTTTTCTACTCTGATATGACACACTAAAGGAACAGCTTTTTTTCTTCACATTTTTTACCCACTTGCTTTTCATGGACTGAATGTGGTGTTTTTCAAGCGATTGGGGGTCCAATTGCACACTTAGAACTTCATTTTCTTTTTACATATTTTTTTATTGAGATATGTTTTATTGTTTTGTTATCTCTTTGTACTGGGATTTAAACATGTTATAGCTCTGGGTATTACCCCAAGGAGCTACTTAAGTGTAGGAATTCATCATATTTATGCTAGCGCACAATTTTTTGTTTATATGTTAGATCAGTCACACACTCATCAGGCTGATGCTTATAAAGTATATTTGCTTTTAAATTATACTGGTTCGAGGGGGGGAGGGGATTGAAAAGGAGGTCCAGACTCCCTCAGATAAATAATTAAAAGTCAGCAGCTACCAATTCTGTAGCTGCTGACTTTTAATATTAGGACACTTACTGTCCAGGAATCCAGCGATGTCAGCACCCTAGCCGATTTTTCCCTTGGCTCTCGGGTGCTGCCACCGCCATTGCTTCTAAGGGCAACCTACTGAGCATGCACGAAGCATGCTGCACTTTCTCAATGGCAGGGGAAGGAGGAGGGGGGCCAAAACTTCTGGGTTATCTAGTCATGGAGAGATCACCCGGAAGTGGGAGCTGATACCTGTCAAAACCAGGTATCCCTCCCCCCCGAAAGGTGCCAAATGTGAGAGATAGATAAGCAGAGCTTCCCCTTTTGGGTGGAGCTCCACTTTAAAGTATAACTAAAGACAAAACTTTGTGTTTTGTTTTGTATAGAGTGGATGCCAATTAGAATGCTTGTCAGTTTTTATTTCCGTCTGTGCCCCTGGTGCCCCCATTAAGGAGATTCATCCTGTCTGTATGTCCTGTTTACTATTATCACTGAAAGTAAAAGAAAATTCCAAATTTTAGATTGTCCCCAGAAAAGTATAAGAGAGGAAATCTTCTAATGGGGACACTAGTTCTTATAGCCTGGGGGTCCCCAAGGAATTCCCCTAATTTGAAGGATTTCCTCTCCCTTCCTGTTTGGCTATGGGACAGGAAGTGAAGGGAAATCTCTGCAATGACACACAGATGGCGAAAAAATATCTGACAGGGAGTATAACCCTCCCTTGCACTATCCAAAATGAAAAATAAAGTTTTGCCTATATTTCTATTTTAAGCTATGAACCGCCAGAGTTGAAGATCACCCAGGGCTATGGACTCGCCATCTGACTGCACTAATTGGCTCAGCATGGAGTGGTGTATCCCCATAAAAGGATCATTATGAGCCCCCTGGTTCCATCTCCCATTTCATTTCAAAACTAGCATGGCAGCATAGTAAATACTAGACATATTTGAACTATATTTACATCCATTTTTTCTCGATGTTCAAACTGTTATTGCTGCTTAAATAAATAATCATCACTGCCCTGTCTGTACTGGACCCTCTGCACTGTTGAGTCCTTTACTGACCACATGCATTGCTATGGTTCTATGTACACCCATAAAATTCTGAATACACCAGCACCCTGAACTTACCTTTCTCTGAACCAAGTGTTCTGGCGATACAGCACATCCTGTGCTCATTCACAGCTGGAAGCAGAACTGACAGTACTGCTCTGGCGGTACATGCACATTGGTGAAACTCTTGCTGCTTGGGTCATGTTTCGCCAATTGTGCATGTGCAGTCACACCAGTAATTTGTTCTGCAAGTGTTTGGTCCATCAAGCAAAACTCACCTTATACAGGGGGTAACCAAAGATGAGCTGTGTGCCTATTATCGTGTCCTAAAAGTTAACATATATGTAAACAAAATCACGAAAATCTCATTTAATCTCTAAGATTTAAATTAACATAATTTGTAACATTTTTGGATCTGAAGCTTTCATTAATCAAAATGCCTCGAAAAGTCATTGCTCGACACAAACTGGTATAGGGTGACAACATTCTGTCCCTGTCTTCCAATGTGCGCCTGCGATATTCCCTTTTCATTACAAACGGCTGCTTTAACGTACATTATGCGGGTATGGTCCACCATGGTACTTAGGAGTTCTGCAGACAGTGGATGAAGATCATATTTTCATTCCAGGGCACAGGCAGGTAAAGCACAACTGCAGTAGCGCAGATAGAAGTGGAATTCTCCCATTCTCCACAGCCTATGAAAGAAGGATACGTCCTCATCTACCTTTGTGACACCACTGACTGGGTTAACACCACCATCCTTAAGCTGGCTATACACTGTAAGGCCCCTTTCACACAGGTGATCCAATCAGGGCTGCCTGTCAGTTTTTTAGGTGGACCTGATTGGACCCTCCAGTCTCTTCTATGGAGCAGCAGATGTTCAATCCTGTCCACCAAAAACAGACAGAGGGGGGACCTATTTCCCACCTGTCTGGCAGATTGGGTTGGATGGAAATGGACAGGCAGTTCGTTTCCATCCAATTACCCCACAGATGAGAGCAGGCTGTGTCCGGGTCCACTCTGCATGGCTGAGTGGACATGGACCTGTCATCTGCCTGCTCAGCGGGGATCAGCAGAGAGATCCGCCGCTAAGCAAGCGGATCCCGCTTCAGGGAGGTGCCCGTGTGGGCCTTGGAGTTTTGGCCGAATTCTAACAGTGGGTATCCCTGCCAGCTCAACAAATGTTGAGCCAATCAATTGCCAATCAATTGCAGGCACAGTTCAGGTAATCCAACAGGCGGTGATTAGTTGCAAACCAGGCTGCATCTCCTTCAACAAAGTCTCTGCTACTAATTTCCTGACTTGTGTGTCTGTATTTCTGGGCAGCCAAGTGCAACAGTTTTCAAAGCTCAAAGACAGATTTCCACATAAGAAGTGATCAGGTCAGGTTTCTTACAGTCGCTAGTGCAGACTTTAGAGTAGCCATTGCTATACTGTGAGACAGGATTGATTACTGTCCTGTATTGTAAATTATGATTTAATACTTATGAAAATAACAATCAAATTTAGAGAAATATTTGGAATTTATCTTTTAATTATTATTGCCTTGTTTATTGTTATTGCAGGGCAATATTCTCCCATACCTCAAAGGAGAAGAGCGAGAATTCCACTGTGGGGCAGAGAGTCTGAACATCAGCTGTACTAGAGACGTCAGAACCATGACTCCAACCCGAGACACAATGCGCCCATTGACCGTGACTGTACATCAGCTGCACCAGAGACGTCAGAACCCTCTCTCTCTTGCAAGATACAGGCGTACTGTGGTCATTCTGAACTGCCAAGAACCAGGGAGCATCCAGAGTCTCCCTCTCCATAATCAGCAGAGAGAAGAGTGTCCTGCATACAGCATCTACTTACAGGAATTGGAAGAGGGAGCACAAATTATAAGACTACTCTGCTCTCAAAAATTTCACACTGCCTGCATTTGGAGATGGGAGAAGAACACCTGTTCAATCTGCCAGGAAAGGTTTACTTGCCATATTCAAGTATGTGTCTTGCTTCTGTCTTTTCAATTGCTTTATTAGCTGGAGAAATAATTTGAGTTTATTTAGTTATTTAAAAACGATATCTTTGGCAAACCCTTAACCACATGCCGACCAGTGCACGACGATATACGTCAGCACAATGGCACAGCTGGGCTAATGGGCATACAGGTATGTCCTCTTTAAATCGCGGCATAGTGGGCGGGCGCGTGCTCTGTGGGTGTGCCCCTGGGTCCCGCAGACTCAATGTCAGCCGGGCGCCCGCGATCGTGTCACGGAGTGGCAGAACGGGGTGATGACTATGTAAACAAGGCATTTCCCTGTTCTGCCTAGCTACATGACAGATCTACTGCTCCCTGTCATCGGGAGCCGTGATCGCTGTCATGTTCTAGTGAGAAAATCCCCCCCACAGTTAGAATCACTCCCTAGGACACACTTAACCCCTTGATCGGAAAATTAATAATAAAAATGCCATAAATCTATCCCCTATTTTGTAGACGCTATAACTTTTGCGCAAACCAATTAATATTATTTTTATTGTGATTTGTTTTACCAAAAATATGTAGAAGAATACATATCGGCCTAAACCGAGAAAAAAATGTTTATATATATATATATATATATATATATTGGGGATATTTATTATAGCAAAAAGTAAAAAATATTGCTTTTTTTCAAAATTGTCGCTTTTTTTTGTTTATAGCGCAAAAAATAAAAAGCGTAGAGGTGATCAAATACCACCAAAAGAAAGCTCTATTTGTGGGAAAAAAGGACATCAATTTTGTTGGGCTGCAACGTCGCACGACCGCGCAATTGTCAGTTAAAGCGACGCAGTTCCTTATCGCAAAAAGTACTCTGGTCAGGAAGGGGGTAAATCCTTCCGGGGCTGAAGTGGTTAATAAATGTCATTCTCTCCTGTCACAGCGTTCATTTTACATACTGAATTGTGGCGTAATGAGCATCATCGCCCCCTAGCCGACTCAATCAGCTCTCATTTTCTATCAACTTTAACGAAGATCCATCTAAACAAGGGTTGCCAACCATCAGTAAATTTATTGTCAGTTTGTAAAAATCTGTGATTTTTACATCTGTCAGTAAATGTCCGTTGGAGAAATGTTATGTCAGTAAAAATAAGTCCTTCAGGCAGGTTAGTGTTGGCTTGGCGAGTGTAAGAAAGAACCTCTTGACAGCTAGATGCAGCACCAGCAGCCACTTGTCCAGGAAGAGTTTGAAGACAGTTGGGATCATTTTTTAATAGAAGCAGGCTGGAGCCAGCAGCAGAAGGAGCAGGAGGCTGCATTTGCCGATCCTGAACCTTTAGTTCTGGCTGCAGAATGATCTCAACTGTGCTCCATCTGCCACCTCTCAGCATAGATAGGTAGTTGGAACCCAGTGCTTGTCTGGCGGCAGCAGCTCCTGAAGCTTGTGCCAAACACCCCCCCCCCCTCCCCCTCCGCGGCTACGATACACTCTCCTCCTGAATAACCTGCCCTGCTCTTCTGCAGTTGCAGTTCTCTACCAGGTACTGTCAAGGAGAGGCAATTAGGGGTGGGAGTAAAGCACAGGGGGCGATTTGGGAGAAAAGGGGGCACCCTTGTAATGCAGCACACCCCTGAAACCTGCACTCTGTATGCAGAGAACCTGTGAAACCTGCACTCCCTATGTAGCGTACACTTGAACCCTGTACTCTGTATGTAGCACACACTCCTGGTATTTATTGCCCCTTTTAGTACAGAAGGTGATACTGCTGCCTCCTGAATGTGTTTTTTTCCAGCCAAATTGGAATTTTGCATTGAAATGCTGTGTAACAAACACAAGCCAAGCATGTGCAGCCCTATTGAGCTCAACTGGCCAGTTTGACAGGCGATTTTGCCTATGAAACTTGACATGTCGAGTTAAAATTGCAGCACTTTGAAGCTAAGCATGGAGGCCATGGCAATGCATACTCACCCAAGCAGCTGCTATGTTTATTTAGAGGTAGATGGTCGGTAGGTGGTCAGGGAGCAGTTCTGTTTAATCATCCCCTTTTAGGTCACTCCCACTGTTAAGACTCTGATCATGCCCATTGCTCTCTTTCACATGTATAACAGAACTTGTTTTTTAACCATATCCCAACAGGGTGGCTGATATTTTGTAATGTGGGGTCGACTTTTTAAATGTAAACCAGGCCAATTATTATTGGGAATTGTCAGCATTTACAGATTGTGTTTATACTGGTTTCGTTTCTAATAGGAGTTCTGTCATTTTTTTAGGTTGTCAGTAAAAAAAAAAGTAGTGCTCTGTCAGTACATTTTCCTTGATCTGTCAGTAAAAAAAAGTTGCAGGAGGTTGGCAACCCTTACTGCTAGGTAAAATTATAATAACACAATTTTTGCTGGGTTAGAGAAAAAACACCTTCTGCTCTGTGAAGGAAGTTTGGGTTGGTTACAAAATGAACAATAGCATTGTATTTGCTAAGAATAATGTCTGCTACTTTATTTGTCTGTTTAGCTACCAGACAACATGCAGCACTCCTAAAGGGCCACTCTGCACAAAATTGATATCTCAATAAAGGGAAAAGTGAAGCTTCTGGTGTCACTGAGAAAGTGAGTAGAAATCTCCCTACTGGTTCCCTAGGAAGCAATGAAATGTAATAAAGGCTCAAAGCTTTGCCGGCTGTATGCAAAACAAAACAAAAATGTTTTGGCTTGGGGCCATACACATATAGATATACGAACGAGTATAAAAATTGCTGGTGATCAAATTAGATTAAAAGGTTATATGTTCAGAAAATTGTCCCCTGTGTGTCCTGCCCTGGAGTTCCTTGCTCTACACATCTGTAACAGAATTTATGGGGGGGGGGTTGTTTACTCTCCATATTAGATACTGAATATATTTTATATTATGGAGAATGCAATTGGACATTCTGCCTGGACGTTCTACTGCTCCAGGGGACAATGTCCCAAGGTCACCGCTGTGACTTTATACCAATGGAAAAAAAAAAAAGTTAAGTGAAGAAAAACCTTTGGAACGGGTCTTTAGCATTACTCAGGAGGGAAACATTTCCTATATACTTAACATCATTGTTTTTTGCAGGCCAAGATTCTCCCATATATCATATCAGAGGATCCAGATCTTCAATATGGCCCAGTGAACTTGAAGAACAGCTGTCCCAGAGTTCTAGAAGATGTCAGAACCCTGACAGATGCTGCTCTCTGGTCAATCAGAACCTACCCAGAACTGGGGAGATTCCAGAGTCCACTGGTTTATGACCAGCAGAGGGAGGAGCTGCCTGACTGTTGCATCTGTTTACTAGAAGAGGAAGCACAGAACACTAGACTACCCTGCACCAACCAATTTTACACTGACTGCATTACGACATGGATGCTGAAGATTGGAACCCACCACTGTTGGGAGAGGGTCACTTGGCATGTACTGGTATGTGTTTTACATCTGTTTTTTTTATCACTTTTACCATTTCTGAGTAAAAGTGATTGTTTTCTTAAATCTGGTGAAAACATTTAGAAATGATTTTGTTGATTAAGAACATTTGCTTTAAGAAACCGTTTGATGAATGTAATTTATCTTCTCTCACCACCAGTATGTGTTTGAGTTACCTAAATATGGACAGATGACTGAAATTAGGGACAGATGACCAAAATTATAGACAGATTACCAATCTATGGAAAGATTTTTACCCCATGACACATTTTGTCCATACAGCCATTAATTACTATAGAGATTGATATGGGAGCATGAAATGTGCAAATTCCTAATTTTCCACCCAACAGAGATGAATAAGTGAACAACTACAATTGCAACAATTAAGCCATTTGTGATATAAGGAAAGATTTCCCACAATATTATTGCCAGCTCCCAAAATGGTCACTTTCTGGAAAATAGGGATCCTTATCCTTGTGTGATAGCTTTGTGAATTGAGCCTATTGACATTGGAGCCCATAGTGAATGTTTACCATAATGCTGATCCTTATTCCAGAGGGATCAGATAGGTAAATGTATTAATAAATTGGTGGATCAGATAAGTAAAGCCTTCTTTTCTCTTAGGGAGGCTTCAGTAGTTACAAAATGAACATTAGCTTTGTATATTCTTAGAATCATATCCACCAACTATCTGGATTGTATGCTCATCTGCCAAAAGCTATAAAGTTCTTAAAAGGCTAATTCAACAATTAAACAAGCATCAATTGTTGGTAAATGGTGGGAAGGTAGAGATGAAGCCCCTGGTGTCACTTGGAAGGATGTGAACATTGGTTTCCCAAGAAGCAAGAAAGCCCAGTCAACTTAATATATTTTATATTATGGAGAATGCGATTGGATTCCAGGATTCTTCCTGGACATTCTACTGCTCCAGGGGACAATGTTCCAAGGTCATCGCTGTGACTTTGTACCAATGAAAAAAAAAGTTAAGTGAAGAAAAACATTTGGAACGGGTCTTTAGCATTAGTCAGGAGGGAAACATTTCCAACATACTAAACATCATTGTTTTTGCAGGCCAAGATTCTCCCATACATCATATCAGAGGATCCAGATCTTCAATATGGCCCAGTGATCCTGAAGAACAGCTGCCCCAGAGTTCTAGAAAACATCAGATCCCTGACAGATGCTGCTCTTTGGTCAATCAGAAATTACCCAGACCCTAGGAGCTTCCAGAGTCCACTGGTTTATAACCAGTAGAGGAAGGAACTACCTGACTGTAGCATTTGTTTACTAGAAGAGGGAGCACAAAACACTAGACTACCCTGCTCCCACCAATTTTACACTGACTTCAAATGGTGAGCGAGGTGGATCGCTGATGTTTTGGGGATGTGTGAGCTACAAAGGCACAGGAAATTTGGTCAAAACTGATGGCAAGATGAATACAGTATGTTTTCAAAAAATACTGGGGCAACATTTGCATTCATCCGCCAGGAAGCTGTGCATGGGACGTACTTGGACACTCCAACATGACAATGTAGGTTTTGGAGTGTCCATCTCAGTCCCCTAACCTCAATATCATTGAGTCATTCTACAAGACAGCCCAAGAATTTACAGGAACTGGAGGCTTTTTGCCAAGAGGAATGGGTAGCTTTACCATCTGAGAAGATAAAGAGGAGCAAAAAGGGAGCAATACACAGTATCAAGAACTGGGGTGTGTAAACTTTTGATCAGGGTTATTTGACTAGTTTCTGTTGTCATTATGATTTAAAATGAATAAACACAGTTGATTGACAATAAATGGCTTCAGCCAAACACTAACCATGAGTGAAAGAAAAGTTTTTGTGTTATATGTAAACTTATGAGCACAACTGTATTTGCCTTTAGTAAATCAACCCCACCATTGTCCACATTATCTCTGTAATCAATGTAATAAATCAGTTATAACTGACCATACAGTATAAACAGTTCTACGTAGTTCAATGTAACCGAGGATACATGCACACTTGTGTGCAGTTCAGTAGGATGACAGCAGTGCCTATCTCAATACATCGCACTGTTCACTTTTTTTAACACAAACTTTATTGAAATGTCACAAATTTCTTTTGACCGCCGCGTGGTGCGAGGTGGTGGGCTGCCTAAAGTATTTCATGTATGTTATTTACCTATATCGTCCCCATTATATAGATTTCCAAAAGCCCCAAGACAGCGGCTGGGTGCCACCATCTTGGATGGTGGCACATAGCAGGAAGGTAGTACCAGACATGGGTGGCGGATACTTTGGTTAGCGAGGAGGTCAGTGCTCTGACTCCCTCCCAGGTGGTGGGTGCCACCCCAGCAGGACCGAATCCATGGCATGAAGACCCTATGGACCTAGCTGCAGGTATGGAAGAGTGTGGAGTTAACTGGTGCACTTGTGGAGATCCGCATTGGTGGGATCTCTGTTCTGCCACTGGAAGTGAGGTGGCAGAGTAGCTGAGCTGGTGGAGCAGGACACAGGCTCTGCAGTGTTTCCCTCAAAATGCTGCAATCAGGAAGAGAAGATGTACAGTGTCGCGGGAAGAGTGTCTCACAGTGAAGAACCTCTAGTTTATGTGTCACTGTGCAAGGTGGATGGCTTACTTCTAAACATGGGGTACCACCTTAATGCTGATTCTCGATGGTTTTGCTCAGCCCCACAACCTGGTGTAGTCCCCACCTACAGGGGGAGCAGGCATGCCCTCAGGCAGCGTGGATGCCAATGTAACTAGAAGAGAATTCCAGGCAGGGGTTTGAAGAACACCTGACACCCCAATCCTCAGAATTAACCACCATGAGAATTAACTATCCCAGCTCACCAGGATGCAGACTGATATCTCCATGGCAAGGGAGAAGCCAGCACACAGCCCCCTGCTATGTAATACCGGCCTGCATACCCTCCAGCATTGGCACGGGTGCCTTTTGTCTGGGGTCTTCCCCAAAAAAGAAAAACCCTTCAAAAAGCACTAGAACCTGCTTTTGTGCCACCTACCTGCTTCTTACGAGAGACAAATAAGTAGTCAGTACCCCCTGATGATTTGGTTTTAGTACCCTTTGGACTACAAACTAGCTCACCATGCATGCTGGTAGTAAATAGTAATAAAAAAAGATGGATACAGTAAAAAAAAAAAAATGGTATTTAATGTTCTTACAGCAGCAGTAAACCCAAAAGCAAGCATTTATCATATTGCGGCTTATCGATTCTCAGCTGTGGTGACAGCATTAGTTTTCTTTTTTTAGGCTTTCATTCCTTTTTTTCCAGTTGGTGATCCATTCAATAAGTCCATTGTTTTTTAACAGAACAAACTGTCCTGCAGATGTAGCACTTCAGGGGTTGAGACAAACCATTTACCACTGATAGGGGTGCTTACAATGGTCAGCATGTAATTATGTGAAAACTTTATCCCAAAAGGAAAAAAAAACTGTAGCTTTAACTGCTTAAAAAGTGTAAGTTTGAGTTCAGCTTCAGTTTTTTTAGCCTATCTAAGTCTGCTAGTGCATCTAACATTCCCCTCCCCCAGACAGACAATGCAGATGTCCAAAGATGCCTCCTGTGCTCCCTCATCCAGAGTGTAGACCAGTGTTTCTCAACTCCAGTCCTCAAGGCGCCCCAACAGGTCATGTTTTCAGGCTCTCCATTATTTTGCACAGGGGATTTAATCAGTTTCACTGCCTTAGTAATTACCACAGTTGTTTGAACCTGAGGGAAATCCTGAAAATATGACCTGTTGGTGCGCCTTGAGGACTGGAGTTGAGAAACACTGGTGTAGACACTAATACAGGAGGTGTGTTACTGACCAGATTACCAGGTGAAAACAAAGGGGGGAAAGCCTAAGCCCCGACTTGCAGCGCGACTGCCTCAGGCGACCTGGGCACGACAGGGGCGGCGACTTGCAAAACGACTTCTACATAGAAGTCTATGCAAGTCGCCTCAAGTCGCCCCCAAAGTAGTACAGGAACCTTTTTCTAAGTCGGAGCGACTTGCGTCGCTCCGATTAGAACCGTTCCATTGTACAGAACGGGACGCTACTTGTCAGGCGGCTAGGTCGCCTGACAAGTCGTCCTAGTGTGAACCGACCCTAAAGCCTGCAATATGTTACATTTTAGGTTTAATACTATTTTTTTAATTCATCTAATACTTACTCTTCAGGATCCAGTGGCATTAAAAATAAGAAAATACAAAAAAAAACTTCCCTCTGGTGGTAAGTGAGGGTACTGCAATAGTTATAGGTAAGCAGTGAGCTCTGGGGAGGTGTCTATTGTTAACATCACAGACTATAGTTAGTATGGGCAATTATTTGGACTAACACCTAACACCAAATTCCCTGAGACATAACCCAGACCTAACCTTTCCCGATTGTTGCATTGGCTGTCATATTGGTTCAAAATGGGAATGGGAAATGGCTTTCTTATGTTTGCTAAGTAGCTATCCATGCAGAAGAAAAAGCTACCTATGGTAAACAACTAGTCTTGCAGAATACTTTTGTTTTCAGGTAAATATTATTGCAGTAACAGTAATAATTATAAAGTAATAGACAAAGCTGATCTTTGAATTAAAGACCTCAAGTTGGCCAGATACAAAAGAAACCACGGGTGACATTATATTGTATATTTTGCAAGTAGGTGAAGCATTTTAATTACAGTTTACGTGATATCGTTTATTACCCATATTTTCTAGAGTGTTTTTCATTTAAGGTTTTCTCCCTAGTGGCTGTTTTTGTGTTGAAATGAAAAATAAGCACCCTTCAACACTAACTGCTGAAATAACAGTATAAGCCTCTATCGATTTCAGCTAGTTGATCATACTTAGAGAGCGGAAATGTAAAGAAGTAGACAGAACCACTATGCAAACTTGGCTGTTACACATACATACAGTATATATAGTAAATATATTAGAACTAGAAATACAATTTTATAAAATATCAAGACAATTTAACTTTTAAAGTAGATGTAATGCTAATTACTTGAATCTCATATAATCTTTACCAAATCATTGGCAACTTTGAAGTAATTGGTAATTGTTTTCAAGTGAATGAATAGCCAAAAGTCTTTTCGTTTTGGGCAAGCAAGGATTAAAACCCCTTTTAGTCCCTGCCTTCCTGCTTTCACCTCATTTTAAAAAAGGAAATTAGTGAAAGTCTTTACAAAGTGAGAGGAATTTCCCGCTAGCAATAAGTGCAAGAGAATCTGTTAGACTGGTTGTACCAGGGCCGTCTTTAATATTGATTGGCCCTGGGCAAATGTTTTCTTGGGCACCCCCCCTCCCCCCCCCCCCCATACAATTTCGCTCTCCACCTGCTCTGAGACATATAATAAATAGCAGCTAGACTTAAAATCAGTTTACTGTATCAGATCAGGCAGCGATTGTGATTGGTTGCCAGAGGTTAGAGTGTATCATTACCGCTTACTGACTGGTTGCTAGAGGTTATAGCACACATTACGGCTCACTGATTAGTTGCTAGATGTTACAGCACATGATTTCTGCTTGTTGATTGTTTGCTAGAGATTACTGTACAGTAATACTGCTCACTGATTGGTTGCTAGAGGTCACAGCACATCATGTTCTTACTGCAGGGGGCATGATATACATATGAATTCAGCCTTTATTTACATATCTATGCCGCCAGATGCAGCTATTTACATATGAATGCCAATTATTTACATGTAAACACAGGGTCTGCAGGGCAGAGCTGGGCAGCATTAGTAGCAGCACTTCACATATCAGGACACAGCACGGGACTAAAACTTCAAGGGACAAGGGAATTTAAACTGGGATGGTTGACAAGTATGAGGCAGCTGCTTTGGGCCCCACAACAATGACAGGGCCCAGGGCAGCTGCCCCTTTTGCCCTGCCTTAAAGACTGCCCTGGGTTGTACCCAAGTTGATTGATCAATCAACTTGGTACATTTAGCCTGCCCATTAACAGTTTGAATCTTGGCGGTTCCTGCTGAACCAACCAAGATTCGAACCGTACAGGGCCGGTCTAAGGCAGGGGTCTTCAATCTTTATTAACAAAAGGCCAGGTTACTGTCTTTCAGATTTTAGGGGGGAGGGGGTGGACAGTGGCCAGGAGGGGTAGAAATTACCCCAGCCTCAATTGAAGTAAATGCCCCATCATTGGTATTAGTGGGAGAAAAAATTCCCCATCATTGTTATCAGTGGAAGGAATAATGCCCCATCATTGGTATTAGTGAGAGAAATAATGCTCCATCATTTGTACTAGTGGGAGGAATAATGCCCCATCATTGGTATTAGTGAGAGAAATAATGCTCCATCATTTGTACTAGTAAGAGGAAAAATGCCCCATCATTGGTATTAGTAAGAGAAACAATGCTCCATCATTTGTACTAGTGGGAGGAATAATGCCTTATCATTGGTTATAGTGGGAGGAATAATGCCATATCATTGGTTTTTTTTTTAACAATCAGGAGTGCTTTATTGAAAAGTATAAAATGCAGTACAAAAAAAGGAAAAAGAGGTTAAATAAAACGGTACAGGTGTATGCAGGTACATGTAAAAAATGGATCATATAATCGAATATAGGTGAGCTCTTACTCACATAAGATTTAACATGCTGTATCCAATGCAGTTATATAAACACATTTAGTAGTGGATTGTTGAACATAGTTGGTAAGCCTATCAGGCTTGTCATTACAACAATAGATAAGGAGTCATGAGAGGCGTCTACTAAACCAGATAGGGAAGCGTGTAATAGTTTAGTTACATCCTTATTGCGACAATACCACAGGGTCATCCATCCCCTCCCTCCCACAACCCAGTGACCCGACACCCAGCCGAGAGAAACTAAGGGCAGTATCATCCACCAGTCCATGGCAACCAGACCTTGTCGAACTTCCAGGGGCATCCCCGACTAATATACGTTAGCCTATAGAGGGGCAAAGCAGTGTTGACCCTCTTTTCCCAGGAGGAAAGGGTCGGAGGGTTAGCCGAGTTCCAGCCAGCGAGGATCTCCTTTCTAGCATAATAGCAGAGGAGTGAAATTAGAATTTTGTTATGATGTGTCCTTTGTTCATCCTCGTGTATTCCCAAGAGGGCTAACTCAGGTGTTTTTGGAACAGATAGGTCCATCCTAACATTCAAATGATCATACACTCCCAACCAGAACTTTGACAATGCAGGACAGTCCCAAAACATGTGCATATACGTGCCTACTTGAGTTCGACATCTAGGGCCATATCATTGGTTTTAGTGGAAGGAATAGTGCCACATCATTGGTATCAATGGAAGGGGATAATGCTCCATCATTAGTATCAGTGGGAGGAATAATTCCCCATCACTGGTATCAATGAAAGGAATACTGCCCCATTATTGGTATCAGTGGGACGAATAACGCCACCCATCATTTGTATTAGTAGGAGGAACAATGCCCCATCATTGGTATCAATGGGTGGAATAGCACCCCATCATTGGTATTAGTGGGAGGAATAGAGCCCCATCATTGGTATTAGTGGGAGGAATAGAGCCCCATCATTGGTATTATTGAGAGAATAGTGCCTCATCATTGGTATTAGAGGGAGTAATAGTGCCCCATTGTTGGTGTCAGTGAGAGGAATAGTGCCCCATCGTTGGTAATAGTAGGAGTAATAGTGCCCCATTTGACAGGTAGTACAGAGAATGGCTATGTATGTAACAGGGAAATGAAGCAGGGGGCAAGGAACAGGGAAGGGGGGAAAGGAGAGGAAGGGAAGTGACCCGTAAAAAGGAACCACTGCGCACATTCCCATGAATATCATCAGCATAGAACTATATGTTCTGTCAAAAGCATCTGGCAGTTATCGAAGAAATCAGATGAGGTGCCGTATCTATTAGGACATTCCACCCACCCTCTTTTTTACTATGTAGATGAATTTATAAATCACCTTGTCACCAAACTCCCGTCGTACATACAGGATATGTGCGATGTTCTGATGACACTACAAAACCTCGAGGTCCCCCCTGGGCCCTATTGGTGGGGATCGACGTGGAATCCCTTTGCAAATAGATTCCCCATGAGTGGGGCCTCAGGGCAGTTTCCTATTTCCTTGAGTTAGAATATCCCGATTTTGGAGCTCAAAATGAGTTAATTTCCACGGATGGGGAAATGTCTCACTGCCTGTAATTAGTGCTGCAAAGTGTGAGCTTCCTAGCGGGCGCGGGCGCGGGCACGCGGAGTTGCGAACACGCCTGAGCTCACCCTTAATTGTGATATGTGTTTATGAGCGGTTCTGAATGTTGCAGCTGCATTTTAAATAGATAACGTTGTCTTTTTTAACTCTTTTGGCTGAGGTGCTGGTGGTGGGAGTTTTTTACACAGTTTTTTGTATTACCGTTTGTAATTCTGTATTAAAGTTCCCTTATCTTGAGCTGCATAGTCCTTAGTAACCTCTTGTACTTTCCCACCTTGACATTTAGACTGCAATCATTCTGCCACAGATGTGACGTACAGTAGGTCTTGAAAATGCTAGAGACAAAAGAGTAAAGCAATATGCATGCTTTAGATTTCAATTATTTAGTTAAAAATATGGCAGGACACAATCTGTGAAAGTCACCTCTTCTGTCTCTACAGGAGAATGAACAGATCTGGAAGATACAATTATAGGGAGAGTAATTGGGTCAGAGTTAATTACTGATTCATTGAAGTTTCAGAACACTACCGGCTATGTTCATTATCTCAGTCGTTTCTATTAATTCAGTAATGCACAGAGTGCTCTGCAGCAAATTTTATACTTCTTCTTTTCTTATATTGGACTTTATCTTTGGTAATCAATGGATCTCTGTCACCATGTCTCCAGGACCTGAGTAACACTTATTCCTATGCCAGTGATTTTTCTGGGCAATGAAATTCTTTTCTAAATCAAAAATCTAAATGTAGCAACTGCCTGTTTACCTTTCTCTTAAATTAGATCTACCCCAATTACTAATATCTCAGCAATGCCCTGGTGCCCAACCTGCGGCCCCTTGGCACTTTAAGTGGCCCTCAGAGTCCCTGCATCTACTAATCTTGGTTTCCATATTGTCTTGTTATAATGATATTTAGCAGTCTCATGTAATGTGTCTCCAGTCTATTACTGTCTCTGGAAGCATGTTCCCTGTCACCAACAACTATATTATGCCCACAGTCTTTGACCATCTCTTGTATCATGTCCACAGACTCTGACCATCTCTTGTATCACGTCCACAGACTCTGACCATCTCTTGTATCACGTCCACAGACTCTGACCATCTCTTGTATCATGTCCACAGTCTCTGACCATCTCTTGTATCACGTCCACAGACTCTGACCATCTCTTGTATCACGTCCACAGACTCTGACCATCTCTTGTATCACGTCCACAGACTCTGACCATCTCTTGTATCATGTCCACAGTCTCTGACCATCTCTTGTATCACGTCCACAGACTCTGACCATCTCTTGTATCACGTCCACAGACTCTGACCATCTCTTGTATCACGTCCACGGACTCTAATCATCTCTTGTATCATGTCCGCAGTCTTTGACCATCTCTTATACCATGTCCACAGTCTCTAATCATCTCTTGTATCACGTCCACAGTCTCTGACCATCTCTTGTATCATGTCCACAGTCTCTAATCATCTCTTGTATCATGTCCTCAGTCTCTAATCATCTCTTGTATCATGTCCACAGTCTCTAATCATCTCTTGTATCATGTCCACAGTCTCTGACCATCTCTTGTACCATGTCCACAGTCTCTAATCATCTCTTGTATCATGTTCACAGTCTCTAATCATCTCTTGTATCATGTCCACAGTCTCTGACCATCTCTTGTACCCCATACACATCCACAGACTCTGACCATCTCTTATATCATGTCCACAGACTCTGACCATCTCTTGTATCATGTCCACAGACTCTAATCATCTCTTGTATCATGTTCGCAGTCTTTAGCCATCTCTTGTACCATGTCCACAGTCTCTAATCATCTCTTGTATTAGGTCCACAGTTTCTGACCATCTTTCATATCATGTCCACAGTCTCTGACCATCACTCGTATCATGTCGACAGTCTCAGTTAGCTCCCAACTGTCCCTTAATTCGAGGGACTCTCACTCATTTGGAAGAAAGTCCCTCTGTCACTCTGTACAGTGCACTGAGTCGTACTAATTAAACATATACGCTCATGGACAAATGGCCAGATTACAAGTCACAAGAACATTCCCTAATAAACTTTTTGTTAAAATTCTTACTCAAGCAGGTTACAACTTTCAATGCTGTTGTTCTCTCAGTGCTGCTTTCCTGAACTGCTTCACAGAACAGAGTTGAAGCGGAGCTCCACCCAAAAGTGGAAGTTCCGCTTTCGGCACCTAGTTTTCACAAGTACCTGCTCCCACTTCTGCCTCGGATCCCTTTCCTCTCTCCCCCTTCCTCCCTTAACTCCTCTGGGACATGTCACAGGTCCCAGAAGACTGCCTGACCATTCAGCAGCTGCATGCAAAGTGCGCACCCAGCTGTGAAGCTGTCGCAGCCCGGTGGCCACAGTTGAAATGCCAGCACTGAGGAGTGGAGAGGGAGACAAGCGACAGTTTGGGTAAGCGCATCGCTGGATCATGGGACAGGTGAGTGTGTCTTTATCAAAAGTCAGCAGCTACACTAAAACGACTGGAGTCCCTCTTTAAATAGCGGATAGGGCAGTCTCCAGTCAGTCTGTTAGCTTAGAGCAGGGAGTGCCTTGCCATCAGGGGCGGATCCTCCATTAAGGACGCACGGGTGCCGCCCCCCCATCCATGCGTCGGGCCCCCATGCAGGATGCCGGATGCATGGATTCCAATGGGGGGGGGGGTTTGAAGCACCTGATTAGAGCCAGAGGCTTGAATAGGCTTCAAAATAGGGTTGGCTCAGGGCACAAGCACTGCAAACGGAACCCACCCAGGTGTGTTACAATAGCAAATGAATATTCACTATTGTAACACTGATCCTCCTCCCGGCCAATCAGGAAGCAGGTTTTAAGACCCGTCACCTGATTGGCTAAAAGAACAGATGGTCCTGTTGGATGCCTAGGAGAAGGGGAGAAGACACGCAGCGGAAGCCGCAGTGATGGAGGAGAGGACACAGGAGTCGCTGCCTAATGCCCGCTGGCTGCCACCCACAACCTAGATGGGATAAGTACCGGACCGTCCAGCAGACAGCAAAGGAGCAAGCAGACTGCAGGTGTAGGTGGATGCAACTCTAGTCCCTGCATGCAAGGATGGCTCAAAAGGATGCTGCAAGAGAAAGGAGCCACCCTGAAACATGAAATCTTTACTATTTATCTTGCTATTTTTGGCGGTGATTCTGCTTTAAGCTTTTTTCAGCATCTATGAAGAATTTGACACCCCGGGATTTCTTCAGGTTCTTTCTTCTTTGACTGACTAATTGCAGTTAAGGCACCATGTTAATTTATTGAATCCCATATCAAACCACAGAATCTGTGTAATTCATAATTGTAAGCTTGTAAAGAGAGAAGGTGACAACCCTACAGTTACAGATAATTGCAAACTACAGAACATTGTAAGGCAACGCATGTTTTACCTGAGCCGCCCTAGTCACCTCTCTGGCGGTGAGAGGGATGAATAGACTGGATGCCTTTGTGTCGGATCATCCATTTCTTCTGTAGATTAGCAGAAATAGGCAGGGCAGTTTAGACAAGGAGTGCTTGGGACTGAAGGGCTAAAATGTAATTTACCGTTCACTATCTTGCTCGCTTTAATTTTAACGAACACAGAAAACTAATTTGAATCTGTCTCAAATGCACCAAGCAGGTTCAGTCAGCGGATCTAGAAAAAAACAGCAGCCCTGCTTCATCTCTCCTATTCACAGGTGAGTCATAGCAGTGCCAATCATATAGACTGACTCACCTGTGAGCAGAGCTCCCTGGGCTCTTCTGGCGTCTGCCGAGCGAAAAAAACCTCTGATCAGCCCGAAGATACACTAATAGACAGCTATAGAAAGAGACTCAGCATGGTATTTTTAAAGTGGTTGTAATGCACAAGGTTTTTTTTACCTTAATGTATTCTAGCCATACTACAGCTTTTTAATGGATCCCTCAGTGCTGTCGTAATATACCTCCAATTTGATGTGCATGTTTTCCATCAGTGCAACAGGCTGCAGTGGCTGGTGGGTTTTTCTTTGGGGGGTGGCAAACAACCCCCCCCCCCGGAGGCTGGCGGCGTGGCACTACCCCCCGTCTTGTCTGCCGGTCAGTACTTACCCCATCAAGGTAGCAGGTGGTGGATCCCAGGCAGCGGCTCCAGTATCCTCAGCGCGGCGCGTGGCTGGCTGGGAGCAGTGGCTCCAGTGTCCTCAGTGCGGCGGGTGGCTGGCGGCGGGCTGGGAGCAGTGGCTCCAGTGTCTTTTCCTCCACAGCTTCTGCCTTGAGTGTCTTCTCTCCTCCTCCTTCTCCTAGGCATCCAAAAGGATCGCCTGACATTTTGGCCAATCAGGAAACGGGTCTCAGACTCGCTTCCTGAGTGGCGTGGAGGAGATTTAGTGTGGAAATAGCTAATATTCATTTGCTATCTTCACACAACTGGGTAGCTTGGAGCGCAGTGTTCTGCTCCCCGAGTCCACCCTTTTTTGAAGCCTATTAAAGCTTCTGGCTCTAATCACGTGCTTCAAAAAACACTCCCCCGCCCCATTGGAATACATGCATCTGGTGTCCCTGTATGTAGATCAAGGTGCCGGACACAAGGATAAGAGGGGTGGCGCCCGTGCGCCCTCCGGGCCACCACTGACAGGCTGCCTGTTTTTTGATCTCAAGCTCTGTGCCGGCTGCTGGTAAAGTCCATGGTTCAAATATAGGGATGGGTTTAGGATTTTGGAAACTTCTGTCTACGAATGACATTACTGACATTCCAGAATTGTCAGGAAGTGATTTTAGATGACTTCAGACTAAACCAGACAGGTCATTTTTAATAAAATGAAGTTAAAAAATAGCTTGTGTAGCGATGACACATTTTAGCATTTTTTAACAGTATCAGCTTAGCAGAGAATCAAGTAATGCAGAAATCTGATTTATTGTCATTTCAGCACAAAGTAAAATTAATCCAATTATCTGCGACCCAGACTATCCTGCAGACTACCAGCATGCTTCCTTCCCTCCCCAATGCCTACTTCACTGTCAATCAGCTTCCTTTCACTTCCTAACGGCGGGAGGCATGCAGATACTGCGTCACCCACTGACTAATCACTCCGCTCTCAAGCTGCCAGCCTGCAGAGAAAGACTGGCTAGCATCAATGTTTAACTGTAATGGCAAACATACAGAGACTGAAAATCCACAACGGAGGAGGAATGGAGGCGGGGCAAGATTTTTTAACAGGAGGTATATTATAATAGAAGAGGATGTGCATATTGGCAATGAGTAAAAGAAACCTGTCATGAAGTTTCTAGTTGCTTGGGTGTCATGCTGACGCTTTGCTATCACTAATCGGAACAAGCATGGGGAGCATGCTTGTTTTGGGACTGTGTATCCAGGCAATTGGCATTTTCAGAATAAAGCCCCTTTCACACGGGTACCTTCCGTTTTGATCAGCAGGGGCTCTATCCGCTGATCTCCTGCTGATCAGAGCAGAGCAAACAGATGACAGGTCTGTGTTCGCCCAATTTCTGCAGAACGATCACAGACAGAGGCCGCTCTGCTTTATGGGTGACCAAGTGTAAACGGACTTTACACCCGATTACCTCCAATCTGATCTGCTTTCACGGACGAGGACAGATCCCCTTCTGTTTGTTTTTAGCGTAACGGAACGGATAGGAGGTAGACATGTGTAAATGAACAAAAGCCTGTTCACACCTGCAGGTCCAAAGGGGTGAATGGACCTTCTGATCAGGTCCGCCTGAATAACTGACAGGCGGATCTGTTTGGACCGGTAGTGTGAAAGGGGCCTAAGGGTTATTTGCGACAGATATTGGTAGCAGATACACATTTCTCTCATTACTTTAAAGGAGAGGTATAGCCAAAGCTATTCTGCACAGGAGTGCAGTCCATTCTACACTCCTGTGACCAATTTTCATCTGACACCAGGGTAAAGCCCGCTGTTGGTTGATGTCACTCATCCAGTTCAGGCCTAGGAAAGATCTCAACTTTACAGTCGGGATCCACCCAGAGGCCTGGGCAGGCAGCTGGCTCAGCTTCTCAGCAAGCTGCTGAGAGGCTGAGCCAGTTCCTCCTGCCCCCTCCACAGCCCAGCACTCCAGTGAGCACTGGGGGGGGGGGGCGGGGCAGAGCAGATAGCCGGTGACTCTCTAGATGGCTGCAGAACTGATCCCAGCTGCAGCTGCCCCCTGCAGCTGCCCCCTACATTGAGAACTGAGAGATCAAAAACTGCTGATTCTCGAGGTAGAGCCAGCAGGGGACAGCTGCAGCTGGGATTGGTGCTGCAGCCATCTAGGTGAATATAATTTTTTCTTTGCCATTTCCATGCTTCTCTTTTAATACCTTCCCACATATAAATGGCACAATGGAGGTGGGCTTTATTCCGTGCTGCCACATATTTTGTCAATTGGACACATTCTGTGTGCATGAAAGATGATCTATGAATGAAGGTTGGGGGAATAAATAAAAGGTCCACCTCCTCCATTTATAGATGTTTTTTCATTCATTAAATCATAGTATGGAGGAGGGGGCGGAAAGGGGGCGGATGAGTGCAAAAAACAGGTCCCTTTTCTCTGTTAACCCCTGCCGCAATGGAAGAATGCGGCAGTGGGGGGTAGGGTGGATCGGAGGGCAAAATATTTCAAATAATTCTGCAGCCATTAGCACAATAAACATATAGCATTTGCTGTATAGTCCCTTGTGTTGATTTTTGTAAAACCCTTATTTACCTAAATCTAGACTTTAAAGCTGAATTCCAGACAAACAATTTAATCTATTAGCAGGTTATTGAATCATTCGCTGGAAGCGTGTTGTATGCAGAGTATACCTTTACTTTAATGGAGGATATCATTATCATGGCTTTACATCATGTAGACACAAACAGGAAGCAGGAATATACAAGAACATATATTTAGGAAAGACAAGCACTTCCTCTCATTACATTGCCATAGAATACAAACCATAACACTGCAGTGCCACCTGCTGGATAGAAAGGTATAATGCACACAGTACACTGTCAGTTTATAAAAGCAACTTTATATTACATGCTGTTGCTTATCCAACATAATCCACGGTTGAAAAAAAGGTTATAAAAACATATACAAGTGATGACTTACTAGGATTTCAATTTCTGCCCAGGCGATTCTGAGAATCACATGAGCCTGCCAGACATAAGACAGGTTAGTCACTTCCCTGCCTCTAAACTGTGAGTGGACAGTGAAGTACCAGCAGCAGAATGATATGCTAATAACTCTGCTTTACCTACTCTCTCTACTCAGCATGCTCCTTGTCATCACATGTTCATGGCTGCATCTCTAACTGGCTACTAGAATTGTTCTTAGGGTTGCCACCTGCCCGGGATTCACCCAGACAGTTCAGGTTTGGAATCATACGTTCGGGTTTCAGACCTCCTGAAACCCGGACACATTATTCAGACCAGACTATGGGGTTGCGGTTTTGTAAGCCGAGAGTTTCTGTTTCACTGTCTTTCACACTGCCCAAAGCCAACACTAACAATTACCCCTCCCCCCACACAGATGGGAGAGGAGAAAGGGCTTGATCTGCCCCTCTTCCTCCCGCCCCTACTGCTCTGTGTCTACCCACACTCCAGCAGCCTCAGCTACATCTGCTGACTGCCAAGGGGTGAGTGAGCTCACCATCCATCAATGTCTGTGACTGAAGTCTCCCCTTCTCTTTCCTGCCTCTGAGTGAGTACACTAAGGTAAATCAGGGTTCTCAGAGTTCCCCCTTACATCAGAGTCCTCTCCGTACATCAGAGTTCCCAATGTTCGCCCTTAGATCAGGGTTCCCAGAGAATCCCTTATGTTAGTTCTCCCTCACATCAGAGTCTGCAGAGTCCCCCCTTACAGTGTAAGGGAACTCTGCGAGTTCAGAAGTAAAAGGGGGACTCTGTGGACTCTGATGTAAAGGTGGACTTCATTTGATTAGAAATGTTATTTAATTGCAAAATATATGTATAATTCATACTATAAAAAAAGACTGCTGTGCACCACTAAAGCGTTTGGGTTTGACTTGAACAAAAGGTGGCAACCCTAATTGTTCTCCTTCTGTCAGCCTGTGCTAAACTGTACAGGGGTTTACAAGAGGCTATTGGTAATTGCATTTAAATACACGTAGCAGCAATCATTGTGATTTTTCTTTTCTATCAGCCTGGATTTCGACTTTCACAACACACATTGAAAAGTCTTTTCTTAAGTCAGGGCCTTTCATGGTCTATGTCTAAACAAAAGTGAACATTTCTGTAACTTGTCAGAATAACAGAGGAAGGTGTCATTATAATGGCTCCCCAACCAATATCTGAAGTGTAATCTAGGTTATAGTTATTAGAAACTCACTTACAGCAGACAAATATAAATGGCGTTCTCAAGTTCTCAAGTCCTTAATGCATTGACTGACTAAAACTAGGTTTATTCTTTCTTCTACAGTCTATCTGCTACCAATGACACTTCAATATACTCAGTCACTTCACTTATCACATTACAGGAAAAGAGCATTTAAGTTGAGACCGACACTCCTGTGTTGGTCTGTGAACTCTTTAGCAGACATTGCGGTAGAAAAAGCATCCTTTTTCCTCAGGAGAGTCAACCAATCTCCATAGGACTTCTTCCTGCCTTCAGTCAAAATCCGAAGCATTGGCATTGGCTGACTGTAGCCATGCAGAACTAAGTTTAGAGACAATCCTGCTTCCCCATAGTTCTTTTAAGAAACTTCCAAAGCCTGAGGTGGAAAGATACAAATCCTCAGCCCGAATATTTACTACCATCTGACCAATCCCTGGGGGTGTGCCCAGTAGGTGGTCAGAGAAGGATGTAAATAAGCTGAAGCCTGGGTGAAGGAGTTAGTTGGTGTTTGGTGATACCTGCCTGAGGATGGATTGCTGAGACTTCAGGGGGCGACTTGCCCCTGGAGTCATCCAGGACTGACTGCTGGACTACTTGGTGCTATTGACAGAACCCTTTAATCTCTCTCCTGGGTCTGTGAGTAGAGTTTGATTACTGATCTGCAGTCTCCATGGTCTATAGCTGTGGATAGTGACTCTTCCAGTTAGCCCTGAACCTGCTCAACATCCCTTGTGGTTATCAGCTGCAAAGGTATTAGACTGCTCCAGCCTACTTCAATCTGTGCTAAAAATCCCTTTGCTCATGGCTTCCAGCTGTGAGCTTTGCACTGTGTTGCTGCTATAAGAAGAGTCCTCAGTTGAATTCTGCATGCCAGCGTTTTGGAGTATCTCATTTCTCGCTGTCCAGATCAAGTTTACAGCAATAAACCTCAAAAAAGACAAACCCTAGACCAAAGACATAACGAGAACCTTCAAGGCCTTGATGCAAGAAACCAGGGCTCTTCCCCCTCAGCCCAGGTCCCTAACCACTGAGCTGAGGGCTCTTTACTTCTGTCGCGGAGCACTCTATCCCACAGCGGGACCCTTTTACATGTTGTGCAGTGGGCCATCTTCCTGCTGTCTGGCACCCCCCATCGTGGTGGCAAGTGCAACCCTTGTGACCCTGGTAGTTCTGCCACTGCCACGGGTCCCAATTTGACAGGCATGTGGGTGCATATGTATGACCCCAAACACAGACATTGCATTCAGGACCAATCACCCGCACCTTCACACCTATCAAATTAGGACATGCGGCTGTGTTTGTACAGTTCCTACGTCCCCATAGACTAACAGGTTGGCTCTAGCTGCACCAACAGCTCATTCTTTTTATTATTTTTAACTGTTGCAATTTTTTTATCTTGTATATATTTTTTTCACCCGGGGGGGGGGGGAGGGCTTTGGTGAAATTTCAGGGGTCTAAACAGACCCCTGAAGTCTCACTTTTGAGATGAGAAAAAGGGACAGAGGAACACACATTTCCGTTTCTTTCTGCAGCCTCAGCTGCTCAGAATGAATGAATAAGAACAGCGTTTACTATGTGTGAGTTATGAACACAGTGAGTGATCACTCACTTTGCTCATTAAGAAAAGGAAGGGCCAGTAAATGATTTATTTACGGGCCCCTTGCCTGATCTCTGTCCTGAAAAGATCCCCATAGCATCCAGCTGGAGAGGGGTGAAATCAACAGAGCTGCAGGGTGGCACATGGGTGGGGAGGGGCAGGCAGCAGGCAGCAGGCACAGAGACACAGAGAGCACAGAGAGGGCAATCGGTGTGGCAGGGGACAATTAGAGGAACCGATCACCTCTGTGCAGCATCTAAAAGCAGCGGGTCGAAGAGGAGGAGAAGCTTGCAACCCCTGACGGTTCTCCCACTGCCTTAGACTGTTTTTTGAGGGAAGGAACCTGTTCTAAATCCAGCATCCCCTTCAGAGGTAGCGTTATAGTGGCTTGAAATGTAGGTGTAAGTTGACTACCAAAACAACACCAATGTCTGTAACACTATCATACACTTGGATCATCTGACATGCTAATGTCTACAAGAAGGGGGAGAAGGAAAGCATTTTCAGTACTGGCCCGATTCCCCAATCGGTCCATAAGGGACGCAGGGGCGCCACCCCTTAGTTTGCATGCAGGGAGCCAGACTTATAGCTTTCTATGTTTTTTTTAAGCACATGATTAGAGCCTGAAGCTCTAACTGGCTTGAAAAAGGTTGGGCTCAGGGCACAGACCACTGCACCCACCCACTTGTGACACTACAAAACCCCCAGGTCCGCACTCGCCCCTCCACTCGCCCCTCCAGGGTCATGCTTCCCCGGCTAACCTGGTCTTCTTTAGATCCACCTCCTGTACTGATTGGCCGGGAGGAGAAGCCGGGGAAGCTGCAGTGGCATGACCCTTGAGGGGCGAGTGCGGACCTGGGGGGTTTGTTTGCCATCCTCCAAAAAAGTTTACCACCAGCCGCCACTTATTCCCTGGATAAAAAAAGCAATTGGCAAAAATAATTTAACCTAGCCAATCACTAGTGGGTAAGGTTGCTGCTCTCTACTGGTATTCTTAGGCATGAAGATCATCAATTCAACAGAATCCACCAGATAAGCCATTATTTAATATTCATGTATATATCTTGGATGTATTAGAGCCCTATCATATGTGTAAATTCTGTAACATGAACTGTAACCAACACATTTTGGAACATCAGGGCATGCTGTTTAAAGGTAGCACATTCATTTTGAATAATGCACAAAAAATGTCCCTACACCATTTTCAGCAATGTGGTGCTTCACAATGCATGCTGTACTCCATATGCGCTGGGGTGCTTTTTTGAATAAATGACAAGCTAACATAAAGCACATAACCCATTACATGGCAAAGCATGCCTTCCCATAACACATGTTAAAACGTGTCTTTATTGTTTTACTGCAGCACATAGTTGTGAAGGCAACTTAAGTTAAGGTATAAGTGATGAGCAATTCTCAGAAAATCTGCCTTTTGGTGGATATTTGGTTTCTGTCCAGTGTGAAATAATCTACTAATTGTTACCTGTGACAATAGAAGACACAAGCCTATCTTTTTAAGGAAGTATTCAGTATTTAAGAGTAAACACGTAGAATCTACTGTACATTACCTGCACTATTGCTTTTTTTACAATACTTGCACTGTTGTTTTTTATGCTACAAATGTGTTAAACCTTACTGTCATCATAGATGTAGCACCCTGATTGGGCAGGGTTGCTAGTAAATTTATTTGCCAAGTGATAGTTGCCTTGGTCAATTGATAGGAGGTCAATTGATTTCACCCTAATTCTGGAATTGCTGCACTTCTTTCTTCTGTCACTAGATATCTGGTGGCATTACATAAGACAAGGCCATTGCAAGGACAGATTAAGAATGAATGGGGTGTCTCAGCCAATAGGCAGTTACTTTCTTGGGTCCCTTGGCCTGCTAGGAGAGCCTATTTTGTTTGTGTGAGGTCAGGTGATCAGGGTTCTGTGTCACCTGGACAGCTGTCTGGGTGGACATATGTTGTGCTGCCCCGGGCTGCTAGGCCAGAGCCTGAAGCCTATCCCGGGGCTATCTGGCTGCTAGGCTGTCTGAGGGCCTATCCAGAAGCAAGAGAGCAGCATAGGGTTGGGATTGCGGCTTGCATTCCAACCGAAAGTGACGGTTCTGATCGGCCGGAGAACCTGTCGTGGTCGGAGGTAGAGGGGAAGCTGTTGCCTCTAAGGGATCATCCACCTTAGTACCAGGGGCCACTGTGAGTAGCTTAAGCAAGTACCAGAGCAGTATCCTTACCAAATGGGGATGGTGAAGAATTCGGAAATTTTAGCAGTTGTCAAGCCAGGGACTCAGCCAGTGGAGGTGACGCTTGAGGAGTATCTGTGAGTGCCAAGCTAGGGACCCAGCAGGGACGCGGGGGTGACGTTGGAGGAAGATATTGAACGAGAAGATTGGAAGAGCTCAGAGGATCCAGTGGCAGTGGATCAGCAAGTCTAGTGAAAGACTGGGAACTCAGTTGAGTGAAGATCTACAATAGGAGATTGCATAAGAAGTGAATAAGTTCATTACAACCTTTGTTAGAAACTGTTTCAAGATTGTTGCCATAGGAGACAGCTTGTCCTACTCATGCAGATGTGGTGTCTTGCTGGATGCCTTTCTCTGCGTGACTGTCTACCTATAGAATTCTTGGAGTCTGCTAAATTAACATTGCAACTACTAAGGGGTGTCCTAGCCCTAAACCTCTCCCCCACAGTTCTGTTTAAGAGACAATAAATCTCTTTGCATTCAAGAAGTGTCTGGCGCCCATTAATCTACCTTGCATCGCACCCACCAGGCCTAGTAACCCACTCTACACAGAAGGATGTCAACTGTCCCTAACTCTGGAGGTCACCATTAGACCTGGAGAGGCCAGGGACTTGGCTACATAAGCATGAATGTGGGTTAGTTGATCATTAAAGGATGTTAGCAACCGATTTAGGTACAGTGTCTCTCATTGTAGTTTGACAGATAAAAAAAAGAGGAAAATTACCCTAGTTGTGTCACATGTATCATGTCTCACAACTCTGGAAATTGAGAAAGAAGGGCACCATGGGATGAAGAAGAAAATGGGCATAGATAAATTACACTGAATATTGGGAATGCCTTAGAGCAGCATGGTGCCTACACACAGTATACACTGTACACCGTCTGCAGTCCTTATATCCACAAAATACACCTGCATTTCTGAATTTGAATCAGATGTGTTCCCATAGAAGAATATGTGCCTGCTGTTCGCACCACACTGCCTAGAAATCGCACATGTTTTTTGGACAATGCGGAGTGCGAATGCAACGCACATATATGAACCAGACTTATTGAAAATAATAGGTTTTAAAATGTTCTGCGAATTGGATGCCGTGTAAGCCACATCCAATTCGCATAGGTGTGAACCCAGCCTCAATGGTAATTCAACTAATTGTTACAAAAAAAAAAATGCCTATCTGACCTCACTACCCAAAGCAGGACATGTGCTATGGATGGAAAGATTTTTCTGGCAGGGACCTCGTGCATACTTGATAATGTTACTAGGTGCGGTGTCCTCTAAAGTCATTAGGCTTAGTGCTCATTTAAGCATGATACCTTAAACAAAGCATTATTAACTCTGACTTTTCATGAAGTGTGTAGGCTTGGAACTAATTGACTTTGGTTATTTACACCAAGAAAGGTTAGTGAAATTGTTTGGCTGTCTCCCAGGGCTGAGTTTATCCTCAGCTGGCAATCATAGGACAGGTTGTAATTTAACTAAATTGCATTGATAAGGTATCAGTCAAAGAACAGAGGCTTTTTCAAGGCATTATTTTGGTCACTCAAGTTGGGGTCATTAACATTGAGCAACTGGCACTAGTAATTGATAATTCCAGTAATAACCTGTTAGCATGAAGTGAACCACTAAGTATCTGTGATAGGTCCCAACAGTCTGATATTTTATGGCAAGCGTTCTCATTCAGCACATGACAACTGAAATGCATTAGAAGAAGGAAGACCATGTGAAAGAGATTATGATAAAATAGACTCCAAAAGTATTTGAACAGTGAAGCTCTCAGAAAACATAACTGATACCAAAATTTACACTAACAATAGACGTCACTTCAATTAGCTGCCAGCCGCACTTAACTCTTTGCAAAATGTAATCTTACTTTTGAGAGATATGTGGGAGATGCTTTTGTCAAAACAGAAAACAATATTTTAAAGTGATTGTAAAGGTTGTTTTTTTTTTTGAAATAACAAACATGTCATACTTACCTGCTCTGTGCAAATGTTTTGCACAGAGCAGCCCCTATCCTCCTTTTCTGGAGTCCCCCGGTGGGGCACTTGGCTCCTCCTTTTCTTTGGGTACCCCCACAGAGAGCCACATTCCATTGAGACACCCGTGCGGGCACGTTCCTGAGTCCTGCTGCTGCATCTATTGACACGGGTAGCAGGACTCGGTCCTGCCCCCGGCTCCTGTGTCACTGGATTCGATTGACAGCAGTGTTAGCCAATGGCTCCTGCTGCTATCAATCTATTCAATGAAGCTGAAGCCGCTGGGCTTGTGCTCGTCGCTGGAATGATCAGTTTCAGGTAAGAAAAAGGATGTCTCTGGGGGGCAACTTCAGCACAGGAGGTTTTTCACCTTAATGCATAGAATTCATTAAGGTAAAATACAACAAGACTTTACAACTCCTTTAAAGGCATTATTAATCTTCCCGTCTGCACATTGAACTTCTCCTGTAATGATGTGCATTAATTATGTAGTTTCATGGTGTAAATTGTTGGTCTGTATGCACAGCCTATAGTAGAATAAATCTTCATATTCCTGTGTCAGACGTTTCTGCTTGTGTTTAAAAACGAGGCATGCGGTGCAGCGCTGCACAGGTTAATGCATGACCTCTGTCTGTAGTCTAAGAATTGACATTTCCTGTGATAAAACTACATATCCCACAATCCCTGGGTTTCTCAGTCTCGTGCTGGTGCAGGTGAGAGCTAAATACTGATTAGATCTAACACAGACAGAAGCAGGCAGAGCAATTAACAGAGAGATTGCCATGCCATCTTTCATCACATTAGCACTCTCATATTTGTGATTCAACACCTAGGAAGGTGTGAATAGATGCTGGAACAACCTGAAAAAAGAAGTTGCGTGTCCCTTTAGTGAATAGGGACAAGCTAGGTGAATGAATATAAAAGACATCGATCGGCCATGACACTACAAACTGCAGCCACAACACTTGAGGCCATCATTAAAAGGTAACGCAAATAGACAACACAGGACACATAACTACACTAATACCTAGTTAAAACAACAAAAACATATTTCTCAATGTTGCAGTCTAACTTTGAAGTGCTTAGATGTATATTTCAACTCCAAAAAAAAAAAACCTGGTTGTTTCAACTTTAAAAAAAAAAAAAATTGAATATGTACAACGCCTTTAAGCAGTTATGATTGTTGTTACATATGTGTAAAATAAAACCTATTCTATTACTGTGAATTCAGTCCTCTGTACTAAAAGTTTTTCCCTGCATATATCAACTACCTTGAAGAGTGATGCCGCGTACACACGGGCGGACTTTTCGACGGACTAGGTCTGGCGGACTTTTCGACTGACTTTCCGACGGACTTTCCGAATGAACGGACTTGCCTACACACGATCAACCAAAGTCCGACAAATTTGTACGCAATGACGTGTGACCGGACTAAAACAAGGAAGTTCATAGCCAGTAGCCAATAGCTGCCCTAGCATCGGTTTTTGTCCGTCGGACTAGCATACAGATGAGCGGACTTTTCGACCGAACTCAAGTCCATCGGAAAGATTGGAATCATGTTTTTTTTCTAGGGCCGTCGAACTTTTGGGGAAAAAAGTCCGCTGGAGCCCACACACAATCGAATTATCCGCCGGACCAAGTCTGCTGTAAAGTCCGCTCGTGTGTACGCGGCATGAGAATCATATTTTCTGAAACTTCAGACATCCTCAACTCCATCTATTAAGCTTAGTACACACAGGCCGAATGTTGGGCAGCATCGGCCGGTTCAAAAGAAACCGGCCCACATTTGGTCCGTGTGCACGTCTGTTGAGGGATCATGACCAAAAAAGGTCTGCCAATCGGCGCTCTCAGCCAATGGCTGCCCCCCCCCCCCCCCCCGTCAGAACACAATAGCACAGCAGGGGAGATTGCAGTACTAGCATCGGATAGTTAGTACAGCGGCTCCACTGGAGCTGTCAGGTTTTTTTTTTTTCATTTAGCTTGCTGCGTTGAACGAAAAAAAAAAAAACTAGTAGTGTGTACTAGGCTTAAAAATGTCAGACCTCTGCCTTACCTTTGTCTGCTATCCATGTACCATACTTTTACAATGGACACTATAGATAAGGAAGCCTGCAGATCATTTACCTTTGCTCTAACCCTTCTATCCCACTGCACTCATAAGGATTTTTGCACAACTAAATACACAGTGTAAACTCCTATACTGTATGGGAGCTTTCTCACCTGTCAAAAAGGATTTGTTTTTCTTTCCATCCAGTGCGCTACAATTAAAGGACTGCTGTAATTTTATAGTACACTATTCTAATCCACCCTACAATCATTAGCTATAATCTGGACTAACACTCCCAACCTCAGCTTCTTTCTTATCCGTATACCAAAACCAAGGCCTTGCAATGATTTATTGATGAATAGAGAGCTGCAATATCTGTACGTTTTTTGTTTTTTTTTATATCTGCCTAATAAGATATTTAAATAAAGAATATATTGACCTGGCAATGTTATTGGGAAATAGGCAGCATCTTATATTTTTTCTAGGAATACCCACATATTTGTAGCTTCTGGATAGAGGTGTGGCTAGTCAAAAAACTCATAGACTCTGAGGACCAACCTTTCAGCACGTCTTCATTAATATTATTATTTATTATTATACAGGATTTATATAGCGCCAACAGTTTGTGCAGTGCTTTACAACATGAGGGCAGACAGTACACTTACAATACAAATCAACACAGGAGGGATCAGGGGGCCCTGCTCGTTAGAGCTTACAATCTAGAAGGGAGGGTCAAGTGGAAACAAGAGGTAATAACTGTGGGGGATGAGCTGATGGAAAAAATGAAAAAACAGTTGTTAGGTGTGGGTAGGATAGGCTTCTCTGAAGAGAAGGGTTTTCAGGGATCTTCTGAAAGCTAATAAAGTAGGAGATAAGTGGACAGATTGGGGTAGGGCATTCCAAAGGATTGGAGAGGCTTTGGAAAAGGCCTGGAGGCGAGCATGGGAGGAGGTGACAAGGGTGACATCACCTAAACCCACTCCCAGGGCAATAATATAGACACTCTACTTATTCACCTTTTAAATGTTGCCAGAGTCGACTTCTTCCTCAGACGGAAGTAAAAACACACCACCTTCCATGGCGCAATGAATAAAATTCAAGAAATTGAAACTATGGTCGAAGTTCTCAAATGGAGGCTTGCCATTCTCTCCTCTTTGTAAAAGAAATGTCCTTTATACTATCATTGGGCCACCATCTCAAGTATTGCGGAAACTAGCTAGTTAGCTGTCCACAGTATACCACCTAGCTCCCCTTCCCCTTTGCCTTCTTCCTTCCATCTTTTACCTTACCCTTATATAAAAAAAAAACAAAAAAAAAAAACATATAGCCCTAAATAAGACCCAAACATGAGAATAAGGTGAAAAGTAAATTTGAAAAAGTTATTTAATATATGAACTGGAGCTTACAATCAGCAAATATGGATGTCCAATGTACATACTGTATACACAGTACTTGCAAACTATACATAGAAATGATTTTTTTTAAAGGAATCTGCCAGGAGAAAGCTATCATTTCTAGTCTCCTTCTGTGACTCAAAAAAACTATTGTCTGGCTTCAACAGCTTTTCAGCCACAGAACACCGTCAAAGCAGTGAGATTTGGGATGGTGAAAGCAACAGTGTGAATGTTGAAGTGTTGAATGTTGAAGAGTCTGACAGAGGCTGCAGTGCTGGGATAAAGCAGAGGTAGGAGACACAGTGCACAGAAGAGGTAGGTACAGTGGCAGCTGGTCCACAAGGGGCGCCGCCCCCCCAGCCTGCACCATCTGTGTGGTCATGCACTGTGCAGGGCGCCGGACCAACAGGTCTCTACCTGGTCCGTCATCCCCTCACAAGCACATGACCACAGCCTGAGGCCCCAATTGGTCAGGTTTATGTTGTCCTCAGGGCACAGAGCACTGAGCCCTTCCACCCTGTGATACCAGCCAATGGGCATCAGCTTTTGGCTTCTTGCCCTGGCCAATCAAGACAGGAGGCTGAAGACCATGTCTTCACAGAAGTCATGACGCCGGGCCCTAATGGAGCCGTGACTGCTGGCGGGCTCCGCCCATAGGGTGAGTGCAGAGTCCGGGTGATCGGGTTCTAGCCCAGCCTACTTCCCGCTGACACTCTCCATCGATGGAGCGATATGTGGCCAGAAACAGGACTCGCTCCCAGTCTCTCCCTCCGCTGGCTGCAGGACTATGTCACAGCCGACAAGAAATCCAATATGGCCACCACAAGAGACACAGGTACTGCAGCTGACAGGCAATGCTCTCCCTTTCCTGCTTCAGCTTCTTTCGCACCCCCCAAAATCCTCCAGCATCAGCTGCCACTGGGTAGGTATAATACCTATTCTTTTGAAAGGAAGGTGGTTTTTATTATTCGGTTGACATGGGCGCTTTAAACTAATTATGCAAACTGTTAAGTTTACTTACTGTAAAAAGTAACTGCAATATTGTTGATTAAAAAAAACATTCCCCTCTGGGTAATTTTTGTACATTGCAGGGATTTTAACAAACTTTGTTGCAAATTTCTACCTTTTGTTATACTGAAGAAATAGCTGTTTGTTTGCCTGTGTCCATATGCAAAGTGAATGAGAACAGGAGTGACTTTATAATTATCAGTGTTCTAATGAGGAAATTATCAGGCTCTACATCCCTTTAGACATGATTCCCCTTTGGAGGTATCTCACCAAAAATGACATTTTTGTTGCAGAGGATGCCCAAAATCTGATTGATCTGATGATTAGCACAGACTTCAGGGAAAATCAATGAGCCAATCACACAAGTAGGAAATTACATTTCTAGTGGGCATTCTGTACACTATCTGTGTACAGAATGTCTCCAGGCTGCCATATTGCATTTTACAGAAAATTACAGAGCTGCAGATGGAAAAGGAAAGGTAATTTTTAATAACATTAAATTACAATATGGCTTGTGTAGAAACTATATATGCTATATTATTTTATTTTTATTTGCTATTTTTTCTCCCAAGAAAGTGGAGTTACCATTTGAGTTTATCTATAGTACAGTATATGCAAAAAAAAAGTAAACTTTACAAATCCCCTTTAAAGCAGGATACGTCATAATTTTTCACAGCAAGGAAAAAAAAACACAATAATACCCTGCTAAGCAAACAAAACCAGTATATTGTTATAATGCAACTACATTAAAAGCAGTTATAGTAACACATTGTAATCCAACAAAGTCAGCCTATCCCCAGGTCAATAACAAAAACACACACTTATGTGTTGGTTCATGTTTACTTTGGCACCATCAACCTCCAGTTCTGTGCCAGTACTGTAACCTTTACCTAATATAATAGGAGCAATTATTCTCCAAATTCCTCACTCAGTGACATGTTTTACGTCAAACACATCATTGTGCGATTCTGTACTACAGTGCTTAACAATTGTTCGATAGAGCTGACACCCTGCATTACAAAAGTGTCAACTATAGACATGACAGCCACTACAAGTGCTGTATGGCCCAACACAATGGAGAGTCTAGTAAAGAAGAAGTAGCCTCTAGTGGAAAATGTACCCATATTCAATGGTTCTGTATAAGTAATGAGACTTTTTGTCTATGGAAAAGAAACAGATTCCACTTGTTATCTCAAGACTGGAATGTAACTGGACGATTGTCTAAGCCCAGGTTAGAGCCATATCATTGTACAGATTTGGTTACCCCAAATTTAGTTTAAAAGGTGAATGGGGACTGTCATGCATCAAAGCATCACAAAGTACCGAGAGCCAAAGTATGCCTCTTATGACTAGCTTAGACATCTGTGTTCATAAGCCCTATCAATGCATATTTATTAGCCAAGGAAAGGCAAACATGTAAGGGGGACTACAACTGGCTGTGTGTTGGCGCCAAATGGTGCAAGTTTCCACCCCGCATCTTCTTGGATAGGACAGCTACCAACCTGTTGGTAGTTGTAACCCTTCACTGCGTGTTAAACTCCTGGCCGTAGGCCTGCTCATGACATCCCTGGTCTTAGGCCTTATTATGCAAGAATAAAGGAATGTCCACACATGAAATATACTTTGTGGATTTTACTATAATTTCTGAAAGATAGGCATGACATCTAACATCATAAAGACATGCTGACAGAATTATTTGGCACACAAGAGTTAATATTCTGTAGCTGTCACTTAGGTGCGGAACACCAGCACATAATTTGTAAGCTATTTTCTATTTGCACCTCCTCTCTCTTTGGGAGCAGCACAAAGTTAGGAACACTTCCCCATGGATACAGCATCCAGCTTCCATGACTGAGTACAACCACTGTGCCCTCATTAGTATTCTATTCTCATTCAATGTCCCATTCTATAGTTCTGCTCATCTGGGCAAACTCCCAGATGACACACATTTTGAGGTGTACTAGTACTCCCCTCAGAGGACTCTTAGCCTGTCCTAAAGGGCATTTTGCATCCCACAGCCTGCAGACAACCATAAAAGAGTCAGGGCAACTACAGCTGCAGCCCTGTTAAAGGCCTCTGGATAGTAGTACACCCGGACAGCTCTGGGCTGTTTGGCTCCCACACCCCAACTCACAAGGCCCCTCCCATCCTGCCATTTATACGGGCACCAGCAACACTAGAGGAAGCTTTTCTCTAAAAGAGGCCTAACACCCAATGACCACTTTCCTATACCAGACCATGGGGTTGATTTACTAAAAGAGTGCAAAATCTGGTGCAGCTCTCCATGGAAACCAGTCAGCTACCAGTTTTTTTTTTGTCAAAGCTTAATTGAACAAGCTGACGTTAGAAGCTGATTGGTTACCATGCACAGCCGCACCTCTACAATTTTAGTAAATCAACCCCTATATTGGAAACAGCCATCCATTAGTCAGTCAGCTAACTGCACCTGCTAACAACTGCTACCAAGCCCATGAATCATAGGACTCATGTCTGACCCCAATTCAGTCATTCTTATTTTCTCTAGCTTAGCGGACCAGTAGAAGTACCTTTGAATTGTTTTGTTAATATGAAAGTGGAAATCCAACCAAAACTATACTTTTTGTTGATTTAGGCATGGTGAGGAAGGTTTATAACCTCTCTCAGTTTTGTAATGCTGTTTATGCTAATAATGTGATTTGAATCCAAAATTACAGGAAGATTACACAGGTATTCCCTGCTATGCAGCTCCTCCTTCGCTTCAAGTCACGTCAAAGTAGTAGTCAAGTCGTATCAAGTCGACAGGAATTCGCCTGGCAAAGTTGAACCGTAAGTTGTGCGACTTTCAGGTCGCAGTAGTGTGAACAGAGCCTTAGATTAATGCTCCGTGACATCACCCAATGACCACGCCCCCTAAAACGTCACAGTCCCAGCATGCCCAGGGACTGTGACATCAAAAGGGGGCGGGGTCTCCGCCTATATAAGTCACAACGCAGCCCTCAGAGAGCAGTCCAGCCAGAGAGAGCGTCGTGTCAACATCTGGAGAAGAGAAGAGAAGACAAGAAGCCCAGAAGACAAGAAGCCCAGAAGCCCAGAAGACAAGAAGCCCAGAAGTCCGGACCTCCGCTGGCAAAAGAGCTAGTTGAAGACAGTGGAGGAGCCGGCCGAAGAACTGGAACACAGGGAGAAGAACCAACCGGACGCCGTGAGAAGATGAACCGGAGGAACCCCCGAAGCCGGAAGAAGACCCCCGAAGCCGGAGGAAGATTCCCCCCCCCCGGAGCTGTTTAGTAAAATATTTTAAAAACCTGTGTAGTGTTTTATTATTTACACTTTTTCCCTGGGTGAATGGGTAGGGGTACCATGTACCCCATACTCATTCACATAGGGTGGGGGGGCCAGGATCTGGGGGCCCTCTTATTATAGGGGGCTCCCGGATTCCGATAAGCCCCCCGCCCACAGACCCCGACAACCAACGGCCAGGGTTGTTGGGAAGAGGCCCTTGTCCTCATCAACATGGGGACAAGCACTCACCCCCCATGTTGAGGGCATGCGGTCTGGTACGGTTCAGGAGGGGGGGGCGCTCGCTCGTCCCCACCCTCTTTCCTGACCGGCCAGGCTGCGTGCTCGGATCAGGGTCTGGTATGGATTTTAGGGGGGACCCATAAGGTTCCCCTTATGATCCATACCAGACCTAAGGGCCTGGTATGCCCCGCGACGGGGCTCGCAAGGTGTCAATCTCGATTGACATCCTTTTCTAGTCCCGTCGCACCTGAGTCACGTTCAAAATGAACGGACTTGTCCGTGTGTGGGCAAGTCTGTTCATTCTGAAAGTCCGCCGTAACTCCGGCGAAAGTCCGTCGGAAAGACGGGCGGACTTAGCCCGCCGCAATAGTCCGGTCGTGTGTGGGCAAGTCAGCCCGTTTTAAAGTCCCTGCGCACCTGGCGGACAAAGTCCGGCAAAAAGTGTGCCGGACCAAGTAGGACAGAAAGTCCGACCGTGTGTACGCGGCATAAGAGTATCCATTCTTCTACCTGAATGTTTATCCCTGCTCATCCTGCTCATTGGTGTATCTTCTATTTTGGTGGAAGATAGAGGAGCAAGTCCCCTCACTATTGGACATAGTTGTGGACATTTCTCTTAGTTTCCTTTTTTGTATGTTTTTTAATAACACATTTTTTTGAGGTTCATTTACCTAATAGAATCACTGTTTCTTATTGCACCTATCCCGCCTACATGACTGGGACGGTTTGGATACATATAGACATTTATCACTTCTATTTTCACTTTTAGCGCTACACTTATTGTTTGCACTTATTCTAGACTTGGTTTGTTTGTGTGTTAGCAGCTTTTTTGTTTATTATTTATTGGGTTTAGCGCAGTACTTTCACCCTTTCTACACATGCATTAAGGATAGGAATGGTTTGACCGCCGGAAAATTCAAACTGCGGCAAAATCGCGCTACGATTTTGTCAAGATTTTGCGGCGTTTTGAGTTTTCTTGTGGTCGGCGGTCAAAGTAGGCTGTGTGTACATGAAGCCTTAATCCTACCATTTTCTGCTTTCTTCTGGTGCTTCATGGAGTAGAGTGACAACGCTATCCACAGACTCCTATAGCCATGCTGGAGTTGTCACCTTGCCATGCTCACTGTACATGGTCTGCATATGCGCTGCTCACTATATACCATTGTCGTTACTTCATGTCTGTTGACCAGAAGAGCATAATTGTTTTGTTGCAGTAAGGAAGCCAATGGTGACATTACCAGCACTCATGTCCCACTATCGATTTCATACTGAGGAAACTTGAGGCTATTGTTCCAGGCAACGCTGTTTGTGCTTCCAAAGAAAAGTGAAAAGGTTTTTCTTATTATGTAAAATATCTTTGGGCAGTAACAGAGGAGCTTGTTACCCCCAACCCTACAAAGCCTGACTAATACAAACAACACTCTTAGTAGATACAACACTTGTTTTCATTGGATTGTGTATAGTTACCCTTAACATTCATGACGGGAGCTGTTTTAAGCTTTAGCACAATTTCTGTGAGCAAAACTTGCTAATTACCTGAAAGGTTTTACTGCAAGCACTCAAGTACAGAATGGCGACATAGTGGCTTCTTTGATTCCAGACATTATCTACATCAGTGTAATTACCATTTGGCACCTGGGTGACACTCCTCAGATCAGCCTCAGAGTATGGCATTTATCTGTTTACAGTAAAAATTATATATGAATATACATATAGAAATAGGACTCCTTGGGTAAAAAATTATAAAGCCACTTCAAAGCTGGTATTTGTTATCTAGCTAGCCACTAGTTTACTGGGACTATCCCTCAGTTGCCTGATCTCAAACACTTATTGGGAATGAACCCAAGAGAAAGATATATAAAGTGGTGGTAAACTGCTGTTTTGTTTTTTGAAACTAGCAAGACAGAGTATAATGTGTTGGTATGCACCACATACATATGTGAAACTTACTTTAAAACGAAGCCCTCCAGCGGCGTGCTGTGACCGCTGACAGGGCTTCCATCCTCACCCGGTCTTCCTTCCAAGTTGGCAGGCTCTGGTCATTTGATTGCACAAGCCACCATGACATCACTCCTGCGGTATGCTGTTCCTTCAGAGCGCATGCGCCTGTGATGTCACCAGCGGCTTCACAAGTAAATATCTCCTAAACGGTGCAGGTTTAGGAGATATTTACTGTACCTATAGGTAAGCCTTATTATAGGCTTACCTATAGGTAAAAATTGCCCATGGTACTTTACTTCCACTTTAAGGAAAGTTTAGTACATTGTGTTTTGCAGTGAGATATTAGAAGGTAATCAGCTAAAATTATCCATTAACATCTCAAAATTGGTGGCCTATGCATTAAAGTTTATTTCAAGCCAAATCATTTTTTTTTTGGATATGGGCTTTAAAATGCACTAGTGTAATGGAGACATGGACCTGTGATCTTGGGTAGAAGATTGCATACAGATTTACACAGAAAGCTTCCATTTCCTGTTATACTCAATATAAACAATAAAAAAAATACCTAGGTGTTTAGAGACCCAGCATCCACACACTGTATTTTCCTGGCTTCCTTGGACATGTGCTGGAGATGCAGAGAGGTGAGGGGTACCCATCAACATACAGTGGCAAGGAAAAGTATGTGAACCCCTTTAGAAAAAAGGATGTGAACCTCTTGGAATTAACTGGTTTTCTGCAGTAATTTGCCATAAAATGTGATCTGATCCTTATCTAAGGCCGTCCATAGATGATTTGAACCATGTATGGGCAGGCTGAATGTACCACGTTATTCGATTAATCAGTTTGGCTACAAGCAGCCTGACAGATTTTACATGCGATTATCACTAGCAGCTGATATAGCCATTCTTCTTTACAAAACTGCTTCAGCTCAGACATATTTTTAGGATGTCTGGTGTGAACAACTCTCTTGAGGTCATTCCACAGCATTTCTATAGGGTTAAGGTCTGGGCTCGGACTGGGCCATTCCAAAGGGTTTCTTTTTCTGGCGTTAGACTGCGGTGGATTTACTTTAATGCTTAGGGTCATTGTCCTGCTGCATCACCCAACTTCTACTAAGTTTCAGCTGGCGGAAAGCTACCCTGACATTATACTGTAGGATATTTTGGTAAACTTGGGGATTATTTTCCCCTCAATGATGGCAAGTGGTCCAGGCCCTGGGGCAGTAAAGCAAGCCCAAATCATGATGTTTCCTCCACCATACTTCACCATTGGGTTGATGTTTTGATTTTGGTGACCCCTTTTTGCACCATACATAGTGCTGAGTATTCTTCCCAAACACTTCAACTTTTATTCCATCAGTCCACAAAACATTCTCCTAGTAGCATTGTGGTTTGCCAATTTGTCTGTCAACTGATGAATGCCTAAACACGTTAAGATTTCTTTGTATCCCTTTCCAGCCATACGCAGATCAACTACTCTTGACTGTATGCCTTCAAAGAGCTCCTTTTTGCAAAGCATGGTTCATATCCACTGTTTTGCGCTGTTTGATTATCTTTTATCATATAAAGTAGCTCTAAACCACACCTCCAAACTCATTGTATTAATTGGATTACAGGTTTGCAAACTACTGACTTCATTAGCTTTCTTTGTAGTTATTAGTCTATGGATCCACTTGCTTTTTCCACCAGTACTCTAAATGTTTAATGGGTGTTAATTCCAAGGGCTTCACATACTTTTTCTTGGCACTGTATATGGTGGGAACGTTCAAAGTTCAACATCCTTTGGACCATAATTTTTTTACATTTATTAAGAAATTTATAATGAATAAGTGCCCCCTCCCCAAGATAGCTCTACTTTCTACTGTTTTGATCCAGGCCCTAAAAAAACTCCAGATTTTTTTTACTTTGATACTACCTTAAAGCAGCACGCCAACTTACTCCAAACTTTTGGAAAATGACTATATTTCCTCTAAGGCTCGGTTCACACATAATACCGATGTGGTTCCCAGCAGGGGTCCTGTGCGTCCTGGTTCACCATTTCAGGTCTGCTTTCAGCCCGAATATTGGGCTGAATTCAGACCTGAAATGGACCAAAAGGCGCACAGGGCTGCTGTGCAAATTCGCATCGGAGCCGCCTCAGAGATATGTGAACCAGCTCCATAGAGAGCCATTCACAATCTCCTGCTATTGCAAATTGGATGCGGGGATTACGCATCTAATTTGCAATAGTGTGAACCGAGCCTCATGCTGTGGGTCAGTAGCGTAAATGATATAAGAATGGAGGGTTTCTTAGTTTCCGATACAGGCACTCTAGCCACTTTTGTGCTCAGTAGGCCATTTGGATACACTTCTCTTTTATGGACATCTTGAAAGTATACCTTTAGTATATTTGCTCTCCTAAAATATAGTCCACACAATAGAACTTCTTGACCATCACTATATTTTACAAGAGCTGTATCTCAGTTTGGGCTGTCCCATTTTTTCTCCCCACCTCTTTTCCTGTACTACCCCCCCACACACACACACACACTTCACCCCTCTTTCTATACTAAACAGTATTATGTATACGTTTCATATCTATATCTACAGCAGAGCTGTCCCAACACAGGCTGACACTCATATTAAATCCATAATACATGGCTGAAGCTCCATTGAACATCTGTATATGAGTTATTCTGAGTTACTTCTGGTATCTGTGTTACACCTATTCATTAATGTATATCTGTCTAACCTCATTGTATGATATATACATATATCCTTACCATTTTTTATTGTAGCTGTGCTGTGGTCTCTCTTCACCAATAAAACCAGACTCAACCATAATATGCAATGATGTTAATAGGATATCAGCCTTTTAAATTCTCCCACAACCTCACTTCTAGTACAGTCATGGTAACATACAAACCGGGATGGATACACACAGGACTAACATGGTTCTTAAAAACACCAACACATACAATACACTATAACCTTTATCATGCCCTTCCCTACCATTCTGTTTTACAACATTATGGTTTCTACAAAACAAGAAATGTTATACAAGTATTGCACAGAAGGTATCTACATGCCATTATCAATATAATAAAAAATCCAAAAGACAAAAGAAGTATTCAAAGGACAGTGAGCAGTCATACAAACCACCAATTAATTAGTACATTGCGTGATGACACAAGTGAAAGGCAGTCACCTCTGGCAATGTAAGGCCTCACGCACACAGGACACTTTGGCCATATCTCCTAGGTGTCTTTCCTCCTGGTAGTGGCGTGATGCTTCATGACGCCACGCCCAACGCGTTTAGTTGGAAATTACATCGTTGGGAAACTCTATCTGCACTGCTAGTTACTGCTCAAAATCAAGCCACAAATATTTCTATGGAGATAATACAATAAATCCACGGGTTCAAATGGAAAGCGCCATCTAGTGACCACGAAAATAATGACAACTATGATGAATGTCATAATGCTACTATTTTATTTTCCACACAAAAAAATTATATAAAATATGAAAGAAAATGAAAAATGTACATGGACGCATAGACTGACATGCAGGGGAGTTTAGGCAGAAAAACTAAACACAGACGCCCCTAAGAGCAGCGGTAAAAACATCCAGTTTTGCAGTGGGAAATTATATGTAATTCAGCTAAAATTGTCCAATAGCATTTTAGAATATGTAACCCATGTATTAATATGTATGTGAAGCCAAGCCTTTCCTTGTTCTGGTGACCATAATCTAGAATTGTGTAGAAACTAATGGCAAATATAAAATAATATGAAAATCTTCCCATGGCAAGGAGATATCATCTTACTTACTTACTTGTCTCTTAACAGGAAGGAAAATGTTTTCCCTGCTGTATCAAAAACTAAAAAAAGTGCTGGATAAGGTAAACTTTATTCTGTCTATATTTTCCTTTCCCAAGCTACAAAGCATGCATGGAATCCAGGAAGTTGTGGAAAGAGATGGACAGGAGACAGGCAGCACTCACAACATGAAAAGAGATTTTTCAAGTACCGTATATACTCGAGTATAAGCCGAGTTTTTCAGCACATTTATTTGTGCTGAAAGTGCCCCCCTTGGCTTATACTCGAGTCAAGCACTTTTCTGGTGCAAAGAATGACATTTTCCGAACCGATTTTGGGGCCCCGTATCTCAGGACCACTTGGACCAAATTGGTGTGTAAACCCAGTGGAACTAGCACTACAACATATCTAGCACTACAACGTTCCTAGCACCAAGTGGCCCCGAGATACGGGGTCCCAAAGTCGGTTTGAAAAATGTCATTCTCTGCTGCAGAAAAGTGCTTGACATTTTCCGAACCGAATTTGGGGCCCCGTATCTCGATACCCAAAGTCGGTTAACTGTGTCCATCTGCAGCAATGTCATTTTGGGACTCTTTGGGTCCAGAGACCCCAAATTTTGGCTGCAGCTAGGGGGCATCTAGGAACCCTAAACTACCGAGTTTGAAGTTCGGGGGACCTATGGCTGCAAATGGGCACATTGAGGCATGCAAATGGGCATTGTTGACCCTCTTTTCCACTTACAGTAGCTGTGCATTTCTAACCCTAGGCTTAAACTCGAGTCAATAAATTTTCCCAGTTTTTTGTGGTAAAATTAGGTGCCTCGGCTTATATTCGGGTCGATTTATACTCGAGTATATACGGTAAGCTTATACTGGATTTTCAAAAATAACTATTGTTTGTATTGGTAAACCTATGATAATGCTATCAAATGAAGTGTATGCTGTGATTATAGATCCCATTTAATTTACGTTTTTCAAACTTTGGATTGATGAGAACCCAAAAACTGCGATGGTTATGGCTGTGTAGTTAACCAAAGGGGCATAAAGAAATTCTGTGCATGACTCTCCCACTTCAGGGATTTGTATTGAAATGAATGACATATAAATCCCTTATATATGATCAATGGAATGTACAAGGTACCTTGTACATTACAGTGCTCTAGATGGGCTTTTTGGTTGCTATTAGTTTATCAAACAATAATGTGACTGGCTCCACTTATACATTTATACAATACACGATTTATACATTTATGTAATACAACACCAAACTCAGATTCCTAGCCACAAAGTTGAGTAAATTATAATTCCAGCTGCAAAAGTTAAATATCGCAAAAGCGATAAACAAACATATTAGGGGGAAGAAAGAATGCTCCAATGTAAAATCATGTTCTTTGTTACTGTGAATGTGGTTGATTAAGATCATTCTGATCTTTGAGAAAAGTCTTTATATAGTGCCATCATTCAATGTATTCATTTAGACACAATCAACAGAGGGTTATTCAGAGTACTGTATAATTAAATAAGCACTTAATGGGGAAAATGCAATCAGGTGGAACAAGTCACGCTGTGTGGGAGACACATTAAATGCCTCTTAGGGGGAAGGGTGCAAAATGGTCGGCAATGCTAAACTGCAAAACTAATACAAAATGATGTGCGTTTGGGAGCTTTCACAGACTAGGAGAAAATTTAGCTCCATCTGGTTTAGACAGCTTTTCAACCAGCGTTCCTCAATAAGTTGCTAGGGGTTCCTTGAGCAATGAGCAACTTCTGCCTCTCTATAAGTTACCAGTGACACCAATAATCTTTTTTTTAGCTCTCCGATCGAGTTAAGGTTTTCAAGCAGTTCTGTTCAACATAATTGATCTACCAATTGACTTCTGTCAGATAGGGAGGGCCATAAACAGATCGAAATTTGGCTGGTCCTTGCTGTACCGGACAAATTTTGATCCATGTGTACTAGCGTAATAGTTCTTAGATGTGGGGGCTCCATTAGTTTTATCCCTGGTCAGGTTTTTTATTTTGCTGTTTTTGTCTCTGTTGGATAGATTCATCCTCTCTATTTGTCCTTGTGGCCACTGTCGCTGGGACAGAAATTAAAGAAAATTTAAACATTTTGAGCTGTTCCCAGAGCAGGAAAAGAAGGGAAATCATCCAAAGGGGACACTGGTGTTGGTACAACTGTCTAGGAGGAGAATTCCCTTAGTTTACACACAAAAATACACTCTTCTGTGCTCAAGTGTGTTAAGTGTCAATTTAGATAAAAAGCAATACATGGCATTTCATTTGCATCTCAGGCCTTGCCATCATATTCAAAGGACCCACCAGCCTCCTGCATTAAAGAAGGTACCTTTGTTTTAATATATATGTAGCACCCTCTAGTGTGTGCTAGATGTCGGATTTTGTAGTGTAGATTTGTTAGTGTAGGAAAATTTAGTTTAGCTCAGGGCTACGCCTGAGCTGTAAATCTGGGTCAGGGTTCAGTGTGTCAGGGCTGGATCACTCATCCTGACAGCTCCTCTGGTGCCTCCCCTGGTCTAGAAGGTTGTCGAAACTTTTAGAGCTAGTGGGTGGAGGTTATGAGGAGCTGCCTGGAATATTTATGAGGGCCTCAGCCAATCCCCAGTAAAGGGCTGGCAGGGGGCAATGCTTACCTCATAAAAAGGGATCGGTCATGCCAGCAGGGCATTCAGGTAGAAGATGTAGATAAAGTACTGTGGAGGCCCTGAAGGGTGCCCCCTAGTCTGGGGGGGGGTGACCTTGGGCCGGGGCTCGGGTGCTGGAAGGATTCTGCCACAACACATGGAGGAAGCCCTTCCTGGAGCTACGAGAGCAAGTGAGTAGAGCAACACTACTGGGGACGAGGTGGGAGACTCCCACATGTAGCTAGTTCTCCCTTAAGACAGAGGTGTGCCAAGTCTTCATCCCTTCCCTGGGAGATCTCCTGCAGATTCAGCTGGGTGGGCTGGTGAGATTCAGTCTGGAGGACTGTGGAGGAACGTTAGCCTGGAGGGCTAGTGAAAGAGACAGCTGCAGTCAGGTGGGTTGGCAGTGCCTAAATAGGTGGTGCTGGAAACCAGTAGCCACAGGAGGAGGGAAAGTACAAGCTGATCACTGTGTTATGCTACACAACAAGGAACTTTAAGTTCATGCCTGCACTAGGCCATTGTTAAATCTGACTGTGCCTGTCAGATTAATTTACAGTGATCTAGCTGGAGTCTGCAAACAAGTAAAGTGCAGGAGGAATGTCAATGAGATTGTATATAGACTGTATATAGGAAGATGTGCCTGAAGTTGTTTCCAAATTTTGTTGCTGAAGTCAAGTGGGCATCCCATAACCACCCATCCCCATCCACGTTATTAACCCTTAAAAAACCACAAAAACAAAGTCACAGACTGTTCTCTGCCTCTGGAGTGCCTGTGAAAATTTGGTGTGCCTGGCTGTGCAGGGTGCAGGATGCCAGGTCATCTGCTTCCCTTAAGAGGTACATATAAAAACAATATAATATACTCACAAACCCACTTGGGTATTGGGCTTAGATACACAAAGGGAAACAAATTCCAACATGAGACTCAAACCACAACTCTAGGTGTACATCAGTAATATCACAAAGCAGAACCAGATGCTAATATGTTTTGAGGGGTTAGCTTCTTCTGAAGATTTTAAGAAGAGAGTATACCCTTTGAAACACGTTAGCATCTGGTTCTGCTTTGAGATGTCGCTGATGTACACCTAGAGTTGTGGTTTGAGTCTCTTGTTGAAGAATTCCCTTATTTTAGAGGCATTTCTTAATTGGTGCTGTGCCTAAAGGACAGAGAGTGGGGTGCCTTCACAGCATTGAGCTGAGGTTCAATGTGCTATATCATGTGTTGTGGTGCACGGTATCATACTCATTCAATATGGCACACTGCCACTGGCTGCCTTGGCATGTTAGCGCCTGACATAACATTAATGTAAGGCACCAGAGAGGACAGTTGGGTAGCCAGTCCAATGGGAAATTGCCCCAGTGGCACACAAAGGTCATATACAGTATACCTGTAGTGTAAAGCCCAAGCTACGCAGGAATCATGTGCAGGACTGGTTTTTCATTCCTTAAAAATACCTGCAGTTTGTCAAGGAGTGGTGCAATCACTTGTAGTGCCCTAAAGACTATTGGGTAGTGTTGTTGCCATTACCCATCACAGATAGCAACAATCATAATTTTAATCAGTAACAATTGCAATGCAAATTATAGAGGAAAAGGTTTTTGTAACTGATTGTAAGAAATTACGAGCAACTGCAGTCTAACCAAATGGGCAGCATAGATGTATAGTCTTCTATAGTATGAAGACAGTTGATTACAGCTTGATTAATGTAGTAAAATTGTCTTGCAGTCATGCCAATATATGAATGATCACATTCCAAACTCTAAAAAAGACTGAAAAATTGAATTAGTGAGACAAACCAGGGGTATTACTTGCTGCATGCATGAGAAAATATAACAAGCAGTCTGTAAAGTGCATGAGCCAGACTGATTGCTGACATGGGATCCTATGATATGTATTTAAACCTGCCTATAGCAATATGTCTCCTATGAGTTTACCTTACCTTCGGAGTTTCAGCCAATAAAATGTCAGGGAGCTTGTAATAAATGCTGGCTAATATACAGTATTTCATTTAATAAGCAAAATATTTTAAGGTCATGAACATTATTCAACCCTGCAGAAGCTGTAATAGGGAGTTAAAAGTTAACTGAGGCAACTTCTTAGGAAATTAAACTGGACTTGTATACAATGTATTGCTTATTGTTGGTTTATAATTGGTCTTTTGTGACCTATTTTCACCATCTCATCTTTCAATGCCTCCACACTGCTGAGTTTTGCTATTATCTGCAACTATCCACAAGGTTGGCTCTGGCTTAAAGCTATACTCCAGGCTAAGAAATTCTAAATTTGTCCTGGTTCAGGACTCATTCTGGCCTGTGATTCGACAATAAAGAAGCAGCATAACACTAATAAGGTCATCCCTCTGCTCTCCTCTTCTCTATGCATGTTTAATATCATACTAAACCTAAGATAATATTTGTGCGCTAGCATATTTTATGATCACTTTTCTTTTTTTAAGAATTTCTTCTGATGTTTTGTCATTTTATATTCTGCATCAATGTGCCTTTAAAGTTGCGACTCACATCATTGTCATTTATAGGACTTTTTAATTCCTATATTTTTTCATTTGTTTTCACTAGATTGTTTTTATCAAACTTATGCCTATTTTTATTTTTATTTTTGTAGAGATTCTGCTTTCGTTTTCCACTTACACTTTTTTACCACTGCATGAACATTCAATTGATTGCTTGTGTTAATTTGTCTATTTTTTTTCCTTTTTTGATTCATAGGGACACTACTTTAGTTTTCCACTTTTCATTTTTCACCACTACTGAATGTTAATTCATTTAGTTCTTATAATTAATTTTTTTTGATCTACATTCTTGATGTGTAGGGACATTTTTTTAGTTTTCCACTTACATTCTTCACCACTACTGAATGTTAATTCATTTGGTTTCCATATTAATTTTTTCTGATCAAAATTTCTAGGGCTGCACCCACCCCACATTTTACACTGATTTTAGTTTTGTATTGAAGACTTTTTGGTGCTGGCAGCTTTATTTATAATCTAAATTGTTTCATTCTATTTTTTATATAGTTTTTTACTTTCAAGCACAGCGTTAACCTTCTGCTTTTTTTAATATCATACTAAATCTAAGATAATATTGTGCGCTAGCAAAAAAAACTGTAAACTTTAGTGACAAAAAACTAAATAAAACAAATACAATAAAAACGTAATCAAATCAAACGGACAGCAGCATCTAAATCACCAATCCAAGTAGGATATGTAACAAGCTCCAACTAAAAAATAATAAAGTGCGCTATCCTTGTACTAGTTATTTAAAGCATAGCTCCACCCTCCTCCTTCCACCGCCCCCGGGCCATTGAGCAAGAGCAGCACGCTTCTTGCATGCACAGTAGGGAACCGGCTGTGAAGTTGCAAGGCTTCACTGCTTGTTTCCTTTAGAAGGAATGGTGGCGACAGCACTCGAGAGGCGATTGAAAAAACAGCTGGGGTGCCGACATCGCGGGATCCCTGGACAAGTTGACTCCTAATATTAAAAGTCAGCAGCTACAGTATTTGTAGCTGCTGACGTTAATTTTTTAGTGGGGAGGGCGGGGGGCTGGAGCTCCACCTTAATAAGAGACACAATAAAAGTGCATTAAACACATCATGAATGCATCATAAATTGACATATCGGTGCAAATAAAGTCCATATAAAGTGTGCAAACACTGTGCAAAAAAGATATAAAAAAACTGTGTGTGTGTATATATATATATATATATATATATATATATATATATATATATATATATACCGGTATATATATATAGTGCAAAAAGGTGCTCAGGTTTTCTAAACATCAAAAGTTCCTCTTTCTTTGCTTTGAAGGAATGATGATATAATGATGATGTTTAATATCATACTAAAAAACCATAAGCAAAGCAGAAGAATGGGCCCAAAAGAGTCCATTTTATTTTGCAGGATTGTTATCCAAACATGTTTCAGGCACCAAAGACTTAAAAAAGTAACTCCACTTTTGTTGGGAAAAAAAACTATCCCCTCTGGGTGATGAATGTACATTGCATGGATTTTAAAAGTTAAATTCACCTTTTTGAAAAAAATATTACATGCACATATTTTTGCAGAAAAAAAAGTGCATTTATTATTTTTTCAGAGGAGTCTGCAGAGCATCGCACTATTGATCCATACATAGATTGGGGGAGCAATGTCCAGCTCCGCCAGCTTTGTTCCCATACCTGCATACAGGATTTCCGTTTCAAGCTAGAGGAAGTATGAATGAACTGTCATTGAGAACTACAAGCTGTCTGTCCCAGTGGCAGACGGGACTTGTAGCCTCATCATTTACAGACTAATGTGAAAGAATGATGTGGATGTGCGGACGGAGCCCCATACAGCCATGCTGATTTTGAAATGACACAGAGGGCGCGGGGAGAAGATTTGGGGGTGGGGGCAGGAGCATGTTATATATTGAACCCTAAATTTGAATGTAACGTATAACATGCTCCAAAAGATGCACTTATCCTTTAGCCACTTCAGCCCCAGAAGGTTTTACCCCCTTCGTGACCAGGCCATTTTTTTGCGATACAGCACTATGTTACTTTAACTGACAATTGCGCGGTCAGCGACGCTGTACCCAAATAAAATTGATGTCTTTTTTTCCCACAAATCAAGCTTTCTTTTGGTGGGATTTGATCACCTCTGCGTTTTTTTATTGTTTTTGCTATAAATAAAAAAAACAACAATTTTGAAAAAAAAAAAAAAAATATTTTTTACTTTCTGCTATAATACATATTCAATAAAAAAAACTGAAACAATCTAATTTCTTCATCAATTTAGGCCAATATGTATTCTGCTACATATTTTTGATAAAAACAATCCCAATAAGTGTATATTGATTGGTTTGCGCAAAAGTTATAGTGTCTACAAATCATTGGATATTTTTATGGAATTTTTATTTATTTTAGTTTTTACTAGTAAGGGCGGCGATCATTGATTTTTAGTGGGACTGCGACATTGCGGCGGACAAATCAGACACCTGACACTTTTGACACTTTTTTTGGGGACCAGTGACACTAATACAGTGATTAGTGCTAAAAATATGCACTGTTACTGTACTAATAACACTGGCAGGGAAGGGGTTACCACCAGGGGTGATCAGTGGCCTCTCTAGGGTTGGTGTCACCTGGTGCGGTAAAACATGGTGTCACCCCTCCCCCCAACTATAGTCACCCCGCAATACAGACCCCCTCCTTCAGTACATTTCCCCTTCCAAGTATAGTCCACCCTCAGTAGAGTCCCCCCCCCCACACTTAGTACAGACCCCCCTCCCTCAGTATAGACCCCTCACTAAATATAAACCCACTCCATCAGTACAGACCCCCCTCAGTACAAACCACCCCCTCCATCAGTACAGCCCCCCCCCAGGGCAAACCACCTCCCTCCCTTAGTACAACCACCCCCTCCAACAGTACAGCTCCCCCCCAGGAAAAACTACCCCCTCTATCAGTACACCCCCTCCCCCAGGACAAACCACCCCCTCTATCAGTACACCCCCTCCCCCAGGACAAACCACCCCCTCCATCAGTCCAGCCCCCCCCAGGACAAATACCCCCTCCATCAGTACAACCCCCCAGGACAAACCACCCCCTCCATCAGTACATCCCCCCCAGGACTAACTACCCCCATCAGTACAGCCCCCCAAGGACAAACTTCCCCCATCAGTACAGCACCCCCAGGACAAACTACCCCCATCAGTACAGTCCCCCAGGACAAACTACCCCCATCAGTACAGCCCCCCCAGGACAAACTACCCCCTTTATCATTAGTACAGCCCCCCCACCTGTCAACACCACAGAGGACATCCCTCCCCCCCCTCATCGCAAGCCGACACCCCCTTCCCCCCGACCCCTTACCGCACTAGCACGGGCGGCTCAGATACATGGAACACCTGGGCGGCAGCTGGAGAGGAAAGGACAGCATGCAGCCACGCCGCCTGGTTGGCGAATGGATCGTCATGTGACAGGCAGCAGCGCCGTAGTGAGAGAGACAGAGGAAGAGAAGACTCGCTGCCGCTGCGCTGCTCCGGATGGTGTCACCCCTGTAGCGGGAGGCACCCCCGCACCCCCCTAGCAACGCCACTAGGGGTGATCAAAGGGTTAAGTGTGTCCCTAGGGGGTGCTTGCTAACTGTGTGGGAATGCTCTGACTGGGAGAACACAGAGATCCATGTTCCTGCTTACCAGGAACACAAGATCTCTATGTTCTCCCCTGTCAGAACGGCGATCTGCCTTGTTTACATTGGCAGATCGCCGTTCTGCCTCTCTGGGAATCGATCGCAGGTGGCCAGCAGTGGCGGCTGGTGCTCAAAATTTTTGGGGGGGTGCAAATGAACTGAAAAATTCTGAAGAAATACTGAAATACTGCAGCCACTGTACCATCAAATGCAGCCACTGTGCCCATCATATGCAGCCACTGTGCCCATCATATGCAGCCAACTGTGCCCAGCAAATGCAGCCACTGTGCTAATCATATGCAGCCTCTTTGCCCAGAAAATGCAGCCTCTGTGCCCAGCAAATGCAGCCAACTCTGCCCATCATATGCAGCCAACTGTGCCCATCATATGCAGCCACTGTAACCATCATATGCAGCCACTGTAACCATCATATGCAGCCAACCCTGCCTTTCATATGCAGCCATTGTGCCCATCATATGCAGCCAACTGTGCCCATAATATGCAGCCAACTGTGCCCATCATATGCAGCCTCTGTGCCCAGCAAATGCAGCCAACTGTGCCCCATCAATTGCAGCCTCTGTGCCCATACTATGCAGTCACTATGCCCAGCAAATGCAGCCAACTGTGTCCCATCAGTTGCAGCCTCTGTGCCAATAATATGCAGCCACTGTGCCCCCCCACCCACTCGCCTGCCCGCTGTCTGCCTGACACTTACCCCATCGTGGAGGTAGGTCAGGCAGCAGGACAGGCGGCGAGCTGTGGGACAGGTAGCGTGGCGATGGCTCCTGTGTCCTCCTTGCACGTTTTCTTCCTGTTCTGCTAGGCGGCCAATGGGATTGCCTCTGCCTTCAGGCAGACAGTAATTCAGGCGCCCGGCGTCTGTGGCTACAGCGTCCATGGATAGATTCATGCAATGCGGCGCCCGTGCGCCCTTAATGGACGCACCGCCACTGGTGGCCGGTGGACTTCGCACCTCCCAGACCTGCTGATTGGCTTCCCCTCTGTCCAATCAGCGTAGGCGCCCCCGGATGCTACTGTACCAAGGGACGTACAGGTACATAGTTTCACGCAGCCCGGCCGCCTTGCCGCAGTAAATGTGCAGAAGGTGGCCCGGAAGTTGTTAACAAACTTTGTTGCAGATTCCTACTTTTTGTTGCTCTAAAGAAATAGCTATAGTAATATGTAGATATGGTGCTCGCAAATAATAATATAGGTACAAACAAGTGTGAGTATATCATATAAAATTACTGATCAAAACAAAGTCTAAATAAAGTGACCAAAAGTGTTTAAATCCACGGTGAAAAGAAACAACAACTGATCCAAAACTATTCAGGTGTAAATCGACACCCCCTCATGTGTCCTCATTCACCAGATCACGATGACCCCCAACTTTGCAGTCTGGGGTCACTTCAGGCTTAATAATGATATCCAAAACTGTCCAGGAGTGGTGATTTGGATGTCAGATCATCAAAATAAAAGATTCTTTGTGAAGGTTCTCAGCAGAATACCCAGAAAGATAAAGAATGGAGCTAATAGTAAAAGTACCATTTGAAAAGATTTATTTCACAAAAGAGTGGGTACTTACAAAATTTCAGATAAAAAGGGCATGTAAAAATGGGGTTGTGGATGTATCAAACCACCGCTAATGGCATGCGTTCCACAGAACTAGAAATGCGTTCCACGAGGCTGGAAGTGACGTCAGTGCCGCCGGAAATTGCGTCAACGTGTTTCTCCCTCCCATAGGGCGTTATCAAAGGGCAAAACGCGTTGACGCAATTTCCGGCGGCACTGACGTCACTTCCAGCCTCGTGGAATGCATTTCCGGTTCTGTGGAACGCACGCCGTTAGCGGTGGTTTGATATCTATATTTCTATATTTTTTTAAGTGATTAGCACTTTGTGTGTGGCAGCCTCTTTTGTTTTCTGATTCACTGTGTTTTCACCATTAGCGCAAGTTTATATTTTAGTATATATTTTTTATATCTTAAGAAATAGCTGTTTGTTTCAATGGATTGTTTGCAGACTGATTCTGGATGTGAGGAACTCGTTCATTAAAAATCACCTAATGCACTATGTGTTCTAATGAGGAAAGTTGCAGTGTCTGAATCCCTGTAGATGTATTTAACACTTGGGGAGTATCTCACCAAAATTGAGATTCCTATTGCTGGGGCTGCCTAACATTTGACCTGTAGCTTAGTGCAAACTTTTGGAAAAATCAGTAAGCCAATCACACAAGCAGGAAATGTCATTTCTGGGGCTTTTCAACTGTGTACAGAGACCCTCCAGGTTATCATATTTAATTGCACAGTAAATTACAGTGGCTGCAGATTTCAAAAAGGAAATGTAATATTTAATAATATTAAAGTAGTATTAAATCCAAAACCAAAAATGTATTATGTTTCAGATGTGGTGGCTGTGTCAGTTTTAATTTCTTTGGCTTTCCACTCTGTTTTCATCTGACCAGTAGCACACCAGAGGTATTAGTGAGATGCAGCTCTGGATGAATGAGAACAGGAGGCACAACAGACTACTGCATTGTCAGTCTGAGGAGGGGAGTGTTAAATGAATTAGCAGATTTAAATACTAGTAGAAGCCAAACTCCAGCTCACGCTCTACAATCAGTTACAGCAAACTGTTTTTTAATGAATAAATAAAAGCTGATCTTTTAACCACCACTGCCAGCGGTAAATGGTTTGCCTCATCCATGTAAACTGATATATTCTGCTGAAGAGCTTTTGCAAAGAAAAAACAGACTTGCTGGCTGGATCATCAGATGAAAATAGAAAAAAAGACAGCTTTAAATTACAGTATGGCTTGTAACAATGTGGCTTGGGATTGCATATGATATATATATACACACACACACACACACACACACACCTATATTTCTTAACAAAAAGAGTTAAACAAAGTGTGAATTTTTCTTTGAAGAACGCTCGTATATATATATATATATATATATATATATATATATATATATATATATATATATACACACAGTCAGGTCCATAAATATTGGGACATCGACACAATTCTAATCTTATTGGCTCTATACACCACCACAATGGATTTGAAATAAGATGTGCTTTAACTGCAAACTTTCAGCTTTAATTTGAGGGTATTTACATCCAAATCAGGTGAATGGTGTAGGAATTACAACAGTTTGTATATGTGTCTCACACTTTTTAAGGGACCAAAAGTAATGGGACAATTGGCTGCTCAGCTGTTCCATGGCCAGGTGTGTGTTATTCCCTCATTATCCCATTTACAAGGAGCAGATAAGAGGTCCAGAGTTAATTTCAAGTGCTCTATTTGCATTTGGAATCTGTTACTGTCAACTCTCAATATGAGATCCAAAGAGCTGTCACTATCAATGAAGCAAGGCATCATTAGGCTGAAAAAACAAAACAAACCCATCAGAGATAGCAAAAACATTAGGTGTGGCCAAATCAACTGTTTGGAACATCCTTAAAAAGAAAGAACGCACCGGTGAGCTCAGCAACACCAAAAGACCCAGAAGACTATGGAAAACAACTGTGGTGGATGACCGAAAAATTCTTTCCCTGGTGAAGAAAACACCCTTCACAACAGTTGGCCAGATCAAGAACACTCTACAGGAGGTAGGTATATGTGTGTCAAAGTCAACAATCAAGAGAAAACTTCACCAGAGTGAATACAGAGGGTTCACCACAAGATGTAAGCCATTGGTGAGCCTCAAAAACAGGAAGGCCAGATTAGAGTTTGCCAAACAACATCTAAAAAAGCCTTCACAGTTCTGGAACAACATCCTATGGACAGATGAGACCAAGATCAACTTGTACCAGAGTGATGGGAAGAGAAGAGTATGGAGAAGGAAAGGAACTGCTCATGATCCAAAGCATACCAAAATTAAAAGAAAGAAATGCTTAAACTATATTACTCTGTGTGTAATGAATCTACAGTGCCTTGAAAAAGTGTTCATACTCCTTGAAATTTTCCACATTTTGTCATGTTACAACCAAAAATGTAAATGTATTTTATTGGGATTTTATGTGATCCACCAACACAAAAGTGTGGCGTGTATTTGTATTCAGCCCCCTTTACTCTAATACCCTTACCTAAAATCTAGTGGAGCCAATTGCCTTCAGAAGTCACCTAAATAGTAAAAAGAGTCCACCTGTGTATAATTTATTTTCAGTATAAATATAGCTGTTCTGTGAAGCCCGAGGTCAGAGGTTTGTGAGAGAACCTCAGCGAACAAACAGCTTCATGAAGGCCAAGGAACACACCAAACAGGTCAGAGATAAAGTTGTGGAGAAGTTTAAAGCATGGTTAGGTTATATAAAAAATATCCCAAGCTTTGAACATCTCACAGAGCACTGTTCAATCCATCATCCGAAAATGGAAAGAGTATGGCACAACTGCAAACCTACCAAGACATGGCCGTCCACCTAAACTGACAGGCCGGGCAAGTTCAGCATTAATCAGAGAAGCAGCCAAGAGGCCCATGGTAACTTTGGAGGAGCTGCAGAGATCCACAGCTCAGGTGTGAGAATCTTTCCACATGACAACTATTAGTCGTGCACTCCACAAATCTGGCCTTTTGGAAGAGGGGCAAGAAGAAAGCCATTGTTAAAAGTAAGCCATAAGAAGTCCCGTTTGCAGTTTGCAAGAAGCCATGTGGAGGACACAGCAAACATGTGGAAGAAGGTGCTTTGGTCAGATGAGACCAAAATTTAACTTTTTGGCCTAAAAGCAAAACGTTATGTGTGGCGGAAAACTAACACTGCACATCACCCTGAATACACCATCCCCACCGTGAAACATGGTGGTGGCAGCATCATGTTGTGGTGATGCTTTTCTTCAGCAGGGACAGGGAAGCTGGTCAGAGTTGATTGACCGATGGATAGAGCCAAATACAGGGCAATCTTAGAAGAAAACCTGTTAGAGTCTGCAAAAGACTTGAGACTGGGGCGGAGGTTCATCTTCCAGCAGGACAACGACCCTAAATATACAGCCAGAGCTACAATGGAATGGTTTAGATCAAAGCATATTCATGTGTTAGAATGGCCCAGTCAAAGTCCAGACTTAAATCCATTTTGAGAATCTGTGCCAAGAGTTGAAAATTGCTGTTCACAGATGCTCCCCATCCAATCTGACAGAGCTTCAGCTTTTTTGCAAAGAAGAATGGACAAAAATGTATCTCTCGAGATGTGCAAAGCTGGTAGAGACATCCCCAAAAAGATTTGCAGCTGTATTTGCAGCGAAAGGTGGTTCTACAAAGTATTGACTCAGGGGGGCTGAATACAAATGCACACCACACTTTTCACATACTGTATTTATTTGTAAAAAAAAATGAAAAACATTTATCATTTTCCCTCCACTTCACAATACTGTGCCACTTTGTGTTGGTCTATCACATAAAATGCCAATAAAATACATTTACAAGGGGTATGAATACTTTTTCAAGGCACTGTATATAATATATGAGTTTAACTCTTTGAATTGAATTACTAAAATAAACAAACTTTTTGATGATATTCTAATTTTTTTTAGATCCACCTGTATCATGTACACCACAGCTTCATCAATATACAACATCTGACAGTCCACTTAAAGATTGTTCAACTGAATGAGAAAGCATTTATTTGGTTTTGGCTTCCTCAACATTTTACAGATTATTACAGATTTATGTAATTTAAAAACTTCTCTATGAAACAAAAAACTGTTGTAATGCCCTTTACTGTTAATATTGATGGGGACCTTTACCTGTATATACAATTTTCCTTTTATTTTAGTGACTGCAATTGTACAGTAAGTGTTATGAGCAATTAAAATGAGGAGCTAGTCAGTTGGAAGGCAGATTGTGCCCTCTTCTGGAGAATCTGCATTTTTCACACGCAAGTAAAATAAACCAAACCACTGTGCAACCAGTGCAGCACAGTATATTTACCCCTTAAAGAGTGAGATTCCTCTGCTCTGTTGCCTGATTTTATCTGCAATTCTTCAATATTGTGTTCTTCTGACTTTTGCCATTATTTCAAATATTGCTGTTTAACCACTTGCCTGGCCAGTTCTGACATTTCTGTCATACATGTAAAAATCTGCATTTTGTTGCTAGAAAATAACTTAGAACCCCAAAGAGTATGTATTTTTAAGCAGATGCCCTAGAGCAGGGGTGTCAAACTCAATTTCATTGTGGGCCGCATCAGCATTATATTTGTCCTCAAAAGGGCCGGTTGTATCTGTAAGATTAGATGTCCAGAGCATCCCCTCCCCATAGATTAGATGTCAAGAGCTACCCCACCATCAGAAGTTGAGTCCTCTACTCTCCCTAACATCACAGTGCACCCCCTTTCCTTATGCTGCTGCTGGGAAGAAGCTGGATGCATTGCTTGAAAGCAGAAAGTAGGGGTCTGGAGGAGGACCAGAGGAGGGCTGGAGCTCTCCTGCAGCTGCAGGAGAGGTGCGAGGGCCACATGAAATGGCCTGGAGGGCCAGGTTCGGCCCGCGGGCCTTGTATTTGACACCTGTGCCTTAGAGAATAAAATGGTGTGCAGAGGTTTTTTCAAACGCAAATTTTTGAAAATAAAAAAACAAACAAAACACTAAGAGCCGGTTCACACGGGGGCGACTTGTCAGGCGACCTAGCCGCCTGACAAGTCGCCTTCCGTTCTGTACAATGGAACTGTTCTAATCGGAGCGACGCAAGTCGCTCCGACTTAAAAAAAGGTTCCTGTACTACTTTGGGGGCGACTTGAGGCGACTTGCATAGACTTCTATACAGAAGTCGTTTTGCAAGTCGCCGTGGATGTCGTGTGCAGGTCGCCTCGGTGAGGCGACCTGCAAGTCGTGCCGCCCCTGTGTGAACCGAGCCTTAAATGAATTTTAATGCACACAAACACAATATAATGCTCAATATTTTTTGGTAAAATAAAAAAGAGTAAATACATTAGAAACCAAACATATCACACTTTAAAATTTTGCTCACTCGTTGAATGGCGACAAGCTACGGTACATTAAATTATTCATGGGTGATGTTTTAAAAGCCCTTACAGGTTAAACAGGAGGCCTGTGCTAGAATTGTCGCTCTCGCACTGACATTTGTAGCAATACCTCACATGTGTGGTTCGATGGCCTTTACATATGCATGCAGGACCTAGGTGTGTGCTATTTTATTTAAATTTATTTTTTTAAACATTACGTAGAATGGGGTTCCCCTTGTTGTTTATTCAATGGCTCCAGATATTGTATAAATGCCCCACTTCATCGATAAGATTGGGGGGTGGACTATCGGCCCCTTTTAGGCTCACCAGGGGGACCCGGCAGGGCTGCCCTCTCTCTCCGGCTTTATTTGCCTTAGCTATTGAACCAGTGGCGGAGGCGCTCCGTACGTCCCCGCATATTAAAGGTCTCCGTATTGGCTTGCTGGAGGAGAGGCTGGCCCTGTACGCGGATGACATGCTACTGTTCCTAAATGATGCTGGCCCGTCCCTGCAGGGTGTTCTGAATGTGTTAGACACCTTTGCAGGAGTCACCGGACTGAAGGTCAACTGGTCCAAATCCATACTTTTTCCGATAGACCAGGCGGCCAAAACTACTTCCTCCCCAGACTGTTCACTAGAATGGGTGGAAACTTTTAAGTACCTGGGGGTCCATATATCCACACAAGCAGCAGACTTCATCTCACTTAACCTTACCCCTATACTCGTAGACACTAAGGCAAAACTTAAAACATGGAGTAATCTACCTTTATCAGTTTGGGGGCGAGTGAATCTCCTCAAAATGAAAATTATCCCCAAATTCACGTATTTGTTCCGCCACTCCCCTCAATGGATACCTAAATCGTTTTTTAATACAATGAATCAATTGTTCTCATCCTTTATCTGGGGCTCCTCGCCACCCAGGTATCGGCTGTCGACTTTGATGCGGCCGACAACGCAGGGTGGTATGGCATTTCCTGATTGTTACAAATATTTTCTAGCCACCCAACTGGTGACAGTGGCCTGGTGGCTGCACCCTGACAAAACTAATTCTTCCACAGCCCTGGAAGCCACGATAGTGGGCTCTTTCGAAGCCTTGCAATTTCTGATATTCAGAGGCCCTCGAGCCCCATATCATTTGACACCCTCTATGCGTACCACCCTGCGGGCCTGGCGGGCGGGTCTAGATGTAGAAAAATACAAATCAACCGAGATCTCTCCTAACACCCCGATCTGGCTGAACCCTACTTTGTCGCACATTTACAAACTTCCGGACCCCTTTGCATGGACTAAGTATGGTATAAAAATAATTTCTCACATAGTGTCACAAATGTCATTATCTCCCTTTTCACACCTTTCGTCCATGTATAACTTACCTCATCACTACCAATTCCGCTATCTCCAATTGTCACATGCTTTTGCTGCGCAGTTTCCACGTGCCTCCTGCATCGTTGTCCAGTCAGGACTTGAGAAGACACTTAGAACTAAGTGTGCTGAGAAACCTACCTCACAGCTTTATGAGCATTTGGTCTATGTGTCTCTCCCACCTCTAGATAAGCTCTGGTCTCGCTGGCAGCTTGATATACCCTCGCTGGACAATGATGATTGGGATGATGTTTGGGATCTCCCCTTCCGCTCCTTAGTTTCTATGCGGGATCGGCTGATCTAATTTAAAATAGTGCATAGAGCGTACTTTACTCCACATAGACTCCATCAAATGAACCCTACATGTCCATCGGAGTGTTGGAGGTGTGGAATCTCCCCAGGAGATTTTTCTCATATTTTCTGGCACTGCCCCAAAATCCAGCGATATTGGAGTGAGGTACTTGACACAGTAAATAGAGTCGCATCGACTACATTGCCACATGCCATGGAAATCTGTCTATTGGGGTTAATTGAAACACTTGTACCGACAGTGGCAAAACGTACACTGGTCGGGTTATTGCTATTTTATGCCCGGAAAAACATTGCCATGCAGTGGAAAAAGCCCACCCCCCCTTCATTGACACAATGGAAAAGTCTGGTCAATAATAACCTTCCTTTATATAAAGACACATACTTCAACAGAGGATGCCCGATGAAGTACGATAGAGTCTGGCGTACATGGTTGGAAGATGTGGAAACAGCTGTTTGAGACTTCAAATAATATGATAGAGGGGGAACAGTGAGAATTTATTGGTTACGATTGGAGAGAGGACTTGACGTCTTAAGTGACCTCTAAATAAACACAAGAAGAAGCGAGCCATAGGTTAACTCATCATAAGATAATAGCACAAATTATAATAGCTTGTCATGCGATGTGTAGGAGATTCTGTATAAGCACCACAATTTTTTCTTCTCTTTTAGTAGTTAAGTTGTAATTGTATTGTTTGTCTTGAAAAAGCAATAAAAAGAATTTAAAAAAAAAAAAAAATTATTTTTTTACACTGTATCTTTATTTTGATCAACTTTATTGCTATCAGAAGGAATAAACAAAATATCATGTGAGAAAAATGGCGGTGTCAGACTCTCTTTATGGAGAGATCTGGGGTCTAGCAAATCATTCATCACCATCACCCTTTGGACTTATTTAAGTTTGTGGACTTCCTTTTGCGCCCACCCTCTTCTTTTACATCTTTATTGACTTTTGTATAGCTAATCCTTGCCTGTTGTCAATTTATTAGTAACTCTGAGCGCCAGTCTCATGTGTTTTCTCAAAATTGAGTTTAGGTGCATCCTGTTTCCACTGATAATCCTTGAGGTGTTTCTACAACTTGATTGGAATCCACCTGTAGTAAATTCAGTTTATTGGACATGATTTGGAAATGCACACACCTGTCTATATAAGGTCCCACAGTTATCAGTGCATGTCAGAGCACAAACCAAGCCATGAAGTCCAGGGAAGTGTCTGTAGACCTCTGAGACAGGATTGTATTGAGACACAGATCTGGGGAAGGGTACTGAAAAAATTCTACAGCATTGAAGGTCCCAATGAGAACAGTGGCCTCCATCATCTGTAAATGGAAGAAGTTTGGAACCATCAGGACTCTTCCTAGAGCGGGCCACCTGGCCAAACTGAGCGATCGTTGGAGAAGTGTCTTAGTCAGGGGGGTGACCAAGAACCCGATGGTCACTCTGACAGAGCTCCAGCATTTCTCTGTGTAGAGAGGAGAACCTTTCAGAAGAACAACCATCTCTGCAGCACTCCACCAATCAGGCCTGTATGATAAAGTGGCCAGGCAGAAGTCACTCCTCAGTAAAAGGCACATGACAGCCTGCCTGGAGTTTGCCAAAAGGCACCTGTAGGATTCTCAGACCATGAGAAACAAAAATCTCTGGTCCGATGAAACAAAGATTGAACTCTTCGGCCTGAATGGCAAGCGTCATGTCTGGAGGAAACCAGGCACCCCCCCCCATCACCTGGCCAATACCATCCCTACAATGAAGCATGGTGGTGGCAGCATCATGCTGTGGGGATGTTTTTCAGCAACAGGAACTGGGTGACTAGTCAGGATCGAGGATAAGATGAATGCAGAAATGTACAAAACCTGCTCCAGAGCGCTCTGGACCTCAGGCTGGGGTGAAGGTTCATCTTCCAACAGGACAGCAACCCTAAGCACAAAGCCAAGATAACAAAGGAGTGGCTACTGGACAACTATGTGAATGTCCTTGAGTGGCCCAGCCAGAGCCCAGACTTAAACATCTCTGGAGAGATCTGAAAATGGCTGTGCACCGACGCTCCCCATCCAACCTGATGGATCTTTTGAGTTCCTGCAAAGAAGAATGGGAGAAACTGCCCAAAAATAGGTGTGCCAAGCTTGTAGCATTATACTCAAAAAGACTTGAGGATGTAATTGGTGCCAAAGGTGCTTCAACAAAGTACTGAGCAAAGGCTGTGAATACTTATGTACATGGGATTTTCTTGTTTTTTTATGTTTAATAAATTTGAAAAAATTTCAAACAAACTTCTTTCACATTGTCATTACGGGGGCATTGTTTGTAGAACTTTGAGGAAAATAATGAAATTAATTAATTTTGGAATAAGGCTGTAACATAACAAAATGTGCAAAAAGTGAAGTGCTGTGAATAGTTTCTGGATGCACTGTAATTTTTTTTTTTAAATTGTGGTCCTTTAAACACCAGTGATGTATTATATCATTTTCAGAGCTATTTCTGAGTTTCAATCACCGTGTCAGTTTTCAAGTTAATTTCTTGTACTTTCTGATCTCAAAGTTATTTTTGTAATATAAAAAATTAACAACCATTAAAAATGTGCAGCATTGTCTTCAGTCACTCAGATACACTATTGCTAGCCCTAACTCATGTCCTATCCTGAGTCCTAACTGAATCCTAATTCCAACTAACCTATCCTAAATTACATCAAATTATTGTTTTGATATGTTTTCATTGTATACTATTTATATTATTGTCATTATACATATTATTTATGGAAAACACAGGCCCTTACAATACATTTTAAAAAATACAGTGTCAAGAAACATAAACTATCAGTTCCTTTATAATAACTGGTTACCAATGATGTTCACAAATGTTCATATATAATTATGAATGTTTATACATAAACAGATATATTTCCTATGTTGTGGGACTAGTTTATGTTTTATGATACGGGAGGAAATTGTCACCGTTGGTTGTATTCTTTTATGAGGTTACTGGAAAGGAAAGTGTGCTCGGGGAAAAAATCTTCCTTTACAAAACCATATAAAAACACCTTTACTGTGAGGATATTGTGGCTGACACTGATGACCTTTTCTTATACAAAAGCTTTCTGCTTCGCTTTTATACTGTTTGACTTCAACTCCTTTTGAGTTGTTGAGCTGAAACAAGTAAGGAATTCTGACTTTTTGCTATCATGTGTTAACCACTTCAGCCCTGGAAGAATTGGCTGCTCAATGATCGGGCCATTTTTTGCGATATGGCACTGCGTCGCTTTAACTGAAATTGCACGCTCGTGTGACGCTGTACCCAAACAAAATTGACGTCCTTTGATCATTTCTGTGTTTTCTATTTTTTGCGCTATAAACAAAAAATAGGGACAATTTTGAAAAAAAAGCAGTATTTGATTGACACTGATAGGTGGCAGTGATAGGTGGCACTGATGAGCAGTGATAGGTGACACTGTGAGCACTGGTAGGCACTGGCAGGTGGCACAGGTGGGCACAGATGACGCGGCGGCTGCTCTCCTTGATCGGGACCGATGTCCCTCTGACAGTCGCCGGTGATTGGCTTTTTCTTTTCTCCTCGTGCTATCAGTGTGACAGGGTGCGCAGGCCGCTCAAGCACAGGAGGACATCATATGACGGCCCCCTGGCAAAGTAGGTCTGCGCTGTAGCCGTCATTCGGCTATAGCATGAATGGGAAGTGGTTAAATGGGGGTGGCTGAATTAGTTTTCTTTTTGTAGCCTTTTTTCAGTTTATTTTTACCGGTGATCTCGACAGTAACACATTTTCTGTCTTGGGCCCATTTCACATGGGCTGTCTGATCAGGTCCGCCTGTCAGGTTTTCAGGCGGACCTGATGGGACCCTCCATATACCCCTATGGAGCAGCGAATATTAGCGGTGACATGGCCGCTGACATCCGCCACTATCCGATCCTGTCCACAAAATCCAGACGGATGGTGGTTCTATTTTCCATCTGTCTGGTGGATCAGATCAGATGGAATCGGAAGAAAATAGACAGGCGGTCCGTTTTTATCCGATCTCCCCATAGAGGAGAACAGGACTGGGTCCTTCTCTGTTCTGCACAATGAGTGGAGACGGACCTCCACTGAGCAAGCAGAGTCTGTAAAACAGAGGCGCCCATGTGAAAGGGCCTTAAGGGTATCTTCACTCTATGGAGGGGCAATGGAGACACTCTTGTGTAGTGTAATGCCGTGTACACACGGGCGGACTTTCTGACCGGACTGGTCCGACGGACTTTCCGACGGACTTTTTTTTACTTGCCTACACACGACCGGACTACGGACGGACTTGCCTACACACGACCGGACTTTCCGGCGGACCTAGTTCCCGACGGAGTTACGCCCAGTGTTGCCAACCGTCAGTAATTTTACTGGCAGCCAGTAAAAAATGGGCACTTTTCTCCTGCAAGTAAAAGAGGAAAAGGTTGCCAGTAATAAATATAAAGCTGTGACGCTTGGCTCGGAACTGGGAATGCGCAGCTCCGGTCCAGAGCCAGCCAGGACCATCCAAGTGCCTGCTACAGTGTAATTAGATGGTACCGGTGGGAGGGGAAGGTCTGGCAGAGACGGTGCCTGAGCATGTTGTGTGATGTCATGGTGCAAGGGAGCTGGGCGGAGCGGCCAGAGCCTCGTGTGCAGGTCTGTGGGACTGGAGCAAGGCAAGCCAGGAGCGGGACTGTCAGTGCTGTTTGGACTGGAGGGGACTGAGAGGACTACCTGGCATGGAGAGAGACTGTCACTGTGACTCAGGATGGGACATTGTCAGTGATCTGCACTGCTGCACAGTCCTGTCCCTGGGCCACTTACTTACTATATTAAAAATAAAATAAGAAATATTTTTTTTGCTTTAATATCTACCTTAAATCACATTGCTAATTGCATATTGGACTTATTTGTAGCCTAAATACTAACATTTGCACTTTGTACAATTTGCACAACTGTAATTTTGTAACTTTTGGAAATGTCAGTAAAAACGAGGCTGTGCCAGTAAATTTCGGGTGTTGTGTCAGTAAATTTCAATCTGGCAGGTTGGCAACACTGGTTACGGTGGACTTTCCAAATGAATGGACTTGCTCACACACGAACAATTCCGTTCATTTGGGGGGGGGCGCCCCCTCCCCCAAAGCACCCACCCCCCAATGTTAAGGGCATGCGGCCTGGTACGGTTCAGGAGGGGGGGGGGTTGCTCGCTCGTCCCCACCCCCTTTCCTGATCGGCCGGGCTGCGTGCTCAGATAGGGGTCTGGTATGGATTTTGGTTGGACCTCACACCGTCTTTTCGGCATAGGGGGTTCCCCTATAAATCCATACCAGACCTAAGGGACATTGTCGCCTCCCCCTCGCGCTCGCCGCAATAGGAAAATTTGTTTTTACTATTGCAGCGAGTGCGAGATGCAGTACTCTGCCCTTGCGTCGTATCTGGTCCGTCGGACCAGCATACAGACGAACGGGCTAGGAACTGAATCGACGGAAAGATTTGAAGCAGGTTTTAAATCAAGTCCGTCGGATTTCTGACCAAAACAGTCCGTATTAGATCCGATTCAAACAACACACGGTCAGAAAGTCCGCCTGTGTGTACACGGCATTAGATTCACTAAATTTAGCTGAACTTGAACAACTTAAAGCTGAACTCCAAGCTAACACTTTTTAAGCAGTTACAGCAACAGTTTTTTTTTCCTTTTGTATCCATAAGCTGACCAGTGTAAGCACCACTGTCAGTGGTAAATTATCTTAATCCTCGAACTGACACTTTTGTTGGGTAGTCTGTTCTGTTAAAGTAAGTTGAAAAATAACAGATTTACTGACTGAATCACCAGGTAAAAATACAGGAAAAACGGCCCAAAGAAAATGAATGCAGCCATTACTTCTAAGGATTGCTAAGTTGTAATATAATACATTTTTGATTTTAAGTTTAGATATGCTTTAAGTTCCTAGAAAAAAATATGAATGGCGCAGTAACTTGTTCTGTCACTAGATGGTGCTCAGTCCTTTTGAAAAGGAATGCTTATACCCTGACTGTACCTATTTAGTGTTACGTTCTGATATTTTAAAATCATCACCCAATGCTTTGAATATCAGTGAAACAGTTCACAGAATTACAGCTCTTACAAATAGTTACCACTAAAGATGTAAATACAAGTAAAATGACTTATATCTACATATCTTCCTGCTGATGTCAATGAAACACTATTGTCACTTAGCTTATAAAGGTATTATATATAAAGTAATGTGCAAAGCAGGTGTGAAGAAATGCTGTACAGTATGACAACTTTCAATAAGTTATATTTTAATTGTTTAATTTTATCAATTTACAAAATGCAATGTGAGCAAACAGAAGAAAAATCGATATCAAATATATTTGATGTGATTGCCCCTTTGCCTTCAAACCAGCATCAATTCTACGTTCACTTCCACACAGTTTTTGAAGTAACTCGTCATGTAGGTTGCTCCAAACATCTTGGAGAACTAACCACAAATCTTCTGCGGATGTAGCAGAAGATTAACAAATTATGTAAACTGCTGCCAACACCTAAATATGTGTCCCCACCTACATACAGTGTAATTGTATTAAAAAAGGTGGAGCACAACTTGACTGTGAAAAATAAACTAGAAATAATTATTACTCTGTTTGTGTGTCTCTTATTCATTAACTGCTTAAGGACCGCCCCACATACATATATTGTAGCAGGGGTGTCCCTTTAGCACAAAATCATGTGCCTGTACATGATTTTTTACTCCCGGGTCTTGGGTGCGCAAATGCGTGGCCGGTGACCCGTTGTGTTCAGACACAGCGGGAGCCAATCAGCGGGTCCGTCGGACCAGTTGTCCGCCAGGACCCGCAGATCGTTCCCGAGGCAGACAGGGCAGATCGCCGTTCTGTGACAGGAGAAGACAGAGATCATGTGTTTCTGCTAAGCAAGAACACGGATATCTTTGTTCTTACAGTACAAACCCCCCCACCCCACACACAGTTGGAAAGCACCCTCTAGGGGCACATTTAACCCTTTGATTGCCCCTGATGTTAACCCCTTCCCTGCCAGTGTCATTAGTACAAATACAGTGCATATTTGTTTTAGCACTGATCACTGTATTAGTGTCACTGGTCCCCAAAAAAGTGTCAAAAGTGTCACTTAGTGTTTGATTTGTCCACCGCAATGCCGCAGTCCCTCTATTAGTCACTGATCGACGCCACTTAAAAAAAAAATCAATAAAAATTTCAAAAAAATATCTCATAGTTTGTAGACGCTATAACTTTTGCGCAAAACAATCACTATGCGCTTATTGGGATTTTTTTTTACCAAAAAATATGTAGAAAAAGACATATTGGCCTAAATTATTGTTTTTTTTCTTCAAAATTGTCTGTTTTTTTGTTTTGTTTATAGTTTAAAAAATAAAAACCGCAGAGGTGATCAAATACCACCAAAAGGAAGCTCTATTTGTGGGGGAAAATGGCATTTTATCCAGCCCCAGGTCCCTTTTAGCAACCTTTCCGTTTCCAGCAACAGCCAGCAGTGCTCATACAAAGAGAAGAGTACTGCCCATGATGTAGTATCACTTACAACTCACTTTATTAGGCTTAATGTGCATAAAAAGACTGTCAAGAGTGATTGCTCACCAGACTTCTGGTCTTAGCCTCAGCTGAGAGTGATGTCACCTGACTCCGCCCAACGTGCTGCGTCACTGATTCCGTGAGGAAGCCACGTAATTCAATAATTCACAGCACTGGGACTGGCTTATAGGCAGTTAGCATTGTTTACGTTATGCAATTATGCATTATTGATGTTTCTGTTTGTAGCACTGGGTTTTGTTTGCAAAATTTAAATGATTTTTCTGTGAAATATTTACAAACACGGGGAGTTGTTTTTGTGTATATATGTGATTATTTTTGGTACTTTAGCACAGAAGCTGTGAATTCACTAATGAGTGACTATTGCTAACACAGAAAGGGGAAGAACAGAATTTTCTGTTTAATGAATGAGAGACACACAAAGTAATAATCATTTGTATATAGTATATATATTTCTTTCACAGTCAGGATTTGCGATACATTTTTATATATACTTTTAATGACATTGTCTGTATGTTTGGGGTTGTAGTCATGCTGTAGAATAAATCTGGGGCCACTGACCTGCCTTCCTGATGGCATGGGCATAATGGATACATATCTGCCTGTATTTCTCATCAGTGGAGTAGCAATGTTTACTTCAGTGATTTCCAGCTTCCAGGGTCGTCAGCCAGGTATGGTATATACATAGTTACCAATATAACTACAGTACTGTATGTATATTATCGCCATGCCTGGATTTCTTTTTTTAATAGCTTTAATCATACGAAATATCATTCTCATCAGTTTCACTGACTTATAGCCACTGTCGTCTTCAAGCGACTCTATCACTAAAATGAGCTCCTTGCAAAAAAGAATGTAAATATGTCTCTTGCTGCTCTTGACACTCAACATCGCTCACATCCAGAGAAAAGTCTGAGAAGTGCTCATTTCCTGTGCCCCTGCAGCTCTTAGTGGTTCCTACCACCATCCTCTGCATTACTATTGCAGTGTCCTGTACTGATGTGGAGGTTGGCAGGAGGCACCATTGGCCAAGCAAAAGGAAAAAAATATAAGAAATACAAAAAAAAAAGATTGAAAATGTGTCATAGCGATAGATAAGATCCCTTCATATACTAAATGACAAGGTTCCCAGCAGAAAGCTATGAAAGGTGAACACACTGCCCTGCAGGAGCAAAATGTATTATGGGTATTCATCAGCCTCTGCAGTATTGCAGGAGAGAGGGTTCTTTATCATGTGGGATGCATTAGCAAAATACGGTAGCTTTACTGCTGCAGTTAATGGTGAATTAATCCGTATGTGGTCAGACCTTTGCCGCACTTTAAGTGGAGGTGAATGCAAGCAGTTAAATCACAGCTGAAAAATAGATATGTGATATGTCCTGCCTAAAAGAAATTTGTGATTTGGTTTGGCTAGTATTCTATACCTGACACCTCAGTCAGACAGTCCTGCCAGGAAGTAGATAAAACAATTTAACTTGCCCAGGAACCCCCCCCCCCCCCCCCACACACACACAGCCTGAGACTGGATAGTAAAAGAGCAGAAACACACTGATAAGGCCTTCCTCTTGCTTGTCCCATTCTATCAACCAGCTCCCTGTGCACTGTGCAATGTAAGTCTGATTGACTTAAGCCATTATTTACTTGTAAGCAGGTTGAAATAGCCAGATAGCTGCTGTCCCGGCCAGGAGGGTAGGAGTTACTACCTTTCTCAGTTCTTTGTGTGGTATATGAATATGGGTCAGTGATACAAGAGAGTTCCATCCAGGGGGCAGAGAGGTTGGGAAGTTCATCTTTGGATAGCACAAGGAACAGAGATAGCCATAATCAGGGCCCGTAAGGGAGAGAAATGGAGAATGCTAACCGTGAGGAGCAGAAGGAGGTCATCTATCACCATTGAGATGTAAAGTCATCTGTGCCTGGGGTTCGCCCCAAGAGACCTGGCCTCTGAGTGCCTCTGAAGGACTGGAATTGCTTTGGATTTACCTTTGCAGGTATGCTGGGGCAGCATAAGTCTGTAGTTAGGAGTAGGAACGTAGGAAAAAACCCCTTGTATGTTGAAGTTTGGAATGTTAATATTGCATTTTCTTAAGTAAAATATTTAAACGTTGTCCTTGCCTGATCTGAAGTTACTAAGGAGGTGTATCGCAAGTAACTAGCACACACAGTTCATCGAGTGGGTCTTAAAATGTTGGGGTATAAAGACATCAGTGTGTAATGGAGTAGTGTGAAGACACAAGTGATTACCTAGAGTGATGGACGTTTAACAAGCAGCCTGTTAATAGCGTGTACCTGTTATAGGTGGAATGGCCTTTAGTAGTGAGGGAGATGTTGTCCTCCAGATCTACGGGAGCTCAGTTAAGTACACATGTTGAGCCTGCGAAGAGTGGGGCCCACTTGGCTACTGGGGAGTAATAGTGAAACATACTGGACAGGTGGATGTGGACAGATCTCGGCATGTCCCTCTTAAGTGCAGATTACAGAGAAGGTGTACACTTTCACGGGGGACTGAGAGTTAACTGGAGAACAGTTATAGTGCAACTGTACACGGTGTACATTTATCTCTAACAGTAAAGGCTCGCCTTAAGGTTGAGTATTCCCCCATAGCAGTCTTAGCCCTGTCCCAGGGCAATGATAAAAAAAAGTCACAAAGCAGATTTATCCCATGTGTAATAAAGTGACCCTGTACAAGGTGCCTAGCATATACCAGAAGAACCCTCCCAGGGTAGGCCTCTCATGTGACCCTTGCTTGGCGCCCAACAAGGAGGGAAACACGGAGGACGTGACAAACAACCACCACCACCCTTACACACTCTTGAACTTTTTCTGCTCGTTTCCCTACACCTGACTATGCAGAATCCCATTTTTTACAATTGTGCCTGTTCGCACTTGTACACTCTGTCACTCTATGCTCAAAAAAGTACATGAGCTTTTATTAGCATATTCAGCTATTTTTGATCCCATAGACCTTCATGGGAACACCTGTTAGGCACGATAAGAGTATTTTTACAACAACAAAATCCCTCTACTCCTACAGAACAGATCTCCTCACCTTGCCCAGCGCAGGAAAAAAAAAACTCCTGAAGCTTGACAAAGGTGCAAAAATGCCAGTAAAACACCTAAAAAAAAAAAGCTTCAAAATCAACAGTGATACACTCTGCTCAGGTGTGATTGCAGGCTAAAGGTCACCTACATAGAATTACCGTACATATTTTATCTAAGATTTACTTACTATTCTGGCAGCCTGCTTCACTGCTTGCCTACCACTTCATGTATTCAACCGGTAGGATGGATTGAATACCTGTTTCCTCCATTGCATGCAATGGTTCCTCCAGCTGTCTCATTTGTTCTTTAGTGACAGGGAGAAACCATGACATGCAGCAGGGGAGCAAGTTTTCTACACACCCAAAGCATGGAAGTATAGTGATTTTTATTTTAGTAGTTAAGGTATTTATTTCTATACATGTGACCATGTGCTGACAATGGAACTTTAATGCCCCGTACACACGGTCGGACTTTGTTCGGACATTCCGACAACAAAATCCTAGGATTTTTTCCGACGGATGTTGGCTCAAACTTGTCTTGCATACACACGGTCACACAAAGTTTCGGAAAATCTGATCGTTCTAAACGCGGTGACGTAAAACACGTACGTCGGGACTATAAACGGGGCAGTGGCCAATAGCTTTCATCTCTTTATTTATTGTGAGCATGCGTGCCACTTTGTCCGTCTGATTTGTGTACACACGATCGGAATTTCCTACAACGGATTTTGTTGTCGAAAAATTTTATATCCTGCTCTCAAACTTTGTGTGTCGGAAAATCCGACGAAAATGTCCGATGGAGCCCACACACGGTCGGAATTTCCGACAACACGCTCCGATCGGACATTTTCCATCGCAAAATCCGACTGTGTGTACGGGGCATTAGGATGTTTTTAAAGAATACATAAATTGGGTATAAATTGGGTTTTTCTGTATATACTTTTGCAGCCAAAATATGTAAATATACAGTAGGTTTTAAGTGTGGTTTTTATGTTTTGAAGTATGAATTTACATGCATTTCTATATATGTCCATACTTCCATACTTATATGTACATACCATAACTTCATCTATATTCGTTATATGCTTTTTATTTGTTTTATGTTGAGAAGGTTAGTTTTGCTTCTTGTATGTTACTGGGAATAATAGAATGTATGTAAAAGGTACATGCATATTTGTTTTACATGTGCTACAATCCCTCCCTATGATGGACCCGCTTGTATGAAGTTTGAAAACTTTCACTAGCTAATACCGCTTGTATGTGAAATGTACTATTATAAAAAAAATGTCAAAGAACCATGACAGAGCAAATTATTGACAAGCTGTACATCTTGCAGACAGCACAACAAACATTAGATAAAACAACCAATGACTGTTCGGAGAATAAAATAACTTGAAAATTGCAGCATACTAATGTGATGATCTCCAGTGATAAACTGCAGTACTGGGCGGTAAACATATAAAATGAAGATGAATAAATGTATTATCCTCAACATTCCTAAGTATAATTACCTGCAATTGTACATTCATGCAATTTACATATACAATTTACATATGAATGTTTTCTACTCTAATGTAGTTATGATAATATACTACCATTAATATAATGTATGTGCGTTTACTGCTGAGCGAGGGCAAGCTGTGTGCTTTGCATAGTTATCAGTAAGCAGGAATAAAAAGCCCCGGGGGACCACACAATTTAATCGAAGAGTTGGAGGTACAGTAGATACAGATATTCGCTTCGGATCACATGATACTGATCTGAGTAGGAACACTCCAAAACTGGCTGTGCACGTATTGCTGATAACATATTTATCATATATATGCGAATACAAAACATAGAAAGATATACAGAGAAAAATCCCTGATAAACTAGACATTTTCATGAAAGCTTTCTGCCTTTCTATTTGTATTATTGCTTTTATGGCCATATTTTCTATAGGGCAATGGTGGGCTTGCATCTAGGGGTGCAGATCACCAGCTTTTTTTTTCTTTTTTTTTATTTCTTTCCAGTTTAGAGCAGCAGAAATCTAGATGGGGTGCACAGTTTGCTGGAAAGAGTTGGAAGACCCTCTGTGGCTAATAAAGACTGCAGCTACCTCCTCTTTTCCTGAAGGTTTTTGCCTATTACACTATAGAGACCAATGGTAGCGCTGAAGAGAATGCAGCCATTTAAAGTGACAATTTTGTATTTAATCTTCACAGTTCTAATAAAGCTACTTGAGTGCTGACTAGTTAAATGAGTTGTAAAGGCAGAAGGTTTTTTTAGCTTTATGCATTCTATGCATAAAGCTAAAAAACCTTTTGTGTGTAGCAGCCCCCCCTCCCCCAGCACCCTCCTAATTACTTAGCTGAGCCCCATCTCTCGCCAGTGATGTCCAAAAATGTCTAAGCCATCCAGGACACTCCTCCTGATTGGCTCCCGCAGCTGTCAAAGTTAGTCAGCCAATCAGGGGAGAGAGGGGGCGGGGCCTGGGCGGGGCTCTGTGTCTGAATGGACACACAGAGCTGTGACTCGACTCCAGTGCCCCCATAGGAAGCTGCTGACTGTGGGGACACTTGATAGGAGGGAGGGGCCAGGAGCAGCAAAGAGGGACCCGAGAAGAGGAGGATGCGGGCTGCTCTGTGCAAAACCAACTGCACAGAGGAGGAAGTATAACATGTTTATTATTTTTTTTTTTTTTTTAACTAGACTTTACAATCACATTTTCAGTGCAGATTTTCACAAAAGGTTTTCCTCATAAGACAGCTGGTGTCTACTGAAAGTGTTGCCTTAATGATTCAGAAGGGAGTAGCTGTTGGCTCAAAGAATCCCTGTTATTTTTAGTTGTATTAAACTGTGTGCAGTATTTGTGTGTGCTGAATAAAACTTTCAATCCAAAAAGCAAGATCTTTTACCCCAGTAAATAAAGCATGGGGCACTGGCCCCAGATGATCTCCATTCAGGTGCTCTGGGTTTCAGCCACTAGTCTCAAAGGTCAGTAAGAAAGCTAAATGCTTGTGTCTAGGGTAGCAAAATTGAAAATGGAGAAACTGTTATTTTGCATAAAAGACATGTAGACATCTTTATTTTTTTTGTTTTTTGACTCCGCGTTAAGTGTACAAAAAACATGCATGTGAACACACACACAAAAAGTGCACTTAAGGGTGTGCTTTTGTCCACCCAACGAGGGAGTAGGACCTCTCCCTGAACCCCTGGGGCACAAGGCTTCTGACAGAGACAAGGTAATAAACTTGGACAGCCTAGCCAGAAAGCCTGGTGGACCCCTCTCCTAGTGGCCAGCCAAAGCCAACCACCAAGTACTAGGTCGAGGGGCTCTCCCAAAGAGAGACCCCCCCAGGCTCAGGGGAAGAAGGAACCTGGTGGCCACACATCCTCCCCCTAGACTTCAGGGCAAGCCCGAGGACTCACACCCTCCATCCAGTGACAAACACATACATGACAAACTTGGAGAGAAAAATTAATTAAATAGATAAAAAGTGGCCCTCCAATGTGCACTGGCTAGACATGTAGACATCTTTAAGTCCTGATCAACGTCTAGTGTTAGACAGAAAGTGTATTAGAAGTTTTTTTATCTGATACTAAAGGCTAAACATCAGGAAGACAGAATGTCCCCTTGGCTATGAGAAGTACTCAAGGTTCTAAGCGAGGGAAGAGGCTTTGGTAGAACCAAAATACAGGGAAAAAGATAGAGGGAACATTAATGGCTTACTTACAATTGTAGCTTTGGGGGAATAATAGGTGGCTGTGCCTCTCAACTGCTCCCCTTAACCATACACAGCAACCATAGGGGGTGGTATACATACAACAATGCTTTGCAGTTTGCAGCATACCTCCTGAATGAGTGGAGTGAATGAATGCAATACACATAGTTGTAGCGTGTTTTTTTGAAGGCTTTTGAAGGTAAAATAGATGGTAAGGAGGCAACATGTCGCCTCCTAGCCACCTGCCAACTGTCTTCTGAAAACCAATCCCCCAGGGCTCACTTTTTGGGGAGCAACAATGGCAGTCACGAGGGTAAACAAGCCCTAACACTAAATTACCCACTAATACATATACAAACTAATAACATTGTATATCATAGGTTAATATCAATAATTCATATATGTAAATCACAAGAAAATAGTGCAATAAAGTCATACATACATAATTATAGCAATAAATGATAAAATTAATATATGTGATGTGAAATTTATCAAGGCTTTATCAAATGTGATGTGCATCCATTCCTATCCATGATCATCAACAAAAAAATGCCTCAAACTAACATAAACCTGCCCTAAAATCATTAATTTGAATTTACTCCTAAACCTAAATCCTCAACTGAATGCTAAACGCCACACTGAAACCTAATTATCTCAGTAAATAGGATTATCAAAACAAAAACTGTACTACCGTGTAAAGGACAATATCCAAATTACATCATATAATCCAAAACCAAAATAACATTTGCCAAACCTTATTCAGCCAATTATCACTTTCTAATGATCTTACCGAGACACCCCTGCAAAAAATATTGACATATTGGGCCATTGCAGCCCTTTCTGAAGCCATATAAGACAGCATGTCTTTTCATATGGAAAGGGGCTCCAATGTCCCCAAACATGAATGGTTGGTAAATACAATTCATACTTGTTTGAAAAACATTTCTTTTGATACTGTAGAGGTGTCAAACTGTGGCCCTCCAGCTGTTGCCAAACTACAAGTCCCATGAGGGATTGCAAGGCTGACAGTTACAAGTATGTTTTCCAAAGTTAGAGACATGATGGGACTTGTAGTTCTGCAACAGCTGGAGGGCCACAGTTTGACACCCCTGTGTGTAGAGCCTCGTGGAGATACTCAACCAGTTCCGGACCGGCCGCCGCAGTTGTACTGAGGCAGGTTGGCTCCCCTGGGCGAACCGCCGTAACTGTACGTCGGCCCTTTAAGACGCTGTAGGAGGCGCGCCCGCAGTGTGTGCCTGGAGCCGATGCGAGTGCCTGGCGAGCGCCATGACTGCCAGGCACCCGCGATCGCTCGTGACAGAGCGAGAACTGGGATCTGTGTTTGTAAACACACAAATCCTGGTTCTCTCAGGGGAGAGGAGACAGGTTGTGTGTTCATACTAAGTATGAAACCGATTTCTCTCCTCCCCTAGTCAGTCCCATCCCCCTGCAGTTAGAACACACACATAGGGAACACAATTAACCTCTTGATCGCCCCCTAGTGTTAACCCCTTCCCTGCCAGTGACATTTATACAGTAATCAGTGCATTTTTACAGCACTGATCGTTGTATAATTTTCAATGGTCTCAAAAATGTGTCAAAAGTGTCCAATTTGTCCGCCGCAATATTGCAGTCCCGATAAAAAATGGCAGATCACCGCCATTACTAGTAAAAAAAAAATAATAATAATAAAAATGCCATAAATCCATCCCCTATTTTGTAGACGCTATAACTTTTGCGCAAACCAATCAATATACGCTTATTGCGAATTTTTTTTTACCAAAAATATGTAGAAGAATACATATCGGCCTAAACTGAGGAAAAAAAATGTTTCCTGACAGACTCCATGGCAGCAACGTGTGGGTTAAGTCCCGCCTCTACTACCCTATAGGACACTACTCCCATAAATCTTTGCTCCCTGCCCCCGGCCGTGTTCTTTTTTTGTCCTCCTCGCAAGACCTAGTGTTGGTCTTCCTACCTGAAGATGTTTATCCCCACGATCAAGGTTGGCCGAGCTGCGACTTGGATCGGGAAAAGTCGCATTACTCCGCTAAGCCCTAGCTATTAGCAGGGTATGGAGTGGGGCGTTGGAAGAGGCGCAGGAAGAAGCCGTTTTCCCTGGCCACTGGCAGGCGAGGCCGCGCATGGGTTGGATAGCCAGCTATTAGCAGGTGACCCCTTGTTGCCCCTGGAAAGTCCGGTGTTTACCTTCAGCCTGACGATCGTGGTGGGATTGGTGAGATGTTTCCTTGCTATCATGGCAGCAGTTTCTCTTGGAAATTCCTTGTTGTTCCTCTCCCTTGTGTGTCTTTCCCCCCTGTCTTACCGTTCATGTGGTTGCAGGCATGACGGCTGGTTCTTCCTGCGTTCCAGCCGCCGTTTTTACTTTCACTTTGTGTCTGGCCGTACTGCGCATGCGCGGACGGCACGAAATCGAGGCTTGTTTTCGCGCATGCGCGATAGCGGCAAATCGCCGCTAATCGCGCATGCGCACTGGCGTTCGCTCGTCACGGGCGGTGACGTCACTGGGGCGCCCTATTTAAACTGGGAAAATAGCCTGCAGACCCTGGGTATGCCTGCAAGCTGTTTTTGGCTCTTCCCCACGCTCCAGTGAATCAGCTACTGGTAAGTAGCTTTACATACAGGAGGGCTGTTGCTCCCTGGCTCACAGCCGAGTTAATTTATATGCCTTACGTTAACTTTGCAGTCAGATGGATATTTCTCAAGACATGAGCTCTCCACCGCCTGCCTCTGGCCAGCCCCCTCTCACGAGGTACAAGGGCAGGTCCCATTGCCGAGGGTCCTTAGGCGGGTGGGGGGGGGGGGGGGTATTTCCGCAGATGATCGTTCTTTCTAACTGTTCTGTTTTGTTTCTGTGGTTCTCTGTCTTCTGCTTTAGCCCTTCCAGGTCAGAACAGCGTCGCAGCTCGCACAAAGGAAGTGATTCGTCAAAGTCGCATCACCGGCAAACCTCTTCCAAATCTAAACATTACGGCTCCTCCTCAAAATCAGGACACCGTAGTGAGGAGCGCTCGCACTCCTCAGTGGCCCACTCCAGCCACTCTTCAAGTGTCTGCTGGGGATGCAGATCACAAGTACCTGTCGGTAAATCGCTGTGCAATTCCTGCTTCGCCAAAGCTTCCAGGGAAAGAGGTGATTCGGACCAGCAACTTAAAGCCCTAGTTGAGAGGGTTGTGAAGGAATCACTTAAGGGTATTGAGGCAGTCCGGCCTGTTACCCCTCAGGCAGAGCCACCAGGTTCCCCAGTGAGGGAAACTCAGTTGCAGGACACCTGGGAGTCCTCTGTTCCTAGTCACCCTTCAGTGGTCAACTCTGATAGTGACTCGGATGAAGATAATACCTGTGTGGGTTTTGACTTCACTCTGCTACCTCCCTTGGTCAAGGCGATTAGAGAAACTTTAAATTGGGAGGATCCGACGGCTGTCCCTCCCAAACAGAGAAAATTCTTTAAACAGCTAAAGAAGGAGCGAGTTAACTTTCCTTTCTTTTCTGAGTTGGGCGAGATCATCACAGACGAATGGAGCAAGGTGGAGAAGAAAAACTCCATGCTTACCAAAATCTCAAAGCTTTATCCCTTTAGGGAGGAAGAAGTGAAGCATCTGGAATCAGCCCCTTTGGTGGACGCAGCGGTGATGAGGCTAGTGAAACACGTGACACTCCCCTTGGAGGACACAGTGTCCTTTAAAGACGTTCTGGACAGACGGATTGATGCTGATTTGAGGAGAGTGTACCTTACAGCAGGCATGGCTTGCAAACCAGCCTTAGCCCTGGCAGCCCTGTCCAAAGCTATGGAGGTGTGGACGGATAGTGTTCAAGATACGCTAAGGAATATTTCAGATGACACAGCGAAGAACTCGCCTATTCAAGAATTAAGGCTAGCATCGACTTTTCTGGGTGAGGCCTCGATTGACATCATTCGCCTGGCGGCCCGAGTAATGCTCTCGTCGGTCACCGCCAAGCGGGCTCTTTGGCTCCGCCCTTGGCTGGCTGACCCAGCCTCTAAGCAGGTATGGTGCTGAATTCCCTACGGGGGCTCTTCTCTTTTTGGCAACAAGCTGGATGAGGCCATTACACGGGCTACTGGCGGGAAGTCGGGGTTCCTACCTCAGGATAGACGCCTGCAAGGCCAAAGAAGATCCTTTCCGAAGAGGCAATATCAAGATCGATCCAGAGAGGCTCGTACTTACAAGCCAGGCCGGGAATTCTCCAGATCCTGGAAATCAAGGCAATCGTCCTTTAAGAAGGCTGCAGGTAGTGAGTCGAAAGGTGAGAGGCAACCCTCCAAATCCTTTTGAAAGTGGGCCCGCTCAGGCAGACCGTGTGGGGGCCCGTCTCTTCCACTTTCGGCATGTCTGGGCGGCCTCGATTCACGACTTCTGGACAATCAAGACAGTCTCCTCTGGTCATGCCTGGACGTTTACCGACCCTCCCAGACTCAGGTGGGTACCCACTACTCTTCCGGCATCAGAAGAAAAAAGGACAATACTTTTAGCCTACATAGAATCTTTGTTGGCCCAAAGCGCTGTCGTCCCAGTCCCAGTCAGCCAGCAAGGCATGGGAATGTATTCTCCCCTCTTTCTGGTTCAGAAGAAGAGTGGGGCCTGGAGGCCGGTCATAGACCTAACCCATCTAAATCGCTTCATCAAAAAGGAGAGGTTCAAGATGGAAACACTCTCCACAATTCAACAGTCAGTTCAACCAGGGGACTGGATGGTGTCCATAGACCTCAAGGACGCCTACTTTCACGTTCCCATCGCAGAAAACTTTCAACAATTTCTCCGCTTCTCCGTGGGCAACCTTCACTTACAATTTACATGCCTTCCCTTCGGGTTGTCAACTTCTCCTCGGGTTTTCTCAAAGGTGCTGTTGGCAGTAGTAGCTCTCCTGAGAACCAGGGGGATTCGCCTACATCACTACCTGGACGACCTGCTTCTCTTGGCACAAGACAGGGTGCAACTCATAGCACACAGAGGGCAAGTGATTTCCACACTACAGGAATTCGGATGGATTCTGAACCAGGAGAAGAGCCAGTTAGACCCTTCGCAGTCTCTGGTGTTCTTGGGTGCCCTCTTCGACACGGTCAGAGGCACCATTTCGTTACCGGAAGAGAAGATCTCGACATTCAGAGACAGGATCCACCCAGCTCTTTCTACTCCTCATCTTCACGCTCTCCAATGCCTGAGGATCATTGGCACTATGGTGGCAGCGATTCCGATGGTGAGGTGGGCCCAATGGAGAATGAGGCCCTTTCAGAAGGGCTTCCTTCACCAGTGGAAAGGCAGCAAGACCCAGCTGATTCGGATTACTGCATCCATGAGGCACTCTCTCCTATGGTGGCTCCAACGGGAGAACCTCTCCAACTGCCATTCTATCCTTCCCATTGCTTGGGTGACCATAACAACAGACGCCAGCAACAGGGGCTGGGGTGCCCACTGTCTGGCGGAAGTGGCTCAGGGCACTTGGGAATTCCTCTTCAGAAGGATAGTGTCAAACATCCTGGAACTGAGAGCAGCCTTCCAGGCACTTCTGGCATTTCGGCATCTCATTCAAGGCTCCTCGGTCCTACTCAGACTGGACAATACCACAGCAGTGGCATACATAAGAAGGCAAGGAGGGACTCGAAGTCTCTCCTTACTACAAGAGGTAGAGCCAATTATGTCCTGGGCCCAGAAAAACCTGAAGGATCTGACAGCGACATATGTTCCGGGGGTTCAGAATGTTCAGGCAGACTTTCTTTCTCGGAGGCTCCTAGACAACAACGAGTGGTCTCTCCACGAAGAAGTATTCAAGTGGATTCTTTCGTTGGGGTTCCTTCCGGAAGTCGACCTGTTCGCCTCCCCCTGCAACAAAAAGATGGCAAGATACTATTCAAGGTACAGGGACCCTCAAGCGTATGGGGTGGACGCCCTGACGGAGAAATGGTGGTTCAACAGAGCCTATGCCTTTCCGCCAACTCCGATCATCCTCCAGTTCCTGAAGAGGCTCAGGGCAGAGACAGCAGAGGTGTTAGCAATAATTCCTTATTGGCCCAACAGGCCCTGGTTCCCTCTCCTGACACTCCTCAGTGTCCGAGATCCGATCCCTCTTGCATCCAGACCAGACCTCCTGTCTCAGGGGTCGAGGCTACACCCTTGCCCGGATCACCTACGCCTAAGGGCTTGGCTTTTGAAAGGGGAAGGTTGGAGGCGCTAGGCTGCCCGGAGGAAGTAATTCCCACTCTCCTTAGTTCAAGAAGGAATAGTACTAACCGAGTGTATGAGAGGATCTGGGCGAAATTTAGCAGCCATATGTCTTCCAGGTCCAACTCCTGTGATAATCTGGCGATTCAGGACGTTCTAAGTTTTCTGCAGACGGGTCTGGACATCTCACTATCCGTCAGTTCTCTGCGTGTCCAGGTTTCCGCAATATCAGCTTTCTCCGGAGTCGCATGGGCCAAGCACCCTCTGGTCCAGCAATTTTTCAAAGGAGCAGTCAGACTTAGGCCACAGAGGAAACCTAGATTCCCCAAATGGGATCTTCCGTTAGTCCTGGATTTCTTTGCTCAACTTGACAGATCTCTCTCAGTCAGGGAATTAACCCTCAAGACTTCGTTCCTGATAGCTATAACATCGGCGAAGAGGGTCTCGGAAATTCAATCCCTGGGGTCCAAGGAACCATTCATCACCTTTTTTCCGGACAGAGTGGTCCTAATACCAATGCTTGGGACAAATCCCAAAGTTACCTCGGTCTTTCACGAGAACCAGGATATCACACTCCCTACCTTCAAATCCACTGGAGGTCCAGATCCACACCCTCTCGATGTAGGGGCTACTCTCAATCAATACCTGGAAGTTACGGCATCTTTCCGTCAATCTGAATTCCTTTTTGTTCTATTCCATGGGAAAAACAGGGGCTCTAGAGCTTCTGTCAGATCCATCGCGGCTTGGGTGGTTCAAGCCATTCAATGGGCTTACAGAGAGAAAGGCTTGGCTCCTCCTGAGGCGGTTACAGCTCACTCTACAAGAAGTCTGTCGACGTCCTGGGCGGCCTCACGTCACGTTGCTCCTGATGTGATCTGTAGAGCAGCTTTGTGGTCTTCGATTCATACCTTCATGACCCATTTATGTGTTGAGCCAGCAACCTTATCTTCTGTTAAATTTGGTTTAAAAGTGCTGTCGGCTGACAGTGTTAAATAAATCTTTTGTTCAGCATTTAGCCCACCCGGGTGTGTATGGCGAGTTATTTCCCACACGTTGCTGCCATGGAGTCTGTCAGGAAAACGGAAAATTCCTATCATAATACTTACCGTAATTTTCCTTTCCTGATGGACTCCATGGCAGCAGGAGTTCCCTCCCCGAATGGCTGAAGTAGGCTAGTTACCGAACACGGCCGGGGGCAGGGAGCAAAGATTTATGGGAGTAGTGTCCTATAGGGTAGTAGAGGCGGGACTTAACCCACACGTTGCTGCCATGGAGTCCATCAGGAAAGGAAAATTACGGTAAGTATTATGATAGGAATTTTCCGTTTTTTTTAAACAAATTTGGCAATGGAATATTTCACACCAGTGATTGCAGTTCCAGTGTATTCCAGTTCTAGAAAAAAAAACTAGAACATGCTGCATTTTTCCTGCACTGGACTGTAGTGGAATGCTGTAAAATGCATCAAAAACGCACTGAAAGAGACCGGAACGCACCTAAATGCGCCAAAAATGCACTGGAACACACATGTCCTTATTTAAGGTTAAGAAAAAAAGAGGGGGAAAATGCACTGGACTGCATCAAAACGCACCAAAAACGCACCTGAACGCGCATCTAGAAAAGCATCTGGAACGCACCCGGACTGCGTTTCTATGGTGTGAACTGGCCCTAAAAGAAAATCGTTTGATTTGGTATCATACGAGAAAAATGTTTATGCTTGTCCCATCGAATTTTGGATAAACTGTCATGATCAGCTCTCAAAAGCTCTGTACCAACAATCAGATTATTGTACGATCGCTTCGAAAAGCGGTATTTTTCACGATATTCTGATTGTGTGTTTGGGCCATAAGGGTTTACTTTTGCAAGAGTTCTGGATCACAAAAGCAGGTGAAGAGATATGCCAATCATATGGAAGTTTCACCAGCTTACACATGTATTTCAATGCAAATGCAGTTGTCTTCTTGGAGTTCAATTTTGATTTGATGGCACCCTAGCTGTAGTGACGGCAAAGAAAATTCATACATTAACAAGGACCATTGACTAGTTTGATGCAAGTTTATTACATTTCTTAATGATCTCTGGTGTGAACTGATGCTGAAAAATATTTTTTATGAATAGTCACCTGTTAATCAATAATATTGATACAGATAATTTACTGAGATGCCTTGGTAGCTATTAACACTTTTTTTTCATATAAAATAACAGAAGACACTAATGATGCTTAGTTAATTAAGGAGTTAATGACTGATAACCTGAAATGATGAAATATGATGAAATATTTCTAATAGTCCTTAAGACTTTTTGCATAAATCATTGTATCTAAATCCAAGAACAAAAATGTAATATACTTTATTTCAGATATACCAGTCCTTAGATGTAGTGGCTGCATATGATTTCATTTTTCCAGGCTTTTTCCTTTTTTGTTCATCTGGTAATCCTACCAGTAACTTTCTTAATGCCCTAGGGCAGGGGTCTTAAACCGGCGGCCCTCCAGCTGTTGCAGAACTACAAGTCCCATCATGCCTCTGACTGTGGGAGTCTTGCTTGTAAATGTCAGCCTTGCAATGCCTCATGGGACTTATAGTTTCACAACAGCTGGAGGGCCGCTGGTTTGAGACCCCTACCCAGGGTGACAACACTCAATCTAGTGTATCTATGAAAGAAGAGCATTGTCAACCAAAGACAGGAAAACTGTTAGGACAATAAAATAACTCACTGATTTTTTCCATAACATGGGGGGGGGGGGGGGTGTTCTGTAGTTCACAGATGCATCCTATATGACTGGGAACACTTAAAAAAAATATAAGTGGAACTTCACTCTCTCAATCAACATTAACTAGTTTTATTCCTCATGCTGCTGGCATTAGTAAATAGATAGGAAGGTATAATTCATTTACTTGTTTTAAACTGTTCTTTACATTACTTCCGTTTTTTCTGGTTTCCAGGTCTAGGATAACAATGTCATGACATCCCAGGAGCCTTCTGGAGGGGACAATGGGTTTTCTTAGCTAAGCACGCTCTCCTCCCTGCAAACCTGAGCTAAGGGCATAGGGATTCCAGGAAGTAAATGCTAAATGAATCATCTGCCCTTACTCAAGATGGCCACACCCAGAAATGGGGGCTGTTTTTCAAAGTGATTTCTCAACAAAATAAAGCATAAAGCAAAATAAAGCACGGGGACAAGGATGGATGGGGGAGTTTGCTTTAAAAATTAAAAATTAATTAAATAGCATTTTTTCTTTGTGGCTGTCAGATGCAGTGTAGTTCCACTTTAAGCCATGCCCAATACTTAGTGAAATTTAGTCATGCCCTTTTTTAGCGTGACACGCTCTTCGTCCCAAGGTGTCCCTTTTTCTCATGTTCCATAGTTGGGAGGTATATTTACCTAAATTGTTCCTTTAACCACTTGCCGACCGCCCCATAGCACATTTACTGCTACAGGGCAGCCGTGCTGCACAGAATCACATATATGTATATATATATATATATATATATATATATATATATTAGGGGTGCAACGGATCAAAAAACTCACGGTTTGGATCGTTCCTCGAATCAGGAGTCACGGCTCGGATCATTTTCGGATCAACAAAAAAAAAATCTCCCCCACTGTAATATCCACAATCTCCCTATTGGCAGAGTATTGGCAGGGTATTGGCAGGGTATTGGCAGGGTATTGTCAGGGTATTGGCAGAGTATTGGCAGGGTATTGGCAGGGTATTGGCAGGGTATTGTCAGGGTATTGGCAGGGTATTGGCAGGATATTGGCAGACTAATGTCAGGGCATTGCAGAGTATTGTCAGGGCATTGCAGAGTATTGTCAGGGCATTGCAGCGTATGGCAGCAGGGCATTGCAGAGTATTGGCATGGCATTGCAGAGTATTGGCAGGGCATTGTAGAGTATTGGCAGGGCATTGCAGAGTATTGGCAGGGCATTGCAGCAGAGCACTGCAGAGTATTGGCAGGGCATTGCAGAGTATTGGCAGGGCATTGCCAAGTATTGGCAATGCTGCCATCAGATCTCTCCCCTCCACTGTACAGATCAGTACACAGAGGGGAGAGAGGAACCGGCGTCATGACATGACTCCGGTTTGTTACAAGTAATCGCTCCGTCATTTGACGGAGCGATCACGTGCTAAACGGCTGCCAGGTGTACCAAGATGGCCGCCGCTCCGGAGCTAGGCCGAAGCCGCGGCCTTTCCTATGGCCGAGACCACAGAGCGATCCGCGGATAGCGGGTGTCCCGTACGGATCAACCTCCGCGGATCGGATCACGGATCGATGACGATCCGTTGCACCCCTAATATATATATATGTGTAATTCTGCAATTCTGGGTATCGGGCATGAGTGCGTGCCTCCGGAGGATTGGTCCTGCCTTGATTCTACACAGCGGGTCCCACAGACTCGATGTCCGCCGGCACCCGCTGATCGTTCTGTACACAGGCAGATTGCTGTTCTGTCAGTCAGGGGAGGGCTGGCAGCCTAAGGCCTGGGGGGCAAGTCCAGTCAAGTGGCCCATTGAGCCACCGAATCAGCTCACCATCCATCTACACCACATTCCCCGCACAGAAAGAAAGAGAGAGGGGGAGACTGCTCCATATTGCTTCAGAAAGAGAGAGAGAGACCGCTTGGCGCTGCCTGTGGGGGGAAAATGCAAAGCGGACGCTCTCTGTGAGGGGAAAGTGCAAAGCGGTCGCTCTCTGTGAGGGGAAAGTGCAAAGCGGACGCTGTGAGGGGAAAGTGCAAAGCGGACGCTCTCTGTGAGGGGAAAGTGCAAAGCGGACGCTCTCTGTGAGGGGAAAGTGCAAAGCGGACGCTCTCTGTGAGGGGAAAGTGCAAAGCGGACGCTCTCTGTGAGGGGAAAGTGCAAAGCGGACGCTCTCTGTGAGGGGAAAGTGCAAAGCGGTCGCTCTCTGTGAGGGGAAAGTGCAAAGCGGACGCTGTGAGGGGAAAGTGCAAAGCGGACGCTCTCTGTGAGGGTAGAGTGCAAAGCGAACGCTCTCTGTGAGGGGAAAGTGCAAAGCGGACGCTCTCTGTGAGGGGAAAGTGCAAAGCGGACGCTCTCTGTGTGGGGAAAGTGCAAAGCGGACGCTCTCTGTGAGGGGAAAGTGCAAAGCGGACGCTCTTTGTGAGGGGAAAGTGCAAAGCGGTCGCTCTCTGTGAGGGGAAAGTGCAAAGCGGTCGCTCTCTGTGAGGAGAAAATGCAAAGCGGTCGCTCTCTGTGAGGGGAAAGTGCAAAGCGGACGCTCTCTGTGAGGGGAAAGTGCAAAGCGGACGCTCTCTGTGTGGGGAAAGTGCAAAGCGGACGCTCTCTGTGAGGGGAAAGTGCAAAGCGGACGCTCTTTGTGAGGGGAAAGTGCAAAGCGGTCGCTCTCTGTGAGGGGAAAGTGCAAAGCGGTCGCTCTCTGTGAGGGGAAAGTGCAAAGCGGTCGCTCTCTGTGAGGGGAAAGTGCAAAGCGGACGCTCTCTGTGAGGGGAAAGTGCAAAGCGGTCGCTCTCTGTGAGGAGAAAATGCAAAGCAGTCGCTCTCTGTGAGGAGAAAATGCAAAGCGGTCGCTCTCTGTGAGGGGAAAGTGCAAAGCGGACGCTCTCTGTGAGGGGAAAGTGCAAAGCGGTCGCTCTCTGTGAGAGGAAAGTGCATAGCGGACGCTCTCTGTGACGGGAAAGTGCAAAGCGGACGCTCTCTGTGAGGAGAAATTGCAAAGCGGACGCTCTCTGTGAGGGGAAAGTGCAAAGCGGTCGCTCTCTGTGAGGGGAAAGTGCAAAGTGGTCGCTCTCTGTGAGGGGAAAGTGCAAAGCGGTCGCTCTCTGTGAGGGGAAAATGCAAAGCGGTCGCTCTCTGTGAGGGGAAAGTGCAAAGCGGACGCTCTCTGTGAGGGGAAAGTGCAAAGCGGTCGCTCTCTGTGAGAGGAAAGTGCATAGCGGACGCTCTCTGTGACGGGAAAGTGCAAAGCGGTCGCTCTCTGTGAGGGGAAAGTGCAAAGCGTTCGCTCTCTGTGAGGGGAAAGTGCAAAGCGGTCGCTCTCTGTGAGGGGAAAGTGCAAAGCGTTCGCTCTCTGTGAGGGGAAAGTGCAAAGCGTTCGCTCTCTGTGAGGGGAAAGTGCAAAGCGGTCGCTCTCTGTGAGGGAAGTGCGAAGCGGATCTGTCTATGGTGGCTTAAGTTCACCAGTCTCTGGGTTTAATAATATCCTCAAACCTTCTGGAAGGGGTGCTTCACTTAGGTGTAGAAATTCACTTTGAGCTCCACCTTATTTCCAGAACTCTCATTATGTATTAGATGTGCTAACAATAAGGTGAGAGCCCATGGAATACCTACAGAGAATAATGGATATAAAGGTGGAGTTCAAAGTGCATTACCTGCAGGGACTGGCATTTTAGGGGGTTAAAACTGTTGGGGAAGAAATGTGATATAACCTCCACTGTCTGTCACTTTTCAGAGGAGTGTCTGTGCCCGCTGCAAGTGAATACAAGCCTTTGGGCTCACACTGGTGTACTGGCAGTTTTCCATAGCCATAGTCCCTCAGATTTCTTTTAGGTTGCACATTTTTGCTGCATTTCACCAAAGATGCAGCATTCAGGACGTTTTGTGCACTTTCAGAATATACAGTAAAAATGTGCAACCTCTATGGGACTGGGGGCAACATGCAGGAAGACTGCCAGTACACCAGCACTGCAGATAACCCGCAGCATGCCAGTGTGAGCCCACATCAGGGCAAGCAAGGTAGTGTGGCTGCTAGAAAAAAAAAAATTCTTTAGCTGCAGAGGAGGGGAGGGAGGAGGAGCTCACTTACTTGGACGGTCCCAGCATTCGAGCCGACTGCTCAGATTTCCCGCCCAAACATCCTCTTCACAGACTGTGGGTGGGGCTGCCCGGAGCGTGGGCGGGGCTGCCCGGAGTGTGGGCGGGGAAAGAGAGAGCAGGTCCAGCCTCTGCCAGTTATTCGTGTGGAGGAGGGAGGGGCTGGGCGGGGCTGTGGCTGTGCTCTGTAGCACAGACTGTCAGCCCTGAGACCTCGCTAGCTCACAGACACAGTACTGGATGGAGATGCCGCACTCGGCCAGCTCAAAAACTGCACATGTGCGGTTCTGAACTGGCGACACAGCGGCTTCTATAGAGCATATGACAGCAGCCCAGGGGGCAATTGCATCTCCGCCCCCCAGCCCAGCCCGCCCCTGCTGTCAGTACAGAAGGCATGGATCCTGTGTTCCTGCAAAGCAGCAACACTGATTTGTGCCTTCCACTAGTAAAAGCACCTCCCCCACAGATAGAAAACACATTTTAGGCACACAGTTAACCCTTTGATTGCCCCTGATGTTAACCCCTTCCCAGCCAGTGTCATTAGTACAGTGCCAGTGAATATTTTTTGCACTGATCACTGTATTGGTGTCACTGGTTCCCAAAAAAGTGTCAGTTAGCGTCCAATTTGTCCGCCGCAATATCGCAGTCCCGCTATAAGTCGCTGATCGCCACCATTACTAGTAGAAAAAAAAATCTATAAATCTATCCCATAGTTTGCAGACGCTACAACTTTTGTGCAAATCAATCAACATACGCTTATTGGTTTTTTTTTTTTTTACCATAAATATGTTGCAGAATACATTTTGGCCTAAATTGTTGAAGAAATTCGATTTTTTTACATTTTTTAATTGGATATGTTTTATAGCAGAAAGTAAAACATTGTTTTTTTCACAATTGTCAGGTTTTTTTTTAGTTTATAGCCAAAAAAATAAAAACCACAGATGTGATCAAATACCACCGAAAGACATCTCTATTTGTGGGGGGGGGGGGAAAGGACATAACTTTAATGTGGATACAGTGCCGCAGGACCGCGCAATTCTCAGTTAAAGTAACGCAGTGCCTTATTGCAAAAAAATGACCTGGTCAGGAAGTAGAATAAATCTTCCGGAACTGAAGTGGTTAAAGTTTAACTAAAGTCAAAACCCTTTTTTTTAAGTTTTGGATAGAATAAAGGTAGATTAAACACCTGTCTTTTTTTTTTTTTTTGCTGTCTGTGACTTTGTTGGGGAGATTCACCATCTCCATTTGTTCTGTTACCATTATCATCGAAATTGGGTTATCCTTGAGAAAAGTAATAAAGAGGGCACTAGTTCTGGTGAGCCTGGTGACAACCATAGAGTTCTTCATTTTGAAAGGATTTCCCCTCACTTCCTGTTTGGTTACTATGGGGCAGGAAGTAAAAGGAAATCTCCCCAATAGAATGCAGTTGGCAAAAAACACCTCTCTTCACAATGAAAAAAAACGCTTTGCCTTTAGTTACACTTAATTCATTTCCATCAAAACACAGGCAGACTCTGGTGAATTGGGAAGCACATATCAATCCCCATCATGCTTGCAGGATTATTATTATGAATAAACACCATTTTGGGGCTCAGTACCATTTGTCATTGTTACATTTGTTTAAAGTAAAACCCTGGTTTGAGAGTAACTTGGTTTGAGAGTGTTTTGCAAGACGAGCAATATTTTTAGATCAAATTTTGACTGGATATACAAGTAGCGTCATGCCACAAGAGAAGAGAGGCGCCTCTAAGTGTAGCAATATGGTTACATTTAATGAAGGTACAACATTTAGCAACATCTTGCTACACTTAGCTCTTTCCTCTCTTCTCTTTTATACTCTGTAGCTCCTGATGGATTTTGCTTCTAATCCCCTTGTGGAGGAGGCTATTTGTGGATGGACATTTTAGGTTACACAACCTGGTCACATGGCTATAATATTTTTATATGGACTATAAACTAGGAAGGTTGTGTAACGAATCATTTGCGTTTCCATTATTTCTAATGGGGAAATTTACTTTGATATACAAGTGCTTTGGATTACAAGCATGTTTCTGGAACGAATGATTCTCACAATCCAAGGTTTTACTGTATAGACAATTTCGAGACCTATGCTAGAGAATGAAAATCTGCTTTTCGTGACTCATACGTTAATGAGTCAATATGGTGTACCCTATGTTGGTTTAGTTAAATGGGTCCATCAATAAGAGAAAGATTTTCCATTTTCTGTCCTCTGTATTACCCTTGTATCTTTCTTTTCACACTCTTTACAGTATGAGTAATGCGCCAATTTATGCAGCCGTACATCAACTGTGACATTTTCTTTTTCTCATCATTTTCATGTGTGTTTGCTCCCTTCTAGAAGTGCCATATGCATGAGCTGTACTATAGATCACAAAAAGACGTCATCCCCCATTTGACTGACAGGAACCATCCTAATGATGCTTTATGTAAAATCTGTACGTGTTTATGATTGTGTCAGCATAATTTAGCAATTTACTGTGGTAAGCATTTCAATGTTCAAGGGCTTTCTCCTGCACATTTGATCCTGTGTAAAAAAAAAAAAAAAAAAAAAAAAACGACAGACAATAAGAGACTATGGGTAGGTTACTACAGTTCTGCATTATAAAATATACAAAGGGTTTTCTTTATTGAGGTCTGTAAAATAGGAAATGTAATGCCCTGAAGCTGTAAATGACATTTAAAATGTAATTCTCTGCTATTTTCAGTATTGCCCTTGTAACTAAAAAAAATACTTAAAGCAAAACACCAAAAACAACAAGATAAAAATGAATAGCCCGATTAAAACAGCAAAAGCAGCTTTTGCTGCAATAAACACCTTCAATCCAAAAATCCCTCCAGAGTACTTTTTTTCTACCACATGATGTTCACAGTTTGATATTGAGTATCGTTCAATCCATTTCCTCTGAGCCCAGGTTGGCCCTAGATCTACCCCCCAGCCTGTGACTGGACAGTGAAAGGAGAAGCAGTACAGTGATGAGCTCATCTCTCTGTTACTATGCTTTCTCCTCCTATAAGCATGGTTCTTGTCAGCAAATGAACTGATTGGCTGCAGCTTTCCCTTACACTCCAGCTCAGTCATACAGGGACTGAAAGCGGCTGATACAGCGTCAAATTCAGGTATTTACTTATTGCTTGGATTCAAAAATATGATGTATTAATGAAATACAAAGCTGCATTCATTTGTGTCTGTTATACCTACCTATGATTTGCATTAACAGGGCAATGCAAAAAATGTAATCAAAATAATATAGTGCAGCGCAACTAGCAACAATGTATCAAATACTCAAAAAAATACTTAGATATGTATCACTGTGTTCTAAGAACAAAATCATTTTGCTACAACCAAAAAAGTGAATTCCATCAAGGTAAATAGCTCTAAAATTCATTGTGTTAATAGTTGAAGCAATAGACTGTGATCTTCCACCTCTGTGTTACAAAGTAAATATGCTCATCAATAGTGATCCTCCACCAGTGAATGGATGGCTGCTCACCTTATACTTAGACCCCTGTTTCACCAGAGGGTCTAAGCAAGCAGTCCCCTAATGGGGGTAATATCAGATGAATGCTCCTGGTCCACTATTAAATCTCCAAAACCTCTTGTCAGTGCGGCATGCTCTCAATCAACAGTATATAAAATTCAAACAAAAGGAAATCTGCCACCCATAATGTTAAGCCCTAGACATAAAGGGGGTAGCCTGATCCTCCAGGAACTTGGATGCCCTGGTCTTCCAGGTTTGTGGTTGGACATGTGACTAAAAACACCATCTTTATATTGCTGTTCCTCCTCTTGAGTGTGAGCCAACTTGGCTATATGGTTATGCCGTGCCACAGCCCATATGTAATAATGGGTGATGCATTGCATTGTACCGTCTGGAGTTGACCCCTGCGTGGGTCCTTTATTGAAGTTGTGGTGGGCTACTGTTAAGTAGTGTTTGTCTATATAAGTTATATGTTTTATATGCAATAAAAAAAGATTTAAAAAAAAAGCCATCTTATGAAAAAAATGGTTGTTGCAAAATTTAAATAAGACACCAACATCATGGGCTGTAGCTCACTGGGGCAACTAAATACATAGTTACATAGTAGGTGAGGTTGAAAAAAGACACAAGTCCATCAAGTCCAACCTATGTGTGTGATTATATGTCAGTATTACATTGTATATCCCTGTATGTTGTGGTCGTTCAGGTGCTTATCCAATAGTTTTTTTAAACTATCGTTGCCCCCCCGCTGAAACCACCACCTGTGGAAGGGAATTCCACATCCTTGCCGCTCTTACAGTAAAGAACCCTCTATGCAGTTTAAGGTTAAACCTCTTTTCTTCTAATTTTGAGTGGCCACTTGTTAAACTCGCTTCCGCTGAAACGTTTTATTCCTATTGTGGGGTCACCAGTATGGTGTTTGTAAATTGAAATCATATCCCCTCTCAAGCATCTCTTCACCAGAGAGAATAAGTTCAGTGCTCCCGACCTTTCCTCATAACTAATATCCTCCAGTCCTTTCATTAGCTTTGTTTCCCTTCTTTGTTTTTGCTGCATTTCTAGTACATCCTTCCTGAGGACTGGTGCCCAGAACTGGACAGCATACTCTAGCTGCGGCTGGACCAGAGTCTTGTAGAGCTGGAGAATTATCGTTTTATCTGTGGAGTTGAACCCCTTTTTAATGCATGCCAATATTCTGTTTGCTTTATTAGCAGCAGCTTGGCATTGCATGCCATTGCTGAGCCTATCATCTACTAGGACCCCCAAGTCCTTTTCCATCCTAGATTCCTCCAGAGGTTCTCCCCACAGTGAGTAGATTTCATATTTTTGCCACCCAAATGCATTATTTTACATTTTTCCACATTAAACTTCATTTGCCATGCCATTTGCCAAGTAATAAAATATCAATAAAACAATATCCCTATATGCGTTGGAAATTTCTTTCCATTTACATCAACTTAATTTTCTCTTTTGAAAGTCCAAATGTCTACCACTAAAGTCCCCAACCCCTTTTTTTTCCATTTCTCCAAGATTTTGGTAAAAATAAGCAGATTTCCACAAAATGTTTCCATTTCAGAAAAATGTGTTGGAGATAATAGGGAAGGGGAAACGAAAGTGGGTTTTTCGAATAGAGAGAAACAGAAGCACCTTTGACCTGCTCCTGTGGCCAAAATGGGCTCAATATTTTACTGCAATTTTGACGCAATTTTACCACGATTTTACTGTGCTTGTGGTGTGTTTTCCTAGGTCATGTGACTCAAAATCTGCATTAAATTGTAATACAGGTGCATTATTAATGCGTTCTTGCTGCGTTTTTAATGCATTCCAATTGGGAGGTGCACTTTTGGTGCATAGTACACAAAAACATATAAAGAAGAAAGGAAAAACACAATTAAAAATAACACTAAATAAGATAAAGCAAAAATACACTCCCACAAAAACACACTCTCTAATAAGGAAAGAAAAAAAAGATACATATTTTCCTTCACGCATATTTCACCTAAGCAGCTCAGTGAGTAAAACTGTGAGCTTCCTCTTTCAGCAAATTTCACTGACGTTCTTTTATGACAATATCAATTTCACCAAAATCACTCCACTAATCCTTATTATCCAATGTATCGAGCCTGTACTGTATATCCTTTGGCTGGCGTTCCACTCCTGAATATCACATTGCCTCTTTCACAGTTAGAGCTTTTCTAAGCTTGACAAGCCCCAAATACTATTTAACATGCTTGTTTGCTTTTAAATAATGAATGACTACATTAAGACTGTATCTTGGAGGGAAAAATCACAATAAATCAAGTCAGCTACTTTTTTTTCTAATTTAATCATTTGCTTCAAAAGAAAATTCAGATGTGAAATTTGACATTTATTGAATAGACAATAAATAAGTGTTCTTAATGCAATGAAAAAAGAAAATGGAAAAGTATTTATTCTCTAGAATGTTGATTGAGACTCAGCAGCCATAAATGCCAAGTTATTAACACAGTGTGCGCCTGATGCCAAGTGATGAGCCAAGGTTTACGTAAACCTTGGAAAGAGATTTTACGCAGTAAGGCTCAGAGTAATTATCCTTTTTTATTCATATAAAAGCAACACTAATAACACTAATCTTAACAATATTGCATTATGCACCATCCAATAAAAGCATGGATGAAATGTGTTTATAACATTCAGCATGAACATTTTTACAAGAGTTTAAAAAGAACCTTGCTAATTTCCTAGCCTCTAATCTGACCTTACTTTTTTTTTTTCACCACAAATCAACCATTGACAAAATGTTCAGGCTTCAGCTAACCCCTATGAAAAATGATATTGGCAACTTATCTATAATGGTATAGATTAAAAAAATAAACAATGCAATTTGGGGTACCCAGTTTATTTGAAACCCTGGGTGCATAGGTCATTCTCTCACTTTGTATAACAAAATAAGCCTAGTAATGATCATGAAATTTAAATGAAGCCAATTATACTGGCTAGCAGTGTTAATTTAGTTGACTAAAATATTTTCGTCTACTAAATTAATACTATTTTAATTGACTAAAATGAAAACAATTCAGATGACTAAAATATGACTAATGTATAGATACAGGAATTGAAAAAAAAAATTACTTTTCAGGCACGTTTTTCTTTTGATTAAAAAATAACAATATTTATTTATTAGAAATCATTGATGAAAAAAGACTAGGACAAAGATAAAAGACATTTACGTAAGTGAATGTGATTTAAAAACATGTTTCAGTGACCAACCATACAGTCCAGAGTTCAAAATGAACCTCGATGGGCTAGGTTGGTAGGTTATAAAAGCTTTCCTGGGCTTGACTACAACCCCAAGAAAAAATACATGTATATACTTATAGGATAACTTAATTGTTTATCATACAGTAATCACACATGAATTGGTTAATGAAGTCAAACCAAATAAAATACTACTAAAACTAAAAAGGCATTTTAGTCAAAAGACTAAAATACTACTAAAACTGAAATGGCATTTTAGTCAAGAGACTATAACTACAACTAATTTATGTCAAAACTAACACTGCACTACCACGTAAGAATAAGTAAGGGGCATCTACTAAGCTGCTGAAGAAAAAAAATAGGAAAAAGGGTTTTCTTTTTTTTTTCTAAATATTTAATTTTGGTAATATATCCAGGTAATATGTGCAATGGCACCACAGCCAAAAATTTTAAGTTGTGCGTCTGCTTGTCAAAAAGCAATATAGAGTATCTGTTTATGAAACTTGCGTTTATTTCTAAAGATGTTATATATCGTAATGGCTAAATTTGTGTCTGTAGTGCAGGTTCAAACCATAATACCATAAATAATAACATATTATTAGATTTTTACTCCAAGAGTATATAGTAAGTTTGGAAATTCTAGAGAAATGCTTAAATAATGCATTACAATTTAACTAAACCCATTAGATTTTAGTCAACTAAAATATACTGGAGATTTTAGTTGACTAAAATACAACTAAAACTAAAAAAATTCAGATGACTAAAATGCGACTAAAACTAAAATGGCATTTTAGTCAAAAGACTATAACTAAAACTAAATCGAAATTTGACATCAACATTAACACTGCTGGCTAGAAAATAAATGGAAATGGAAAAATTGAAAAATAAAACCAATAATACTGGCTATAAAAAAACAAAAAAAACATAAGCAGCGAACATTATAGTGTTCCCTCAGTTGTTGGCTCCCTTATATTGGTGGTTTGTGGAAAAGCACTACCTTACTTTGCTACTTAGTGGAAAGAATGCATCCTCCATTGGTGGTCAGAATGCAACCCCTATAGATGTCATTAATGTAAATGGTTACTTACCTCGCAGATGAGAGAAAGGGTTTTACTGGTTTATATCAATTCAAAAGGCACAAGGGAGGAGGTGAGCTAAGTAATCTTTAGACCTCATGCTCACAAATGGTTTGAGGTGCAAAATATGGTTTCCTGACATTTTTCCCCACCCAGGAAACCACAGATGGAGCATTAAGCTAGCCACAGAAGTGAATGGCTATAGGCAGCCGTACTTGGGTATGCTCTTTCAAACATTATTATAAATGTGCATACACATATGATGTACTGTATATCCTGAATGTCTCAACACCTTTGTGCAAGCGTCTTTAACATTTTGATGTCATTTTTAAAAGTAATTTGCAATTTTTTTTAAATCTGCAGGTTTCATTAAAATAGTACCTTTTTGATCCTGCAAAAAGGTCCTTGGCAGGCATTCAGAAGGTTATCATTTTGCATCCTGAATGTCTGCTTTTTTTTTAAATCCCAAGGAGGGCTTTGTGTTAAAAAACAACACCCCATCCTAAGGAAATGGAACTGTGCACGAAATTTTGATAATCCAATGCGTGCTTTATACTCAACTCGATCGGCAAACATTATTGGGTACATCGGGTACATCGGACCCTTTGCACATCCGAAGAGGAACTAGGCAGGGGTGTCCTCTTTCGCCACTCCTCTTCATAATTGCTATTGAGACATTGGCGATAGCTATTAGATCCAACCCTAATATTCATTGCATTGAAAGTGGTGGCAAAATGCATAAATGTGGCTTATTTGCCGATGACATGCTGCTATTCATATCAGACCCTGTCACGACCTTGCCCAAGCTATTTGCTTTCAGAGCCATCTCTGGTTTAAAGGTAAATCAGCTAAAATCGGAAGCTCTCAATATAAATATCCCAGATGTAGTCTTAAATTCAATACGGCGATCATTCTCCTTTAAATGGTGTTCACAGGAGCTCCTGTATCTTGGGGTTAAAATGACCTCTGACTTTGCTACACTGTTTCGGGCAAATTATACTCCTATATATGACGCGACAGAACGTGACCTGCAGACATAGCAAACCATGATCTTTCCTGGATGGGTAGAATCGCGGCCGTCAAGATGATGGTTCTCCCTCGAATACTATATTACTTTGAATCTCTTCCGATAACAGTTCCTTCTGTTTTCTTCTGGCAGTTACAGTCCCTGATATATGAATTTATTTGGAATAAAGGTGGTTGCCAGGTGGCCTGCTCTACCCTATACAGGTCCAAATGGCGAGGTGGGTTGGGAGTCCCGCATTTCTTGCGATACTATAGGGTGGCACAACTGGTCCAATTATACCAAATTTACGCTGTATCGGCCCAACTGGGTCCAATTTGAAGTGCAAGCAAGTCTGACCATCCCATTGGATCTTCTAATGTGGCTCCCTCCGAAGGAGCGTCGGGCTAGCAAAACTATTCCCTGTTACTTCACCCCTATGCTTTCGGGGGTGCGGAGAGGAAGGAGATATGTTTTATGTCTGGTGGTCTTGCCCGAAGGTCCGATGTTTTTGGATCAGGATATTGAACCTGATCTACTCAGTGACAGGACAAAATATACCTAGGGAAGCCAAAACGGGGTTGTTTACCGACTTGTCGGAGGTGATCCCCAGACATCTACGATCTCTCATATTTTTCATTCTTTTAGCGGCTAAAATATCTATAGCACGTGCATGGAAATCACCTGTAATCAATGTCACCCTGATGAAACACAAGGTATCCTGGATTATGATCAATGAAAAACTGGTCAGTATATGACGAGATAAGCAAGCTAGGTTTGAGAGAGTATGGAATCCCTGGATTGAATATCTCCAGGCAATCCGAAGGCTGGGCTATTTTATGAGGGGAGGCCGGGGTTGAGGGGACCCATCCTACTCATCTCTAATCTATCTGATTCTTTATTTCTTCCTTCTTTTTTGTTTTTTGGGGTGGTGTTGTTTTTTTTTTCCTTTTTCTTTTTTTCTTTCTTCTTTTTTTCCTTCCTCCTTTCCCTCACTTTTCTTGACGTTGGTTTGGTTATACCATAATAAAGGAAGAGGGGAAGGGGGGAAGGAGGGGGGGATATATTGTTTTGTAGGATGCTACCAGGGGACAATAAAGTCTCTCTAACCAATTTATAACCTTTATTATTATGGTTTGTTTATGTGTAATTGAGAAGGGTCACTGATCATATCGAATATTGCATCCTTGTTTCAACAATTTTCTGCATTTGAGCATAAAATTATGTATGCTGTTTTGAAATTGTAATAAAAATTATTGTAACAGAAAATACAACACCCCAAGTTTGAGCCCAGTGTTTGGCTCACAGTTACAGCACTCATTGACCTCAATGGGCAAATTTGACAGAGAATGCCATCTGTCAAACTCTGCAGGCTAAGTTAGATTTGCTGGGGCCGTGGCATGTGTACAGCCTTGTCCAGCTGTAATGTTAAAATTTAAGTGGGTGGCCAAGGGGGCAGTAAAATTGGAGCTCTGCGTTTTTACTGCCCCCTGGCCACCCGTGTGAAAAAGCCCTCAGGATTTTCATCTACTTTTATTGCTAACGATTTTAGTAACACAACTGTCCTACTAAAGTCCCCTGTGTAGCTCAAGCCTAATGAGGTGACTGCCAGCAAGTGATTCAACCTCTCCGCAGCAAAAGAATGAAATTGCTTGTGTAGCTTAGCCCTCATAATGGTTACACATAACAGCCACAAGAAAGGCAGGAAAAACAGTTTGGTTAGATGTGTATTTATCTATTAGAATTAAGTTAATGCAAAAAAAAGTTATCCTTTCATAGGCGTTAAAGGAAAAATATTGCTACGGCGGACCTGCTTTGCCAGGGGAAGCATATGGTCTCCATGCTTCAGGAAATATGACTCATGCTCTTGATGAGCTATCTCCTAAAAGCTTGCTGTATACAGCAGATTAGAAAACCAATTAAATATGTCTGGTCGGCTTGAAATAAAATAAAAAAAACTAAAGCTTGTTTTCTCTTCTTAATAAATTTTATTTTAATATTTAACAGCAATCCATTTTAGTGTCAGGCGATATAATATTGCACCCCCTCTGGTGCACAGTATAGTTTCAATTGTGCTGATTGATTTGACATGATATGAAATGAAATCAACAGCCTCACTGACCCCAGGGATCCAATCAAGAATATTATGGTTTATCTGTACTTGAAATGTAATAGGACTCAGCAGACAGCCAATAAAGCCCATTTCACATTGGGCATTCAGGCGGACCTGATTAGAAGCCCCATGCAGCCCTATAGACAGGTAGGTGTAAACAGACACAAAGTCCATCCAGGTCCCCTAAAAGAAAAAAAAAAAGATGTTGAAGTGATGGATTGGAGGTAGCCTGATGTAAACGGAAAGTGGAGTCTGTTTACATCAGGCTGTCCACAGAGCTGTCACAGATCCACCCATGTCCACAGATTGAACACTGACATCCATCTCCTTCAGCTCTGATTCAGCAGACCCCCCAATGAGTGGAGTGGACTCTGCTCGGTGTGAAAAGGGTCTTAGAAAAATATCACAATTTAAGTTAAATAAATAAACAAATATGTTTTAAAAAATGAGGCAGAGTTCAGCAATCCAGAGCAACCCTTTAAAAAAGTAATACAGTATATTGTGAAATAGATCCACCACCTACTGTAGCTAGAAGTTGACATGTAATTGGTTGCAGTCTTATTTAACCTCATGCCTGAAGGTAAAACAAATCTTAATGGCTGAAAACAGTTTTGAAACATGTCTTAGTAAAACTGTACATATTATCAGAACTACTAAGTGTATCCCAAAAAGTATACCTTGTGATTTTCAGGTTAAATTAGACCATTTGGTATGGTAAACAGTAATGGATATCTCCTGATATTTTTTTGGGGGGGGTCAGTTTTCAAAGCAAATCTGATCCAAAATAGCCAAATAAGGAAAAGAAAAAGAAATGATATATTTATTGCCATTACCGTGACCTATTACTAAAAACAAAACAAAATACATTCTCCTATTCTTGACGTCCATGGCAATACCATTATATTGTATTATTAGTTTACATTTTTTTAGTTTAGTTTATAGTATATTATTTGTTGCTTGTATGCATAGCAGGGCCAAGGTACAATAGTACACATTCACAATAGTGCATAAAAAATAAAAAGTTTCTTTTTTAATCCTACCTAAAACATATTGACTCTGACCTTTAGCCTACATTCACATCGGGCCGTTTTGACATGTCAAATCTCATGTCAAATGGCCAGCTATTGCCGGCAAAGGCACCGTCTGAATCGGGGCGATTTGAATAGACATCTGTGCAGGAACCCGCACAAATGTCTGTAAAATCGCCCCCCGAAGTCGGACTGCATTACCGGTTTGAAACCCGCCCTCAATGTGAACTTGGGCTAAAAGTGTGACTTCAAAGGTAACAAGGGGAAAACACCAATCCTTTAAATTACATGCTGGAGAGATACCTTTAGGCTCGGTTCACATCTATGCATGTTGCTTTTGAACATTTCTACAGTGCTTTTTGCCGTGCTTTCCATGTCTTTTTTACCGCAATTTTGCCACGATTTGCATTTTGCGTTTTTATGCTTTTTTTGGGGGGAAAATTTGTTATTTAAAAACGCAAAATGGAAATCGTGCCAAAATTAGGGGCCAAAATGAACCAAAAAAAAGCAAAAAAGCATCGTTTTGTGTTTAAAAAAGTCCCTGTCCCTTTCCAAAGGCATTGATGTGAACATGTTCCATAGCAACCTATGTTAAAAAAATGTCCTGCATTTCTGCAAAAGGCAAAAGCATGAAAAAACGCATTGGTGTGAATGGAGCCTTAGGCTCCATTCATACCAATGCGTTTTTTGATGCATTTTGTATTTTGCAGAAATGCATTGGAATTTTTTAACATCGGTTGCTATGGAACATGTTCTCATCAATGCCTTTGGAAAGGGACAGGGACTTTTTTAAACATTCAAAAGCAACATGCATAGATGTGAATCGACCCCTGAAGGTATCTCTCCAGCATGTAATTTAAAAGATTGGTGTTTTTCCTTTGTTACCGTCGAGGTCACACTTTTAGCCCAGGTTCACATTGAGATCGTGTGAGTTCAGCTAAACTCGCACAATTTCAAACTGGCAATGCAGTCTGATTTCGGGGGCGATTTGACAGACATCTGTGCGGGTTCATGCACAGATGTCTATTCAAATCGCCCCAGAGGTCGCCAAATGTAGTACAGGAACTACTTTTTGGAAGCGGTTCGGAGCCGCAAAGTCGTCGTCTCACCGATTTACCGATTTAGAGGGTGCCGTTGCAAAGTTTAAAGCTGAAGTTTAAGAATGGATTTTATAGCATATTTACATTCACCCAGTTTGGAGTGATTCTTATGGTGGCTTCAAACCACTGTAGTAGTCCCCACTATTACAGTGGTATCAGCAGCCTTTAGGGTGGCTTTCCCATTTTTGTCCTTCACAGAACAAGGTGGAGAGACAGTGGTGACATGACAATCTCCACCTCGTCCAGTTAGAGAATACCTCGTATTCATTGAGGTGTTCTGTGAAGGGTGCAAATGTCAAGCGAGCAGCCTCCTGTGGTCCATGTGCAGAGGGCTAGCCAATTTCTACCGAACACATAACTAATATCTATATTTCGGGATAATTTGATTAATTATTTTAAGCTGCCATAAGCCCGGTATCCTGTTCTTCAGCGGGCGGTCTGGTTTAGGATAAAAGTGGTCTCTGCAGGGGATTCTCCGCAAGATCACTTTAATCGCTGGCGGGAGGGGGGGCCCCTCCTCCCGCCGTGACCCAGTGCCCTCCTACCCTTACCGGAGCCGGCCGCGGCATTTCGCGTCTGTCCCCTGCCTGGGTATGAAGACGAGTGAGAGGAAAGATGGCCCCCACCCATCTCCATATCACTGCAGGGCGGAAGCGATGTCCAAACGTCACTTCCGCCCATAGCTCTTAAAGGGCCATTTATTTTGTATCTGATGTATCTGAGGCGTCTTCTTATTTGATCCTGTGCTGAAGACCTTGTCTCTCTGGGAAGCAGAGGGTGGTGCCCAACCCTAGAGACACCATGGCCTGCAATTTCACCATTTTAGACTGAAGGCCCTTTACCTAGCTGGGCAGACTGCTGCACAAAATAAATGCCATATTAAATTTAGAATCCTTCAGTAGCTAGACCGCATCCCTCTAAGCAAGGTTTTATCTGACTGGCTTCACAGAGTATTTTCATTACTGCAAGTCTCTTATATTAAGCTCACTTGGACTGATCATTTTCAAACTGTATGCAGTTCTCATGCGAGTCTATCCTAAATTCTCAGATTGCAAGTGTTGTTTTGCCTTGTATGTGCATCCATAATCTATAATTTGTGCAGGAAGCTTTAATGACAAGATAATGCTTTGTGTCTGAAACAAGTCATTACAGAGCGGACATATTATTGTAATGGCTGAGATTGCATTATATGTAACAAGTACAATATAAATTTTGCAATGAATATCACATACTATAAACTGCGCAGTAACTGAATAGACAGATTATAGGGAGAGAATAAATAGGGTTTTCCACATAACTTGAAAAGATCTTTTGAATTTAGCATTGAGGAACGTTTCACATACATGCATGTGAGATACGTTTTAAATACATTATGATTCATCTTTAAATTAATTGTATTTTTTAAAAGATTGTACCAAAGATGAAGCTAGCAGAACTTTTTTAATGCACTGCTCCGAAAATACACAGGTGTAAATGGTCTCTCTAGTGGATCTCTTTCAAAAATTGTTCTTAGTAATCTCTCTTTTCTAGATTTTCCTGTGCATATCACATGATTTGCTTTATTGATTTATAAATAACTATAGCTACTGATAGCTATTGCATATCAGCAGACCTCTCTATAAACTGCCCTAGGGTAACATTGATAATCAGATTAATTAAATACATTTTTTGTCCATTTTCTGATTTTATCTTTAAACATACACGTTTAGTTGGGTCAGACCCTCCAATGTAAACATTTCATGAAAGTTTATTGCTCTGCCTTCGCTTGGTTAGCAGCTAATTCTTGCTGCTTTTAACAGTCTAGACTTCAAATTATAAGAGTCTAGACAGGAGTGATATTGGTATAGAAGATCCAATCAGCTTCCTCTATTATACATGACACATAACATGAACAGAACCAAGACATCCTAGCAGTCGATCAACCAGTATACAGGGTTGGAATGCGTGATACCTCACAAGCATGGGCTCCATCCAACGCGTATTGTTAGAATTAACGTCATTTGGGGCATTTTTTGTTTCATGTTTATCACGATTGGTCCTGTTGTATTGTTTCCAGCAGCTTGCACGTTTATATTTAGTCTGTATACCTGTGTAATAATTCTTTTGTGTATATGGTGTACATGGGCATTCTCAAACACGGGTAAATCGCCAAAGAGTCCAGGATATGCTTAGTAGTTCACTTCAGAACTTCTTTTCCTTTCATACAAGTCAATGGGAATGCAAACGCAGCTGAAGCAGGTCCAATGCAAGTCAACTGCACCTGCAATGAATTCTGAATGGTCTTTGAAGTGTCTCAAACTGATGTCAAAAGCACATTGTATTTGCCGCCGGGGCCCATCAATACAGGCCCCCTTTCTCTGGAAGGTCTGACGAAACAGACCCACCCAAGTACTCGGTGGGACTCCCCCGAAGGGAGACCCCACGCGAGAGGGTGAACCAAGCCAGAAGGCCTATGTCCACCCCCTCCCAAGACTTTCAGGGCAGGCCTGAGGACCCACACCCTACTCATCACACAGTGACAAAACGTGTATACACCAAACGAAAAAGTACAAAAAAGTGACAAACTCGGGGTTAAAAAAAATAGGAAAGTGGGGAGAAGAAAGTGGGAGAAGTGAAAGAGTGACCATTGTGCAATACAATGGCCAGGCCCTTCGGCCAGGAATAAAAAATTCCCCTGGCCCTAGCCAAAAGGCTCGGCCCTAGAGGCAGATGTGAAAAAAGTGTGTGACCATGGTGCCATAAATCAAAGTGACCCTCGCTCTCAGTGACTTTATGGCACCCCTAAACTGCCACTTCAGGGGCACATTCACCACAGGCTTTTCGTCACAACCCTGACCAACAGCCCAGTCAGCGCAGCCCCCATCCCAGCCAGGAAGGCCTGAAGTTCTGGAAGCTTGGGGAGAGCCCTTACTCCAAAGGCTCAGCCTTCGCTCCCATCACTCCTACCTAATCACATTCATATACTAATGGATACTAACGAGATACTACCACTCCCCCCCTACAAAGAGGAGCCGGTGTTCTCTCCCAAATAACTGACCAGAGCTAGGACTACACCAATCTAGGCCAAAAGGCCAGCGACCTGACCCTCTGGCCAGACCCAATGCAGCACCCATCCTCACCAGGAGCACCCTTCCAGACGGCTCAGACGCAACCAGTGGTCGGCCAACAGTATCTGTCGGGCAGCTCGACATAATCCCTGCTTAAGCTGCCCTTCCAGGCACAATTACGCCATTGGATTTGCCAGCCCTCCCCTATGGGAGCAGCACAGCGCCTCCTCTGGCAACTGATAAGAACAGATACTACACTTGATCTTAGCCAATAGGTAATACTCATACAGAACAAAAAAGCAAAGCATAACAAAAGTGTATTTCAAAGTTTGAAATGGAAAATGTAAAAGGCACACATGCCAGGACAAGGAGAGATTGAGGAGAAGAGAATGGGAGCGGAAAATAAGATGTTCAGCCAGGTGAACCAGAAAGGAGACCATGTAACACACTTTTCTTAGAAAAAAAACTAAAAATTAGACTACAGTGCCCACTGGGAAATAATGTCCCTGTACACAAATTAACATACACATCGCTACAACCTACTGATTGATCTGTACGTTAGGTAAATATAGTAAATTTTTTCAAAAGGACTTGTCACTTCTGATATTCTTTATTTGTCATCATTCAATTTGATGTAAGCAGTAAATTTTTCTATTAAATTTGCTAAGAAAATATTTTTAAAGCTTCTCTTTATAGAAACAAATGACCTGCCCTTGGCATAATTCTGTCTGCATCAGCCAGTGTAGTGAATAAATTAAAGCTCAACTTTAGGCAAACAACAAAATACACAGATAAAATATATATAAGGAGGCCGTTTATCATTTTTTAGATTTACAAAGCTACAAACATTTTCTCTGCTGCACCAAAGTAACATTTACAAGTCTTTTTTCCTACCCCAGTCATTGACTGGACAATTTATGTCTCTGTAACTCTGCACTCTTCTCCTATCTGCATTTGCCTTATTAGCACATGAGCAATTTAACACAACAAATTGAATCTTTAAAGTGTTACTAAACCCAGGAGCCTTTATTCACTATAGCTGGTCTCTCACAGTACACAGAACATGGAAATGCAATTATTTGGTAAATATAAACTGCCAAATACCTTTTCTCATCAGCATAATATAGGAGTCTTGTGACTTCTATCAGTGTCTGGCTGAGCACTGGTTAAAGCTTGTAGGAGGAGTTTTCATCCTGCTCTGACTGCCCTATGAGGCTGCATGACCCCTGACTGTCTGTCTGGACAGTGCTGTTTGGCCTTATGCCAAAAAAAAAGAAAAAACAGCAGAGCTGGATCCCAGGAGGGAAGGAAGGAGGCCATAGCAGGGTATATCACAGGAGTGATTTTACACAGTGCCTATTGAACTTATCTTTGAGGTGAGCGGGGCTTTTAGCCGGTGGTGGTGTGCACTTTTGGTGTCATAAGCTGACTGGTGATTGAAAAACACTGCAGTAGATCAGATATATTAATGGACTTTGTTTTGTGACATTTTTTGTTAGATTTTGATTTTTATGTAAAGGATTTATTTAAGCACAGAATATATAAGAATTCAGTGGCGCTGCACAATATGAGTTATTTTATGTGGCATTTCATTTGGTGTAGTGAGATCACTAATAGTGTACAGCAGAAACTGAATATATCTGAACAATATCAACTTGGACATGGGATTTAGTTATATTTGTATATATTATTTAGAAAGTTTAGAGGTGGGGCTGATTGTATAGTATATGGCCTGGAGCTGGGTGAAACTAGGAGGAGGGCCAGCATGGCTGGGGCCTGCAGAAGAGGCGGAGTATTAGTAGGTGATTTAGAATAATGCGGTCCTGTAGTGTCCTGTAGTGGGTAGAGAGGAGGGGGGATCATGTCACAGTTCAGTCAGAGCTCATCACAGCATCAGTTTTCTCTCACCCTTCCTCTCGTTTGTTTTGGTTTGGGGGAGCCTTCTACTTTTTTAAGGTGCTAGAGTTTTATAGTGGGTTTATGGGTTTTATGTTGTTAGCTTGCTATTCAATTTCTTGGTCCTTTGTTTTTCTTGTCATAGCATCAGGCAGGGGGTCTATTGGGTCTTTGAAGGAAATGCTTGTTAAATAATTGTGGAAAATTGTGGGTAGGGCCCATCTGAGGTATGGGTGTCCTTTCCTAGCAATACGGTGGTAACATCGGGGTATTAATTAGAATTGGGTTGTATCTGGTAGTACATAAATGGTTAACTGTCCCTGAGATGGTGTAGTTGCGGCTGGGGGCCTTTAATTGGTGGCAGATACAACCGGTTAATCATGAGTATATAGGCTTTCAAAGACCTTAGACCTTATTTTATTGTCATAGCAGCAGGCCAGGGATCTATTGGGTCTTTGAAGGTGGTGCTGGTTAAATAATTGTGGAAAATTGTGGGTTGGGCCCATCTGAGGTATGGGTGTCCCTTCCTAACAATACGGTGGTGACATTGGGGTATTAGGTTGTATCTGGTAGTACGTAAGTGGTCAATTGCCCCTGAGCCAGTGTAGTTGTGGCTGGGGGCCTCTGATTGGGTGGCAGATATAACCGGTTAATCCTGAGTATATAGGCCTTCAAAGACCTTAGACCGGACATAAGATGAGGTTGGTTTATTTGTTATGCATTGACTGTATTATATGCATTAAACTTGTTTTCTTGTGAATGTTGTATTTAATGGTTTGTAATAAAAAGCTGCTATAGCCATTTGACTCCAAATAAAATGTGTCATCTGGTCATTTTGGAAGGGGGATTGATCAAGTGTTTAATGTTTTATAGATAATCGGAGTCTCTACATCCTGCAGGTCTCTCAGTCATGTATACACTCAGTAAAAAAAGCAAAACAACCCGGAGGCACTGCTCTGCGCCCAGAGCCCACGCTATTTTGAAGCCTATGAGAGCCTCTGGCTGTAATCAGTGCTTCAAAAAACACACCCCCGCCCATCCCCGCCATAGGAATTCATACGTCCCGTGTCCTGAAAGGGTCGGGCGCATGGATAGGGAGGACAGCGAGGGATGGATAGGGGGGGTGGCGCCCATGCGCCCAAAATGGACAGCCAGCCCCTGGATAATAGTCTGACTGTTCAGTAGTTTGAAGTCTATATCATGAAGGAAATGACTATGTAAGGGGATATGGAGAGCTAGAAGATTAATATATTTTATATAAGTAAGTCAATTTTAATATTATAAATAATTACAACAATAGAAAGGGTTTATCTGATACATTAAAGATTTACTAAAGGATTTGAGAATGTTCACACAATGAATTGTGTGAATATCCAGTTCAATTATCCAATCATTAGCAAATGTAAAATATATAAACAGGGATTTTCTTTTCACATAATCAGGCAAATGAAGTGAATCTTCACACATTTTATTGTGTGAACATGCTCAAGTTTTTTAAATCAGTCTCATTGCATCTGTATAAATGTTTTCCCCATTGGAAACTGCATAATATATTATTTTTAAAAGTGAATGTCCTGATGTCTGATGAAGGTAAGGCTGTGTGGTTTTAAAGCTAGTGACAACTCAGAAAATGCCCCGTACACACGGTCGGATTTTCCGACGGAAAATGTGTGATAGGACCTTGTTGTCGGAAATTCCGACCGTGTGTGGGCTCCATCACACATTTTCCATCGGATTTTCCGACACACAAAGTTTGAGAGCAGGCTATAAAATTTTCCGACAACAAAATCCGTTGTTGGAAATTTAGATCGTGTGTACACAAATCCGACGGACAAAGTGCCACGCATGCTCAGAATAAATAAAGAGATGAAAGCTATTGGCCACTGCCCGTTTATAGTCCCGACATACGTGTTTTACGTCACCGTGTTCAGAACGATCGGATTTTCCGACAACTTTGTGTGACCGTGTGTATGCAAGACAAGTTTGAGCCAACATCTGTTGGAAAAAATCCTAGGATTTTGTTGTCGGAATGTCCGAACAAAGTCCGACCGTGTGTACGGGGCATAAGTGTGCACACCCTTACACTAATATTTTGTTGAAGCACCTTTTGATTTTTTTGCAGCACTCAGTCTTTTTGGGTATGAGTCCATCAGCATAAGCACATCTTGAATTGGCAATATTTGCCCACTCTTCTTTGTAAAAACACTCCAAATCTGTCAGATTGCGAGGGCATCTCCTGTGCACAGCCCTCTTTAAATCACCCCACATATTTTCAATCAGATTCAGGTCTGGGCTCTGGCTGGGCCATTCCAAAACTTTAATCTTTTTCTGGTGAAGCCATTCCTTTGTTGATTTGGATGTATGCTTTGGGTCGTTGTCATGCTGGAAGTTCACACAACCAGTACTTGCCGGATGTTCCTGCAGCTCCTTTATGTTGCTGTAGGCCTCTTGGTAGCCTCCCTGACCAGTTTCCCTCTTGTCTTTTCATCAATTTTGGTGGGACGTTCAGTTTTTGGTAATGTCACTGTTGTGCCATATTTTTTGCACTTGATGATGACTGTCTTCTCTGTGTTCCATGGTATATCTAATACCTTGGAAATTCTTTTGTACCCTTCTCCTGACTGATACCTTTTACAATGAGATCCCTGATGCTTTGGAAGCTCTCTGCGGACCAAGGCTTTTGCTGTAGAATGCGACTAAGAAAATGTCAGGAAAGACCTACTAGAACAGCTGAACTTTATTTGGGGTTAATCAGATGATGGCAGGGGTGTATTGACTCCTATTTAACATGAGTTTGAATGTTATTGCTTAATTCTGAACACAGCTACATCCCCAGTTATAAGAGGGTGTGTACACTTATGCAACCACACTATTTTATTTTTTTTATTTTTATCCCCCCCCCAAAAAAGATTTCAGTTTGTTTTTCAATTGAGTTGTACAGTTTTATAGGTCACATTAAAGGTGGAAAAAGTTCTGAAATTATTTATCTTTGTCCCATTTTTTTACATCAACAGAAAACTGACATTTTTAACAGGGGTGTGTAGACTTTTTATACCCACTGTACATTGGAAATAGGGTGGTTATAAAGGGTGCAATAGGCTTTAAATAGCTCTTGTAGGTCCCAGAAACACTTTTACTCTATCCTGGAGGAGGTTTTTTTTATTGTCCCCTGACCCTCTGTCTGGACGGTGCTGATTGGCCCTGTGCTGATCACATGCACTCTCCCAAGAAAAGAAAACAAACTCTCTAGCAATACACACCAAACTGAGCATGTGCAGCCTGACTCCTAATGCTCTGTTCTATCAGGAAATGGTCTGGAGTCAGTAGAAGAAGAGGAGGATCATAGAAACAGGATGACACAACAGAGGATTAACCCCTTATGTTCCACAGTTAGTATAGCAAGCATGCTTTACTGCATATACAGACTGATTTTATTGTTGTGGGTTTAGTAACACATTTAAGTAAATTTTAAAATTATAAATAATTACAATAGAAAGGGTGTATCTGATACATTGAAGATGATTTACTAAAGGATTTGAGAATGTTCACACAATGAATTGTGTGAATATCCAGTTCAATTATCCAATCATTAGCAAATAAAATATATAAACAGGGATTTTCTTTTCACATAATCAGACAAATGAAGTGAATCTTCACACATTTTACTATGTGAACATTCTCAAATTTTGTAATTTAGTCTCACTGCATCTGTTTAAATGTTTTCCCCATTGGAAACTGCATACTATATATAGATAATCTGCATGCTTTATTTTTAAAAGTGAATGATGCATCGTATGGGTGGCTGGTGTTGCTTTTTGGTTTTTATAGATAGGGCCCTGCAAAAGTATGTACTGTTTTTTTTAATTGAACATTGGTTGGATACTAGTTCAGACTTTTTAAATATTAACCAATTAATTAACAAATGTATTATGTTTACAAAAATTTGCAAATGGCAAATGCTTTCTACATCTTCTATAAATATACCCTTCTACAGTTCTAGAACTGAAGGCGAAACCCATAACCAATAGTGTTACATACAGTTGGCTATGGCGTCTAAATTCCTCTTTTAATTTCTGTGTTCCCACTGGAGAGATTTTTCAATCGTTCTAATAGAAAAAAAAATGCTTTTGTGTTTGTGGATCCAACATTTCTCTCTGGCATCTCCCAAAAAAAGATAGGTAGAGAGACTTCATACAACCAAACCATTCTTTTCATGAATACATAATTGTAAAAGGATTACATTGGCTTTATCCATCTTCCTGAAGTACTACAGAAATGAAGAGTTCATGTGTACAACCCCTGCTATAAAAACGTATTACTGCTCTGTAACTCAGCATTTCCTTATCTGTTTTATTCTGACACCTCAGGTTTGGAAATGGGAGCTTCAGGTTTTTGAAGCTCTTTATGTCACCCAAGGAATTTATACTCCAAAGCAAAGGCTGGTCAGAGCTTTACAAAAGGTCTATTTTTTCCTCCCCTTTCAAATAGGCAGTGTGCTAGTGATCAGTGAGAAGTGGGAAAAAGCAATAAAATATCCTGCAAGGAGGTGTATCAAGAGTATGATTTAATGCACTTATTTTATTGCTATTTTCAAAGAACTGCAATTGTGTGAAGTACCGGAGCTCATTTCATGGGGATACTTGTAAATGCAGAAATCTTGTGTGCTGGCTATAAACCTGTAGCCGGGGATATATGGCAAATAAATGTGTTCATAGCTTGAGTAGCCCCTATATTGAACCACAAACTCACACACTAACACACGTTATTTAACCCACTGACAACCTTGAATGTCATTGAAAAGTCATGGGAGCTCCACTTCTCTACAGCCAAGGACTAAGCTATTATATCATAGCAATCAGACCAGCTAAGAAGCAGAGAGATTAGTTGGAATAGTTCACTGAACTCCTACTGCACTGAGAAATCCTGTGCTAAAATAAAGATTTAAAATAAAGTGTACCCTGAAAAGATGATGCTCACCTACCCTGCTACTCTTTGATCTCTGTTGTATTAAAGAGAAACTGCTTCCTGAAGAATCAGACATTTCCGGTAGTGCTGGATTGTTGGTCCCCCGCTGTGCTCTGTTTTCTCTAGCTTGCGCCTACATCACCACAGGACACAGTCCTGATGTAGGGGACTGGTGGATTGGACCACTGAGAGCAGGGAACTAGGAATCTGAAACGCCCAGAAGATTTGGATTCCTTAGGCAGAGGCTTCTAATTATTACAGAGGACATCCGTCAGCAGTGGGTAGTAGAAGAGGGGAGTGCTAACCCAATGCTACATAATAGCTTTGATTTGCATCTTCTGTGTAAAGACTTCCTACTGCCTTCAGGCCTTGGCATGGTCACTTGAGTGGTCCTTTAAGGACTGCTTTTTAATGGCAAATGGTACAGCTTTTACAAAAAAAAAAAATGTTAGTTTATGTATATATTGTTTTTACAAAAACAGGATCCACCCCAACTGGAGAATATAAAACATTTTTTATTCTCAGCATCAGCTAATCAAAGGTAATATATCTATTGATGTAGTATAAAATGTAACCGCGCTATACTACTCTAGTTCTTTGTGACAAGGATGCTGAACTGATATCTAAATCTATTAAATAAAACCATCAAAACTATAAAAAATATATCAAGATGCAAAAAAAGGTTTTTTTTATTGTGAAAAACTGATGTAATTTTTTTTTATATAAAAATGAATATAAAACTGATGTGAAAAATGAATATAAAAAACAACCAACAAACACATAACAAGTGCAAAAATTATTAAATAATTCATTAACATGTTAATTTCTATGCATGATAATGCAAATAAATTATTTATTTACTGTATAAATGGGCAAATTCATTAAACGTGTCAAAAACTCATATTAAAGTGTTACTAAACCCACAAGAGTAAAATCAGTGTGTATATGCAGTAAAGCATGCTTGTTATACTCACTGTGGAACCTAAGGGGTTAATCCTCTGCATTGTGTAAAAAGGCTGTTTGATCCTGTCTCCTCTGATCCTCCCCTTCGTCCAGAGTCCCCAAACCATCTCCTGATAGAACAGAGGCTAGGGGACAAGCTGCACATGCTCAGTTTGGTGTGTATTGCTAGAGAGTTTTTTTTTTTTTGCTTGGGAGAGTTCAAGTGATCAGCACAGGGCCAATCAGCACTGTCCAGACAGAGGGTCAGGGGTCCTGCATCCTCATAGGACAATCAGGGGAGAATTAAAACGCTTCCTACAAGCTTTAACCAGACACTGATAGAAATCAGAAAACTGTTCTAACTGCTGATGAGAAAAGGTATTAAGCAGTTTATATTTACTAAAACTATTGCATTTCCATGTTCTGTGTACTGGGGGAGATTAGATATAGTGAATGCAGGGTCCTGGGCTTAGTAACACTTTAAATGCAAAAATTGGTCCCACAATACACAAAGGGGCCAAACAAGCATGTAATAAAACATATTATACAGCTAATATGTTTTATTGCATGCCTGTTTGAACCTTTTTTGTGTGTTGTGGGACCAGTGGAGCCAGCACACTGGGTATTGTCCGTCGGCACCGCCATTCCTTTATGACCACATCTAAGATGGCCACTTGCAAGGCCTGACAAAGGAGCATGCATGCTCCAAATGCACACCGCTACCTGTGTGTAATTTATTCTCAGTATAAATACAGCTTGTCTGTGGTGCCCTCAGAGGTCTGTTAGAGCAGTGGTCATCAACCCTGTCTTCAGGGCCCACTAACAGGCCAGGTTTTATGTATTACCTTGGGGAAATGTAGACTAGAATACTGCAATCACTGAGCAGCAAATGATATCACCTGTGATGTATTTCAGTTATCTTGCAAACCTGGCCTGTTAGTGGGCCCTGAGGACAGGGTTGATGACCACTGTGTTAGAGAACCTTAGTGAACAAACAGCATCATGAAGGCCAAGGAACACACCAGACAGGTCAGGGATAAAGTTGTAGAGAAGTTTAAAGAAGAGTTAGGTTATAAAAACATATCCCAAGCTTTGAACATCTCACAGAGCACTGTTCAATCCATCATCCGAAAATGGAAAGAGTATGGTACAACTGCAAACCTACCAAGACATGGCCGTCCAACTAAACTGACAGGCCGGACAAGGAGAGCATTAATCAGAGAAGCAGCCAAGAGGCCCATGGTAACTCTGGAGGAGCTGCAGAGATCCACAGCTCAGGTGGGAGAATCTGTCACGGGACAACTATTAGTCGTGCACTCCACAAATCTGGCCTTTATGGAAGAGTGGCAAAAAGAAAGCCATTTGATAAAAGAAAGCCATAAGAAGTCCTGTTTTCAGTTTGCGAGGGGACACAGCAAATGTGGAAGAAAGTGCTTGAAAGGGTCATGTAAAAAGCCCCCCTTATGTTCATACTGTGTTTTGCGATTTAAGGCTGGACTGCTCCTTTAAGTGTATTATTTTGCTTAACAGTAAGTAAATAAATTGTTGTGTAAGTAGGTGTGTGTTGAAATCAAAACCTGAAATGAGGAACTTACCTATGTGCCATGAGATAGTCTGTCTGGAGTTACAAGGGGGTTGTCTAGGTGACATAATGTGACATGATGGGTTTTGCTCAGATCTAGAGCTAAAAATATGTGTCATTATAATTGGTTAAGTTCATATGGAAAGGAAATACGTCATTTGAACATGTACCCCTTATTGGTGGAAAATGATTGGGAACACCCGTCTTTCTTTTGTATTTAACATCCTGTATCAGCCCGGAATAAACTGAACAGTGTATTGGAATCAACCTGTGTTTTGTCAAGTTTGTATACGCTGTTCCCTGTGCACAGAGTTTGGGTGTGGTCAGCAGAGTCGGCCAGGAATAAGGTAATTATAACTAGAAGATAATAAGTGAATAGTCAGGACTAGTGGTTATAGGTAAAAGGGCTATCCTAACAGTGTTCTGGTCAGATGAGACTAAAATTGAACTTTTTGGCCTAAAAGCAAATTCCTATGGGTGGCGGAAAACTAACACTGCACATCACCCTGAACACATCATCCCCACCGTGAAACATGGTGGTGGCAGCATGATGTTGTGGGGATACTTTTCATCAGCAGGGACAGGGAAGCTGCTCAGAGTTGATGGGAAGATGGATGGAGCAAAATACAGGGCAATCTTATGCCGCGTACACACGGCCGGACTTGCCAATGGGCTAAACTCCATCTGCATTTCCGACGGAAAGATTTAGAACATGTTTGTTCTATATCTGAGTTTGTCGGAAATGCCAACAGAAAAAGTCCGATGGGGCATACACGTGGTCGGAATGTCCAGCTAAAAGCTCCCATCGGACTTTTTCTGTCGGGAAGTCCGGCCGTGTATACGCGGCATTTGAAGAAAACCTGTTAGGGTCTGCAAAAGACTTGAGACTGGGATGGAAGTTCACCTTCCGGTAGGACAATGGCCCTAGACTTACAGCCAGAGCTACAATGGAATGGTTTAGATCAAAGCATATTCATGTGTTAGAATGGACCAGTCAAAGTCCAGACCTAAATTCAATTGAGAATCTGTGACAAGACTTGAAAATTGCTGTTCACAGATGCTCTCCATCCAATCTGACAGAGCTTGAGCTATTTTGCAAATAAGAATGGGCAAAAAGTTCACTCTCTAGATGTGCAAAGCTGGTAGAGAAATACCCAAAAAAGTCTCACAGCTGTAATTGCAGTGAAAGGTGGTTCTACAAAGTATTGGACTGAATACAAAGGCACGCCACACTTTTCACAAAATTGTAAAAAAAAAAAATGAAAACCATTTATCATTTTCCTTCCTCTTTCACAATTATGTGCCACTTTATGTTAGCCTATGACATAAAATCCCAATAAAATACATTTATGTTTTTGGTTGTAACATGACAAAGTGTGGAAAATTTAAAATAGTATGTATACTATTTTAAAGCACTGTATAGTACTACACTTAATTTGGCGCTGTTTTTTCTCCTCTATATCTACCTACAGAGCTGCTTTTCACTCTGACAGCTGGCTGCCTTCTTCTTAAAGTGTTGCTCTGGGAATCGAGTACATCAGGATTGCCCTGGCACCTTATGGATTTCCTATATATCTTCCATTATTCTTAATGCCTACTTGTTATTTGTCACTTGTTTCTATTTTTTTCCTCCCGAGCACTTTTCAAATCCATTTTTCATTTTTAAGCTCAATTGCAGCTTGATGAATCAAGGCCAATTTCTGGCAAAGATTGAGAAGATTTGAAGGAAATCAATCCCGGTTTTAAAAGAGTGAAAGTTTTAACTGCGCCTGTGTCCAAATTATGGATGTTTACGTTTTTGGATACAAGCAGTTAAATAGCTTTAAAACAAGCCATCCTAGACCTCCCTAGCTGCTTGTACTGTGAAGCCCTTCTTTCTCATAAATCTTCAAAAATGACAACAACAAAAAATGTTTACATGTGAATTACTGCAACGTGCAATGCACATTATGTGCATCTGTCCACTGGGGTGCCATCAATTTGAATTGACACCCAAACACAATAAGGCAACGCACCTGCACTACAGTGAACCCCAACATACATCAATACATTAGATTCCCAAGAAAGGGTCAAGTGCAGTTTTGACCACGCTGATGTGCATTGCTCCATCCAAAATAACAACTCATCACACAAGTCTGAACCTAGCATAAAATCGGGTTTTGGGTGGTTTCTAACAGCTTATAAACACCTCGTATATGTTCACACCAGAAGCCAGGCAGGCTGCCAAGATTCTTTTGCAATATAAAGCAATAAGGAAAAGTTTTGCTTGAAAAATGGTTGGACCAGGGAATGCAACCAAGTCAATAGTAAAAATATGTCAGATGTTACTGAGACCTAGAGTTTTTTAATTAAAATTGGAAATTTAGATGAGGGCAAACAGGGATAAAAAAGACAATGTGCATACAAATCCAACCAGAAACTATACTTGAAAAAGATGTCAGTTTTTTTCAAGTATAGTTTCTGGTTGGATTTGTATGCACATTGTCTTTTTTATCCCTGTTTGCCCACATCTAAATTTCCCATTTTATTAAAAAACTCTAGGTCTCAGTAACATCTAACATATTTTTACTATTGACTTGATTGCATTCCCTGGCCCAACCGTTTTTCAAGCGAAACTAGCAAAGCAAATTTCGTACTAGCAAAGCAAATAATCACAAAATCAATTATTATTTCTTCATGATTGTACCCCTAATGGTTTATGGGGGCCCTTGCTGTTTAGCAGTCATATGCATGTGGAAGAATAAAAAAATTCGGGCCCTGTCTAGAAACTCCTCATCCTTGGTATGCTACAGCCAAACGAAAGACAGGCCCAGTTTTCTGAACCATTAACAGATTTCCTTTCTGTGCTTCATGCTGGGGGTGGATACATAAACAACACAGCGACTGTTGATTCCGAATAGTCCTAAATTGGGGTGACCATAGGAAGAAAACTCTGGATATCTTTTATGCAGCTCAGCCAAGACATTTACGTGAAAAATCAAAGGAGCCTTCCTAAGAAGATATTTGCTCTTTTTTATTGCAGACTGGTTTCGGTTTACCTGTCTTGCTGAATCTAGGCAAATGCCTTTCTTTTAATTAAACAGTCCAGGGCTCAACTATTAGTAATACCTATGCATCTCCACTTAAATCCACTTTGGTGGAGACAGAATAAGATGGATGATTCTGGAGGAAATTAATAAACCATTTTCTGTTTTCTAATGGAGTGGGTGGGTGATAGAATAAAGATGTTGGTCTTTATGTCAGTGTTGTCTGCCCAGCCATGAAGGAGACGCAGCAGTGCATGTCTTAAGAATAGTGATACTGCTACCACCTTCCACTGGGATCAATTTGAAGGGAATTTGCTCAGCGTGATTTATGTTTTGTCCCTCAAGTAGGAATATTTTGCCTGAGAACGTGGCTGAAGGCTGAGCAGAGAATGAATAGGTTTACATCTTACGTGACCGTATGGGGACAGAAATATGTGAACTGCAATAGCTGACATCTTTTAAAAAAAAAGCATACTTCAGGTCCATTATACTTGTCCTGTCCATGCAGGACAAAAGTTCACACGTTTATGGGTTCAATGGCTGTGTACTTATTCCAGGTGTGCTTCTACTAGGTGGGAAAGCCAGGGTTAGTATGGCAATCCTGGAGCCTGTGCCTTTTAAGCCTATTCATCAACCCTTTTAGATACGAAGTAAGTAGCCTTATCTCCTAAATCAGATGAAATGCAAAAAGTTTATATACTGTACATCTCCCCACCAGCTGGCTAAAAATTGTATATGCGCGATATTCATGTGGGGGGGGGGGGATTGCAGCATGGTGTGGCGGCAGTAAACACACAAAGTCCAGTTGCAGAGTACAGAACTTGTATTAATGTAGAATCCAGTAATTCACAACAAACCAGGTGGGAAGGTCACCCAACTGGGAACACTCACAGTATATAACAGCAGTGTGTAGTGAAGCAGGTCTGAGATGTACAACAGCATTTGTCTTGAAGGGCGGAATGCGGTCTGGCCAGTCTGTACCTAAATGGGGAGGTTTCCAGGAAGGATGGCATGTCCCTATCCTTTCCCTACTCATCTGGAACCTCTCCCTGCCACTAATCACGATGGGGGATCTGTCCCTGCACTACCTATGCACAAAATGCAAGCCAAGTCCAGGAGCCAGGGTCTGCCTGAATCACATAAGGTGGCAGCATCCAACCAGATAGCTCCCCTAGTGACCCAGGACACTATAGAGGAACCATGTTCCTCTAGACTTCCTCTCCTCCTGCAATGCAGCTGGGGTTGAGCACCACCTGAAGTGGAAAAAGTAGACTGCACCTGCCAACATTCATATGCATTTCATTGGTACCTGAACAAAAGAAAATATCTTGCATTTGTATTGCTGAGAGTGGTACCCCTGTAGAACAGAAAAGTTAGATGGGTGGCAAAAATGGGGGCACTTCTAAAAAAAATCGTTAAAAAAATGATTCTTTAAATAAATCATACGGAATAGTGCCCTACTCTGGGATGTGTATTCACTTCTGCCCCATTGTGTTTATACCCTGTTCCAAATTATTATGCAAATTCTATTTCAGTGTCACAAAGATTAAATATTTTGTTTTTCAGTTTAACCCATGGATGGCATTGTGTCTCAGGGCTCTTTAGATCACGGAAAACAATCTCGGACACCTGTGATAATTAGATTGCCAGGTGAGCCCAATTAAAGGAAAAACTACTAAAGGAGGGTGTTCCACATTATTAAGCAGAGCACCACTTTCAAGCAATATGGGGAAGAAAAAAGATCTCTCTGCTGCCAAAAAGAGTGAAAAAGTTCAATGCCTTGGATGAGGTATGAAAACATTGGATATTTCATGAAAACTTAAGCGTGATCATCACACTATTAAGAGTTTTGTGGCTGATTCAGAGCACAGACGGGTTTCATGCAGATAAAGGCACATTGAGGAAGATTTCTGCCAGACCCATGCATCAGATCAAGAGAACAGCTGATAAAACACCATTACATAGCAGCAAACAGATATTTGAAGCTGCTGGTGCCTCTGGAGTCCCACGGACATCAAGGCGTAGAGTCCTCCAGAGTTTTGCAATTGTGCATAAACCTTTAATTCGGCCACCACTAACTAATGCTCACAAGCAGAAATGGCTGCATTGGGCAGAAAAATACATGAAGACTAATTTTCAAACAGTCCTGTTTACTGATGAGTGCCGTGCAACCCTGGATGGTCCAGATAGATGGAGTAGTGGATGGTTGGTGGACGGCCACCCTGCTCCAACAAAGCTGCGACATCTGCAAGGCGGTGGTGGAGTCATGTTTTGGGCCAGGATCATGGGAAGAGAGCTGGCCGGCCCCTTTAGGGTCCCCGAAGGTGTAAAGATGACCTCTGCAAAGTATGTGGAGTTCCTGACTGACCACTTCCTTCCCTGGTACAGAAGGAAGAACTATGCTTTCCGTAATAAAATCATCTTCATGCATGACAATGCACCATCTCATGCTGCAAAGAATACCTCTGCATCAATGGCTGCTATGGGGATAAAAGGAGAGAAAGTCATGGTGTGGCCTCCATCCTCCCCTGACCTCAATCCTATTTAGAACCTTTGGAGCATCCTCAAGCAAAAGATCTATCAAACAGCAGCTCTGGGAAGCTATTCTGACATCTTGCAAACAAATTCAAGCAGAAACTGTCCAAAAACTCACAAGTTTAATGGATGCAAGACTTGTGAAGCTGCTATCAAATAAGAGGTCTTATGTTAAAATGTAACGTGACCTGTTAAAATGTTTAAGAAGTTAAAATGTTGTTCAAAGTTTGATTGAAATAGCTTTTGATTTCAGTAAATATGCTGCAAACACAACAAATGACAATTTTCAGTTCTTTACTATAAAGTGTTTGGAAACGTACTATGCGTAATAATTTGGAACAGTGCATTGTAAGTTTTTTATTTTGAAAAAAAAACTGTTATCATTAGGAGGTTCGTTCAAAAAATTTGAATTGTACTCTTAACCTCCCTGGCGGTTTTCCCGAGTGTGGCTCGGGGTTAAAATTCAGTACCATTAGCGGTAACCCCGAGCCACACTCGGGATCGCATTGCAGGATCCTGGGGCGGCGTTACTTACCTTGTCCCCGGGATCCTGCGATGTCACCCGCACTCTCCGTGCCAGGCTCCGTTCCCTGCGAGCGGCGTGGCGCATGGGGGCGGAGCCTGGCGGCAAATTAAAAAAACAGTAAAAATCATAACACATACAGTACTGTAATCTTACAGATTACAGTACTGTATGAAATCATTTCACATTCCTTTTGTCCCCAGTGCTTTGGCCCATGCCCTGCATGCAGTTTTATGTGATATATACTGTTCTTTCTGCCTGGAAACTGGAGATTGTCCATAGCAACCAAAAAGTGTCCCTTTACGTCAAAAGTGGCTTTAGACCAGCTATAAAACAGCGATAGTAAATTAGAACACTTGCAGAATTGAGCGATAGTGAATTGTGGGGAAATTTATTTTATTACTATTTTTTTAAATTTTTTTTTTATTATTTATTTTTATTTATTATATTATAATTTATGTTTTTGTGTTTCAAACTTTATCATACCCGGGATATCTACTAGACTCTGGTTTGGACAGATTTAAGTGTGTTATTGTTAAGATTTACAGACCTACAATATAAAACGCCAAATTTCCATGCAAAATTATGGTACCGCTTTCAGCACCTAAAATCCGAAATAATCATACCGCCAGGGAGGTTAATAGTTGATAACATGAGAATTATGCTGACTGCTGTTTACATCAATTATTTTGGTAAATGAGAAAAATATCATTGGTATAATAATTTGGAACATGGTGTATGTGTGTTCACCACCTGAGGGTCACTTTACCAATCCTAGGAACCTGTTTATAATGTTGGCACTGAAATAAAACTATATTTAATACATGTAGTAATGAAAAGTGATAAGGATTATTTGAAACCTTTTTAGAATATCAGAATGAGAACTGCTTTAAGTACCAATTACAAAAGCTTTAAAAAAGACAAAAACACATTTCTGTGCATTTCTACCCTGTGTATTAAAGATGAAATAGCCCAAGGAGTGATTTATTATACAATGCTTTCACTCTGGCCTCTAATTAGATTTGTCTTCTTCAGCTCAGTCTTAGTGAATGGCTCATGCCTTTTGGAACAAGCGCATACCTCTTATTTCTTTCCCCATCCATTACATGGATAACTGTTCCCTCTGGAGGTAAAGTAGCAATTATGTTCCTTACATGTGCGTATGAGTGCCATTAACACACAATAATAAAACAGACAAAGAAGACTCCTGACGCCAACTCTCCTAATTCATCAATTTCCAATAAGAACAGGATTAACTGTGTACAGAGGACATCCATCACAGCTAATGTCAACATTAGCAGAATTAAATGGGAATTCCAGCTTATAATGTGTTCATTTCAAATACAAAAATGCTAAAATGATCACACTTTAATATGTATGCTCTTAAAGCGGATTTCGACCCAAAAATGGAACTTCCGCTTTTCCGGTCCCCCCCCCTCTGGTGTCACATTTGGCACCTTTCAGGGGGGAGGAGGGAGCATATACCTGTCTAATACAAGTATTTTGCTCCCACTTCCGGGCATAGATTCCCGAGCCACCCGCGGGTATCTACGCCACTTCCGGCACCTTCTCTGCCCCCCCCCGCTGTCTTCTGGGAGACACACAGGTCCCAGAACACAGCAGGGACCAGTGGGATAGTGCAGCGCAAGTCGCACATGCGCAGTAGGGAACCAGGAAGTGAAGCCGCAAGGCTTCACTTCCTGATTTCCTTACCGAAGATGGCGGCGGCAGCACCCGACAGCCGAGGGATGGATCGGCTTCGAGGTGCCGAAATCGCGGGCACCCTGGACAGGTAAGTGTCCATATTTTAAAAGTCAGCAGCTGCAGTATTTGTAGCTGCCGGCTTTTAAAAAAAAAAAAAGTCAGCGGACCTCTGCTTTAAGCAAATAAAGCTTTAAAGAACCAAACAAATAAATACATATGCCCTAGGGACCCATTTGTTATCATTATTAACTGCCTTGTATCCATTCATTACATTTCTTGGCACAAGGTACATCTCTCAACCATCAGTAATAATATGTTGCTTAGGCGTGAAAGTTAACACAATAATCAATCACAAAACTCTTGGAATGAAGGCAGAAGAGATGTTACTCTGTTTCAAATGTCAATCCACTAATATGAAGCACAACTGTGAATATTGGAGACAGGGCTTAAAAACAAGAAGTGAAAAACTGTGAGTCTAAGTCTTTAAATTAACACTACTTTGGTAGAACCATACTGTGTTGCGCACATCCAGGAAGCCCCTCGATCCGAGACACATACTGAATTGAGGCCTCAACTAGAAGTCCAACCTGCCAAGGGTACCTTTATGTAAAATGTCCATAAAAGTCCGCCTGTCATATAAAAGGGCGTATAGAATTGTGTTTTTTATTTTCTATTATTTATTTAAATTTTTTTTTAATTCACTTGTGATGCGCCTTTGAACTTGCTAAAAAAGTGACTAGTCAATTCTTTAGCACCTCCCCCTCCCACCTTGCATGTCATAGTCCACTCCTCTTTACTCTCTGTGATGGCCCACCTCATCCGTCCCTTAATTCACCTTCCTGCATAACCTATTAGGTAGCTGTTGGGGGAGGGGTGAAGGGGAATACTACAGAGTGTCACTTAAGTGTTCTGGGGCTGCTGATATTACATCCAAAATGGCAGCACCCAGCAGGAATCTCAGGTCCTTTGGATATCTACACAAGGGCTGGAAATCACTGAAGTAGACACTGCTACTCCCTTGATCTCCACTTGCTTCCGAACGGCTGCCCTTCTGAATTCTGAACACAGGAAGTCAGCTGTTCAGCACTGGTGCCATCCAGAGAATCTAATTGGATAAGGCGGAGAGGCAGGGCACTGATGTGGATGTGCAGCGCTGTGGGGGGAACAACAGTACATGGTGTGGGACGCACCAGCAAACATGGAAGTTTTTTTCAAGAGATCAAAGAATTGACTCATTGCCTCTTAACATACAGTATAAACAGCATACTTCTTCCTTTCCAAGGTGTCTGTGCTTTATTTTTGATTATTTAATTTTTTGTTATAACTGTGGTAAAAGGGTTGTTTCAAAGTTTCAAGTTTAATTTGTGTCTAATTCCCCTCAGTTTGTTCTCTGTAGATCAGGGGTGCCCAACCTTTTGAAATGTGAGGGCCACTTAAGCGACTTGGTAACTGGTCAGAACTACAATGAGCGGAGTGGGCAGGTGACAAATCCATGTGCGCGCCCGCTGCCCGCCTCTTAAAGGGGAACGTACAGGTACGTGATTCTGCCTGTACGAGCCCTTCTGCCGCAGTATATCTGCGTGAGGCGGTCGGCAAGTGGTTAATAGTATGCAGCTTACCAATCATTAGGTGTTGTGGCTGTTGAAGTTTTCTTTTTTATGTGTTTTTCTCTCTGTTTTTACCTGCTGATCTGACCAGTAACACCTCCTGTATTAGAGAGACACCACTCTGAATGAATAAGCACATGGAACACATTTGGACAGTAGCATCAGTGGCGGCTGATTTTTGGGGGGTGCAAACAAACTGAAAAATACTGACCCCCCCATCAATTGCAGCCTCACTGTGCCCATCAAATGCAGGCATTGTGCCCATCAAACGCAGCCACTTGTGCCTGTCATATGCAGCCATTGTGCCCATCAAATGCAGCCACTGTGCCCATCATATGCAGCCACTTGTGCTCATCATATGCAGCCACTTGTGCCCATCATATGCAGCCACTTGTGCCCATCATATGCAGCCACTGTGCCCATCATTTGCAGCCACTTGTGCCCATCATATGCAGCCACTGTGCCCCATCATATGCAGCCACTGTGCCCCATCATATGCAGCCACTGTGCCCCATCATATGCAGCCACTTGTGCCCGTCATATGCAGCCACTTGTGCCCATCATATGCAGCCACTTGTGCCCATCATATGCAGCCACTGGTGCCCATCAAATGCAGCCACTTGTGCCCATCAAATGCAGCCACTTGTGCCCAGTATATGCAGCCAGGCTCGGCTGTCACTTCACTAACCCCCCTTCCCCCGCGGCCGGTCCGGCGGCTCTTACCGCTAGTGTGGCAGGGCTCTGCTCCTTTCCTGGAGTGACGGGGCTCTCCTCCATGGCGGGAAGCGGCAGCTGCGGCTCCTGTGTCCACTCGGCTCGTCCCCAGGCTTCCTCCACCGTGTCTCCTCTCTTCCGCCAAAGCGTTAGGCATCCAATAAGATCACCTAATGCTTTGGCCAGTCGGGAGACAGGTCTCACTGACCTGCCTGCTGATTGGCAGGGAGGAGCGTTAGTGTGAAAATAGCAAAAATTCATAAGCTATGCCACACAACAGTGTGGGATTGGGATGCAGTGCTCTGTGCCCCAAGCCCACCCTATTTTGAAGCCTATTAGAGCCTTTGGCTCTAATCACGTGCTTCAAAATACACACTCCCCGCCTATCCCCGCCAAAGTATTTCATGTGTCCGGCGTCCTGAAAGGGGCCGGGCACATGAATAGGGAGGGCGGCGGAGGTGTCAGGGGGGGGTGGTGCGTCCGTGTGGCCACAATGCATGGGCCTCTATTGAGCAGCATTGTCAGTCTGTGGAAAGGAGAGTGTTATGCCGCATACACAGAATGTCCAACAGAAAAAGTCAAACGGAAGCTTTTCATCATTTCATCTGACTGTCACTGCATCCTCCTTTCCTCTGTCCCCCTCCGCTGTCCCCCTCCGTTCCTCTCTCCTTTTCTGTCCCCCTCCGCTGTCCCCTCTATTCCTCTTTCATTTTCTATGCCTCTCCTGTCCCCTCCGTTCCTCTCTCCTTTTCTGTCCCCCTTCACTGTCCTCTCCGTTCCTCTTTCCTTCTCTGTGCCTCTCTGCTGTCCCCCTCCGTTGTCCCCTCCGTTCCCCTCTGTTCCTCTCTCCTTCTCTGTCCCCCTCCGTTCTCCCCCTCAGTTCCTCCGTCCTCCCCCTCCTTCCTTTGTGTATGGATAGAGTCAGCTGACTCTGTCCATTCACATCACTGAAACATTGTAATCTCCTGTGATTACGATGTGTCAGTTTATGAATGGAGAGGAGCCGCTGTCTTCTCTCCATTCATTCTCAGTGCAGCTGAGGCTGCAGAGAAAGGGACTAGGAAATCTCTATCCTCGGTCTCTTTCTCTGTCTCAAGGGGGAGATATCAGAGGTCTGTTAAGACCCCTGATATCTCACCAAAGCCCCCCAACAGGGCTGATTTAAAAAAAAAAAAAAAAACATATTGCAATAAAGAATAAAAAAAAATTATTGTAAAAAATTAAAATTGTAAAAAAAAAAAAAAAAAACACACACACACAACGTTCACCCCCTCCCCCCCCCCCAAAAAAGAACTGTTTAAAAAAAAAAACACTGTCACGTGACATTAAAAAAAAAGTATCGGTAATCGGTATCGGCAAGTACTTGAAAAAAAGTATCGGTACTTGTACTCGGTCCTAAAAAAGTGGTATCGGGACAACCCTAGTGTTTAGCAAAGGTTTCGTTACATGGGGTTTTGTGCGGTTAGAAAAAATAAATTTGACTGCGCCCAGGACCACTTAAGCGCAGCTATTTGTACATAACCGTAGGTAATCGCCGTGTACTATTTCACCTGCAGATAGCAGCAGCAACAGGGAAAGAGAAACAACAGGAAGCACATCAGAAATGGCAAGAATGTTCCAACGCAGCTAAACGCAGCCGCATGTAAACGCACGTAATCGCTGCTAATCGCAATGTACAACTGCAAATGATCGGGAGTCTTGGAATTTCAAAATAAAAAAGCATGCTTTTAACAGCGGCAGAACAGCCGCCCATGTGAAAGAGGCCCCTAATACTACTTTAATAAAACCTACTGCATTGCTTTGTAAACTGATTTTTTTTTTTTCTGAAAAGCACAGAGAGGTAAAATTATAACATAAAAAGTAGTGTCACTGCATGAAAGAAGTGTTAATGAATAAATGTTTAAGGGCTGTCAAAGCATAGTGGAGTTTAATAGCATCTAAAAACCTGTGAATGCTCTTACAGCAGTTTGGCTTCACGGCCTTTCAATGATTACAGCGCCTTTAGTGCCTGCAATGATAACTACTTGTTCAGCCCTCTACCGCTTACATCTACAATGGACATAAGTGCATCTCCCTCTGAGATTGTTATTTCATTGTCTGACTGAGAAAACATAATGGATATGTACAGCTTCCCGACCAGCAAATATGAAGCAAGTCTTACTTTCTGTACCCGGGCAAGATCTTATTACATGTGAAGGGGTAATGGTCACCATCATTCTGCCTGCTGGGCAGAGCTATGCAGAAATGTATTGATACCAACACGTGCACAGAGCTTACAGAGCCGATGTGTTAATGCTCCTGTCATAGCACATAAAGTTTAACACCAACATAACATACAGTACAACTTTTAGCATAAAATATATAGGCACATACTAAAGGCCATATCCATGGACCATAAATCATAATATAGCAAGAATGATTGGTTAAACCTTCAAGTACTTTTTTATTTTTACCATTACATTTTCTTTATACTAGCCTTTAAAGATACCAAGAGCAATAATTAGAGGCTGGAATAAAGTTTTGGTGTAGCTTAACACTTTTGATAGTTAAAGTTATTTTAAATGCTTACTTTTTTTTTCTTAAAACAACATGTGTTGTACTTACCTGCTCTGTAGAATGGTTTTACATAGAGCAACCCGGATCTTCCTCTTCTTGGGCCTTTGCCAGTGCGCCTCCCCCCAAAATGAATGCTCCCATAGGAAGCTGATTGCTCTGGGTTGCTCATGCGTGATCGCTCCCGGGTCTGGCTCTGTCTCTCCATTGACACATAGAGCGCACCTCGGCCCTGCCTAATGTGCTCCCTCCTCACTGAATGTGAATGACAGCAGCAGGAGTCATTGGCTCCCGCTGTTGTGTTTGAGCCTTTGAGGAGGAAAAGAGCCAAGAGAGCCACTGCTCGCGTGCACACCACTGGATCGAGTCCACCTATTTTTGAACATATCGTTCCCGGTCTTCTCTACCACTGGCTCAAGATCGGCTCAGATATGTAAAAGCAAGGGCTGGGGGGAGCTGCATGCAAAAGGTTTTTTTAAATTAATGCAAAGAATACATTAGGGTAAAACACCTATTGCCTTTAGTACCACTTTAAATAGTAATATATTTTCAGGGGTCTATACATCAGACCAAAAACAGGGTCAACTTTGAGGGCCAATTGCACAACACAGGTTAATGTACTGAATGGCACTCTAACGTACCTTGCCAACGGATGTGCAGTCCAGTGCACTAATATGCCTTGCAGTGTGGTGCACTATACTGCCAAAAATGCTGCATGCAAATAAATAGGCTGTCTTAACCCAGCCTGTATTAATGTAACACTGTAGTGATCAGAAAGAAAGAGGCACAGAGAGATAAGGTTCAAAAAGAGGGGCAATCCCTCTATATGAGAGGCAGTTGGTAAGGTAACTATGATGTTGTAACAATATGGAACCATATGGAACAATTGGTACACAATAAACTGAACAAATTAGTAGCAGTAATATCAGAAGTATAGCCTATAACTACAAGACATTATTTTACACACTGATATTTCCAGTATGCTATTTCCAGTAAGACAGAATAAGGCAGAATTGGGTCCTAGGTAAGGTGACAACTTTGGCATCGTCCTCTTCAGCTGGCTGTGATAAGAACTGCAATAGGTACCTTGACTCCCTTTGCATTGTCTGTATTGCCATGGTCCCTACTCAATGGTTATAAAGGCTAAACATTTTTTACCTTAATACATCTCTGCAAGCTACAAAACCTTTTAGGTGCTGCTCCCCACACCCCCCTGCGCCCCCCCTAAATACTTTCCTGAGTCCTATCTTGATCCAGAGCTGTGCCTGAGAGCAGCAGCTCCCTCCTCAATGAACTCCTGCTGTTGTCAATCAAATGTAGTGACAAGGGAGCATGGGGTGGGGCTGAGCTGCAATGTGTGTGCCAATAGGGAGAATGGGGTGGGGTTGAGCTGCAATGTGTGTGTGCCAATAGATGCACACAGTGCAGCTTGTGATAGAGTCAGCATGAGTGAACCCCAAGCAAGAAGGCAAGAGGAGCCAGGATCACCAGTGGGGACCCCAGAAGAGGAGTATTGGTGCTGCTGTGGGCAAAACCATTGCACAGAGCAGGTAAGTATGACATGTTTGTTATTTAAAAGAAAGTAAAAAAAAAAGTTCCTTTACAAACTTTAATTTAACCCCTGAGGCCAACAAGCATCCAGCTAGTCACAGATGAATCATTGATACAGCACAGATAGAGCAGATAGAGCCTAAAAATAACACTACTGGATTTATCCAACTTCCTACATCTGCTAGCAACAAGTTGACTTCTTAGCTCTTGCTAGTTCAATGTGCGGAAAACACATCTTATAGGCAGTAGCACTTTAGGAGCAGAGAGTGTAAAAAAAAAAATAGCTTGCTGTAAAGTGAAATATCCTGAATTCTAGATTCTGTAAGCAGAACTTACTAGAGCACTAAAACACTGGCTCATCAGATTAAGCTGTAATACAGCTCTCCCCGTCAAGTGGGAAGTTATACCAACCTGTAAACACACTAATACAGTGATTTGTGTACATGTAAATTACATTAAACATTAAACCCCTTAATGATCTTGAAACGTCTTGGTCATTTGCATATTGGGTTTACTAAAAGCAAATAGGCTGTTCACTCTAACCACTTCAATAGAGGGCACTTATACACCTTCCTGCCCAGAGCAATTTTCAGCTTTCAGCGCTGTCGCACTTTGAATGACAATTGCGCGGTCATACAACACTGTACCCAAACTAAGTTTTTATCATTTTGTTCCCCACAAATATAGCTTTCTTTTGGTGGTATTTGATCACCTCTGGGATTTTTATTTTCTGCTAAACAAATAAAAAAAAGACCGAAAATACACACGACACTGTTGGAGCAACTGATATGCAGCACTGATGGGTACACATAGGTGGCACTGATGGGCACTGAAAGGCGTCACGGGTGGGCACTGATAGGTGGCACAAATGTGCATGGATGGGCACTGATATGTGGCACTGATGTACACTAATAGATGGTACTGATGGATGCCAATCAGTGCCAAACAATAATGCCTGGCAATCAGTGATGCCCATTGTGGGCACTGATTGGCATCCATTGTGGGCACTGATTGGCATCCATTGTGGCCACTGATTGGCATCCCTGGTGGTCTAGGATGGCATACCTGGTGGTGACATCCCTGTTGGTCCTGGTGGCGCCCTTGGTGGTCCAGTGTGGGCATCCTTGGGGGGGGGGGGCACACTGATAATCAATCAGCACAGACCCTCCTGTCAGAGGAGCAGCCGATCGGCTCTCCTCTACTCACGTCTGACAGACGCAAGTGAAGAGAAGCCGATCAACGGCTCTTCCTGTTTACACTGTGATCAGCTGTGATTGGACACGGCTGATCACGTGGTAAAGAGTCTCCGTCAGAGACTCTTTACCTAGATCGGAGTTAGGGTGTGTCAGACTGACACACCGCAAAAACGATCGCTGCGATGGGCGCCCCCGGGGGCGCGCAGTGGCTTGATATCCTGGCAACATCATATGACGTCCGGTCAGGACATCGAAACCACTTTGCCGCCATCATTTTGCTATTTTGTATATGCAAGTGGTAAAAAAGGATGTTACATTTTACAAGAGAATTTTCCCCAGAGATTAGTGAATGTGGTGAAAGTCCCTTTTGCAAAGAATCTCCATTACGTGTAAGGAGAAACAAATAAACAAAAAATAACAAAAAAACTGCATTTTTGCTTGCATATAAATGGATGATGGAGGTCAGCGGAGCTTCACTTAATTCACTAAGTTCTGGGGAAAATTCTCTTGCAAAGAGCAATTTCTCTTGCAAAGTGAACAGTCTATTTGCCTTTAGTAAATCAACCCCATTGCATCAAAACATAAAATATAAATAGTAGTCATGTTTTACTAAATCAGGGGTATTACAAGGCTTCCAAAAATCCAGGTATTTTAAAGCATTCTCTGTAATCATAAGATCAGAAGTTATTAAGTACCTGGGAAAGCATGCATGATCAAAATATGAGTGCAGTTTAAAAGAATATGGTTAAATAGCGCCTACATGGTGCAGCAAATTATTAGCCACATTTGTCATACCTACAGTCACCGCAAGGCCATGAGTAGTATGGGTGACAGCAGGTATAACACAATTCTTTTTTTTATGTCTTAAATTATAAATATTTAAGACCCCTGCTTATTTATTTTATGCTATCTGTTTTCTATTGGGGCTAGTTCTCCTAGTTGCCTGTCAAGGAGACCCAACAGGACATCAGAGGAAATCTCTATAAAATGAGAGAAGTTCCTGTCTTAGGCAGTTTACTATCCAATTTACCCTGACCACTTGTTCTGGTGACAACTGTAAAAGTTTGATTTTCCCATGATTTCTGTCTCCAGGACAATGGTTCTTGTGGAAAAATAGAGAGGTGGAATCTACCTAGCTTGGACACACATAGCAAGAACCTGATAGGGCTCTACGCTATCCAAACCTTCAAAAAAATAAATGAAATACTTATGCCCCGTACACACGGTCGGACATTGATCGGACATTCCGACAACAAAATCCATGGATTTTTTCCGACGGATGTTGGCTCAAACTTATCTTGCATACACACGGTCACACGAAGTTGTCGGAAAATCTGATCGTTCTGAACGCGGTGACGTAAAACACGTACGTCGGGACTATAAACGGGGAAGTAGCCAATAGCTTTCCTTTCTTAATTTATTCTGAGCATGCTTCAGATTTGTGTACACACGATCGGAATTTCCGACAACGGATTTTGTTGTCGGAAAATTTTATAGCAAGCTCTCAAACTTTGTGTTTCGGAAATTCCAATGGAAAATGTGTGATGGAGCCTACACACGGTCGGAATTTCCGACAAGGTCCTATCACACATTTTCCGTCGGAAAATCCGACCGTGTGTACGGGACATTACACTTTACCACCCACATTAGCAAATAGGCCAGTCATAGGTCAAGGACACAAAGCATGTACAGTACCTTGGGTGCTTGCCTGAGTCTAGAAATATGCGGAAGCGAGCACCTACAGTATATTTTCTTTAGATGAGAGGGACTTCATATATTTTTTTCTCTCCACTATTTTGTCATCTGAACGTATTTATACTTTTATATAGTTGTTTCTGCACAACCTGTAAGACTACAATGTCTCCTCATACTTTTGATGGCTGTATATCTGTAGTACTGGCAACAAACATATGCTTTGTATTACCGCCATTGGAATATTTCCCTTTATAAACATTCTGATAAACTCTAGCTCCAGTTATGTTGTCCTTGCAAATTTAATTATTGCAACAATTAGAGACTTGTGTCAAGCTGACCTCCCAATAGGTGCTGCAAACTAACATCATACTGACTTACTTCAAGCCTGTGGAGCATCAAACAAATACAGAAACAAGATGCATAAGATAAAAATTGCTCAAACACAAGCTTAATTATTAGGATAGCACAAAGTGCAATGAATATCTCCAGAATTTAATTAAAGCTTGCACAACTGAAAAGGAAGACTCAGCAGGCCTAATTTATTTTAAAAAATATGTGTGTTTGCAGTCCTATCTATGGGCTTTCAATCTAGGCCAAATGACCAATGCGTGTTTACTATGTGCACACATGTGGCAGAGAGGTACATAATTATGCCAGCATACAATTGGCCATACAATAACAATTTTGGTTTGCTAAAGATTACTTGCTACAGCATCTGAACATATGCCATTTGGGATACACAGGAATAAAAGCTGTGCTGTGTATGATGCAATATGTTAGAAGTTTGATAAGAGGGTTTAACCTCCTGCCGCCCAGTGACCATCATTATAGTGAGGCAGGTTGGCTCGTTCCCGCAAATCGCCGTAGCTGTACTTTTTTTTTTCAAAATTGTCGCTCTTTTTTTGTGTATAGCACAAAAAATAAAAACTGCAGAGGAGATCAAATACTATCAAAAGAAAGCTCTATTTGTGGGAAAAAAGGACATCAATTTCTTGGGTACAACATCGCATGACCATGCAATGGTCAGTTAAAGCGACGCAGTGCCGTATCGCAAAAAATGGCCTGTCAGGAAGTGGGTAAATCCTTCTGGGGGCTGAAGTGGTTCCGGGGCTGATGTTCTTCAATCAATCTTGTATTATTATTATTATTTTTATTATTATTATTATTATTCAGGATTTATATAACGCCAATATTTTGTTCAGTGCTTAACAAAGTGAGGGCAGACAGCACAGTTACAATACAATTTAATACAGAGAGCCCTGCTTGTTAGAGCTTACATTCTCAAAGAAGGCTCAATTCATACAAAAGGTAGGACAGTTTTTTCAAACAGGGTGACTAGGCACCCTGGGGTGCCTTCCGGTTGCTTCAGGGTTGCCTTGGCACATTGTCTAAAAATTGTATACAAGCCAGCGGAGGGATCAAGAATGCCTTTAAGTTACACAAAGCCACAGGTTTTCGTTGTGCACCATTACAACCTTCCAGCTGTTGGTGTCCTAACAACCTAAGATGTCATTGGTTGATAAGGGGAGCATTGGGGCCCCTGCACAGCATCTTTGCTTGCCCCACCCCTGCCACTCTTCATCAGCACTGGGGTTACATTAGCTGAGTGAGAGAGAGAAACTGAGGGAGAAAAGAAACATTGGAATACTAGTCATTACCAGTGTGCAAAGGTGTGCTTGGAAGAGTAAATTAATGACCTCTAACATTGGGTGTCCTACATATGTGAATGTTGCTGCATTATATAAAACTATTAGTTTAGTTGTTTACATTGGGGTGCCTTGAGATTGCCCATAATTTTAAAGGGTACCTTGACTGAAAAAAAGTTGAAAAACACTGGAGTAAGAGATAGTTGGACTGAATCGGGGGAGGAGTTCCAGAGGATGGAAGAGGCTCTGGAGAAGTCCTGGAGGCGAGAGCATGGGAGGAGGTGATGAGGAAGTTTGAGAGCAGGAGGTCTTGGGAGGAGCGAAGAGAATGATTTGGTTGTTACTTTGAGACAAGGTTAGTGATGTAGCTGGGGGCTGAGTTTTGGGTGGCTTTGTAAGCTGTTGTTAGTATTTTGAATTTTATTCATTGGCATTGAAGCCAATGGAGGGAATGGCAGAGAGGGGTAGGAGACACTGAATATTTGGTAAGTCTGGCAGCAGCATTCATGATTGACTGAAGGGGGGATTAGAACAGTGATTGGATATGGGGCTGAAAGGAAGGTTCAGGGTCCAGGATAATATCCTTACGTAGATATTTGCCAGCACACAAAGTGGCGTCCAAACAGGTAGTTTATTGCATGATCACAACACAAGAAAGTGTGCAACGTTTCGGAGTCACGCAGGACCCCTTCGTCAGGCATGTGATGAACGTGGAATAACAGTGGAAAGAATTTAAATAACCATCAACCAATCAGAAAATAAAGAAAACCAAAGCTCCTCCCACCCAAGATAAGTATGACGTCACAAATCCCGCCAAAAAGACTCAAAGGGTTAACATAATTAAAACAGATCCAAAAAACGTATGTAAAGAAGGGGTTAGCATAAAAAAACAACCTGTGTTTTTGTCATATAGGAATTGGTATTGTGGATCATAAGTCACCATAAGGGCGGGCCCGTTGCTAGGGAACATAAATATGGATCGCACAATCTAAATATCTATCGGCGCCAGTGTAGGGAAGAATTAGTTACATGAACACGGCAATCGCCGATCACACATGCGCGATGCGGTGTCGGTAACCAGGCAACAGGGACGCCTTGGTGCTGGGGACCGCCGATGCCATGGAGACGCATGACATCGGCGTACCCCGGCCCGACCCAGATCGGCGCCAGTGTGGGGTAAATGTTTGCCGGTGTTCTGCCGAGAAAGTTCCTCTCGGCGGATAAGGACCCCCCTGCGCAGTAGGAGGCGGCGGAAATAGCCAAAGCGAAATAGAGAAATCAGCTGTACACGGAGCCTATGGGAGGGCCCCTCGCGGGCTCGCTTCGTTCGCCACGCTTCGAGCATGGCCTCGCTGCACTCGGCACTTTTTTCTTCTCCCTCTAGGTCCACTTGGATTGTGGGGCTTGAACCTGGACCTAGGGCGCAGGCACCGTGTACAGATGTTTGAAGTTTTTCTTCTTTGGTTATTTTCGGAGGCTCCTAGTCATTCGTACTGCGCAAGCGCAGCGCTTGCGCAGTACAGGGGGGTCCCTATCCGCCGAGGGAACTTTGTCGGCAAGACACCAGTACGTTGAGACTACAGCTGTCATCGCCGGCCGCGCGTGCGTGATGCGCCGACGGTGACCAGGCAACAAGTAACGCTGCAGTTCCCGGGGCTGCCAATGTCGTGGAAACGGATGACGCCGGCTGGCCCCGCTCATCAGGGCAGACTGAATCCAATCCAGGGAGGTGGGGAGGAGGAGTGAATGTGGGAAACGTGAGTGGTGCAAGAGAAGAACAGTAAGTGAAAAAGAACAAAAGAAAGAAAGAGAAAAACATGAAAGGAAGAAAGGGGGGAGTGGGACTAAGGAATTTGGAGAACCAAAAGAGATGGTTGAAAACAGATGAGAAAGTAAAGTCAAGAAAAGAAAGGATGCAGGGAGCCGAAGAAAAGAAAAGAAAAGAGAAGAAAGGAGAAGGGGACAACAATAGTGATGGAAATGAAAATAAAAATAAAAGAAAAAATAAATAAATAAACGTAAAAATAAATGTAAAAAAAATAAAAATAGATATAAAAATAGATATAAAAATAAATAAAATTAAAAATAATAATAAAATAAATAAATAATAATAATAATAATAATAATAATAATAACTAAATATAGAAAAAATTAATGTAAAAAAGGGGGGAGAGGAAGGAAAAGGGAGAGAAAAGAAAATGAGGCAAAAGGAAAACAGGAGAAAAAAAGAAAAGTAACAGAGAAAGAGAAGGAAAGAAAAAGAAAGAAAGAGAAAAGAAAAAAGAGGAAGAGAAAGTGAGGAGGGGGGTGGAAGAACAAATGGGAAGGGGGGGAGAGGGAAAAGGGGTAAAGAAAGGGAAGGGAGGAAAAGGGAGGAACAAAAGGGGAGAGGGGGGAGGAGGGAAAGCTCAGAACCTGGTTGCAATAGGCCTAGTTAACTACGTTCAAAAATTGAATCTGAAGGTTCATTATATGCAGGGAAAGATACAAGTGAAAAAATCACAACCGTTCAAAAGTAGCTTCAATATGCATTGTCATTAGGCCATCACCTAGATAGGTGAATAGAGTTACAAGAAAGGAGGAGGAGAGAAAAAGAAAAGGGGGGTGAACAAAGAAAAAGAACTCCAAGGTCAAAGGAAATTAGTTCAATCATCGTTCAAGTCAAGAACACAGGTCAGCTATCTCTCATTCAAGAAGCATGTAAATTATAGGTTGGCATTAAGTCCTCCAGGATGGACCGTGCCCAGGGTATGGATCCAATAAGCTTCATGTTGTAGTAGTTGACGGTCATGGTCACCGCCTCTAATGGGTTGTTGGACGTGTTCAATGACCATACCCCTTAGTTCATGTGTTTGATGTCTGTGTTTGACAAAATGCACTGCCGCTGGTTTGTTAAGATCGGTCTGCCTGTCCTCTTCTGTTTTTCATAGAGCGAGTCTAATATTGCTTCTGTGATTTGAAACCTCCTTTTAAAAGGGCCGGTTGTTTTGCCGACATAAGTGCGCATGGGCATTTGAGGATGTAAACACAGTAGTCAGTGTTACAGTTCAGGTACTCTTTTATGCGATAGCGGTTAACCCTATGTGGGTGCATGAAGTGTTCACCACATATGAGGGAATTACAGACATTGCAATTGTGGTATTTGTAGCAGTCGGTCTTCTGAGACATTCTCGGTATAGTCCTGGCATATTTATGTCTAGGGTCAGCTTGTACAAGAACATCACAAAGTGTTTTGTTCCTTCTATGTGCAATTACGGGCTCCGTTTTGAGTTCATATGCCAATGTGTTGTCGGTTTGCAGAACATGTAGATTTTTCTAATGGCTTGTCTGACATGGTCAGACTCACGGCTGAATGTGTGGATGAACACCGGTCAATTCAAAGGCCCAGAGGACTTGGTGCGAGTGGTCCCAATCCTGGTTAGTGCATGGTCAAGAACTTCTACAGGGTACCCTCTTTCCCGAAACTTCTCATATATCTTATTAAGTTGCTGTAATTTGTCACCTTCATCAAAACAAATACGTATTACTCTCATAAACTGAGATATTGGCAGACTATTGAGAAGACGTTTGGGATGTGCATTTTCATAGTGCAAGAGTGTACTCCTGTCAGTGAGTTTCGTGAAGAGAGATGTAACCAGAGAGCCTTGAGAGTTAGTGATCATTACATCTAAGAAACAAATGTTACATGATGAAATTTTGGGTGTGAAAACAACCCCTGTAAAGATACTGTTCAAAAAATCAACGAAGTCAAAGAACCGAGCGTCCTCGTCGGGCCAAATAAGGAAAATGTCATCGATGTACCTAAACCAACATTTAATATGGTTGGTAAAGGCATCAGATGGATAGATGTAACGTTCCTCAAGTAGGCCTACAAAGAGATTGGCAAAAGATGGGGCCGCTGAGCCCCCCATGGCTGTACCCCGGATCTGTGCGTACTTGTTGCCCTCGAATGAAAAATAGTTGTTTGTAAGCACAAAATTAAGACATTCGATAAGAAACTCTTTGGGTATGGGTGTTGATTCTATGTCAGTCAAAAAACGGCCTACAGTCCAGCATCATTGGGTATGCATGTGTAGAGAGATCCCATGTCCATGGTTGCACGTTTCCATCCTTCGCCAAAGTCCGTGAATGCACTAAGTTTCTCTAGGAAGTCATTTGTATCCCTAATGTAGGCTGGTAACTTTTTTTACCAATGGTTGTAGGAGATGGTCAAGTAGCTGAGCCAGAGGTTGGGTGATCGACCCTGTGCCAGATACAATAGGTCTAAATTTTAAAGGGGTTCGTTCCTTTGTGGATTTTTGGTAGGTCATAAATGACTGGACAGCGGGGGTGTTCATCGTATGAAAATTCAGCAGTGTTGTCAGATAACCAGCCGTTCAATTTCCCAGGGTTAATCAAGGAGTTTAATGCATTTCTAATACTGGGTATGGGATTCTGTTGAAGTACAACATAACTTGTTGCGTCTCACAGCATGGCAGTCATACCTTCCCTGTAGTCAACGTAGTCCACGACCACTATGGCCCCGCTCCTGTCATGTGGGGGTGGACTGATAGTTGTGTCATTGATCTTGACATAGAAATCAGGGGAAGAGGGACGTGGGGGAGGAAATATTATGGGCTAGGTTTTGAATAGATTGAGTTTGAGGAAGTGGTGTGACATCCAGACTGATATATCTGTTAGTAAATTAGTGATGTGTGAGGAGACTAATGGAGTGAGCTGAGCGGTGGAGAGATAGATTTGGGCGTCGTCACCATTGAAATGGTATTGGAAGCCATGGGAATCTATGAGCTGACCTAGGGAGGAAATGTAGATCGAGAATAAGAGAGGTCCAAGGACAGAGCCTTGGGGGACCCCGACAGAAAAAAGGAAGAGTAGAGAAGGAGGTAGAATTGTAAGTGACAATAATGGTGCAGTGACAGAGATAAGAATTTCATCAGAATGGCTACTTTGAGTAGCTGCACTTTGCAAAACATCATTGCTCTTTGCATTGCTTTATTGAATAATCTTGATAATGTCTAAGAGACACCAGAGCTGCAAATTGCTGGCTAATGGTCTAATGGTCTAGGAATATTCTTGGCATGTATAATATTCATTCTCCGGTCACGAATACACAAGTAGCCATATGGTTCAAACCTCATCAGTTGATATAGAAATAGTTATGATCTGACCGTCACAGTCATTTCGTTGTGAAGCTCTTTTTGCAATCTACATTTTGTAAGTATAGTCAATTAACTTTTTTTATTGCCCTGTCCAGATTTGTGTACTCCAACAGGCTTTGCTGCATCACTTTAAATGACATGCTAGGAAAACACTGGCTAATTTTATGTGCAGTCTTGAAATTAACTTTCGCCATGCTGTTAAATTCCGTATTCCAAAATAATTTATAGCGATTAACTTCACTGAAATCGCAACTTTGCCCCCTTCTCCTTTTGGAACTTTTTTTTGGGGTACCTACTGTAGTTTTGGTACGTAGCTGCTCACACTTCTGTTCGAATCACCTAGGCAATTCCACTAGAAGTTCAGCACCCCCCCCCCCCCCCCCGCCTGTCACAGGTCCCAGCAAGCTGCAGACCCTTCACACAGTGCAGCACAACTTGTGCAGGCTCAGCGGGAAGCCGATGACTTTTATTTATTTTTTCCAGACAGAGTGAAGAACTGCTTTAATGTCACTAGAGTACAATTATGGAGTCTTTAAACATATTGAAATCTCAATGTTCTCTGAGAAATTAATTTAAGCATTCTCTTCAAAAAGTAAAAAGTCCATCATGTTGTCACTCACATAACCTGGACATAATAAAGCCAATACAAAGTGGCTACCAATGACTCAACATAACAAATCAATGCCTAAAAAGCATCCCTTGTGATTATTGGGTTGTTAATGTACTCTTTAAAAAATAATTTCCCTTCAATCATTCGTAGAAGAATGGATCAAAGCACCACATAAACTGCCATCACCATTAGGTAAGAACCATATGAGTGCCTCCCATTAATTTTTTGGAGAGTCATCTGCCAATCTATGGCTTTCATCAGGTTCTCTATCTCAAACCACTTGGATGGTAAACTGTACTGCTAGCCTTGCCACACACTTAATTTCACTAATGAGTGAAAACTAGTATACAGATTCCTTTCCAGAGCTCACCCATAATTGCCAAATATCATTCTTTTTAGGATAACGGATCGCTTTAATTACTGCAAATAACTATCTAGCCATGGAGTCGTTCTCCTCAGAAGCACAGCTACATTGCTTGGAGTGACACAGAACAGCAATTAAATGTACTTCCAAGACACACTGCTAAATCATAAATCACTCACAGCTAATCCAGAGCATTGTGTCTCCTGCTTCCAATGCTTAAAGCTGAACTCTAGGCAAATATAAAAGACACAGATGAATTCCAGTGGCGGCTAGTGCTCAATAATTTGGGGGGTGGGGACACACCAACGCCAACCCCCCACGGTGGGAGACGGACATGAAGGCGGGGAACACCTGGAACAACAGCAACACCCCCCCCCCCCTGCGGAAGACGGACAGATGGGAAGGCGGAAGACCTCCTTACCTTAGGAGGCAGATGTCCTGCCCGGGATGACACTCCGATCTACCCTCCTCCCTCCCCTGTCCAATCCTGAGAGTGCTGGATGTGGCTGAGCCGCTGTGGGTGAGCCATCCCTGGAGACAGTGGCGGCTGGTGGGTGGGTGGGTCAGGCTTCCCCTCCCTTGCATCTCCTCGGCCGTGCATCTCCTCCCTCCTGCTTCCCCCTCATCCAAGGCCTATAGGATCGCTTCTCCTTTCGCCCAATTGGGAAATGGGTCTCAGGACAAGGTTCCTGATTGGCCGGGAGGAGAATCAGTGTGACAATAGTGATTATTCATTCGCTATTGTCACGCAACTGGATTGGCTCAGGGTGCAGTGCTCTGCGTCCCGAGCCCACCCTTTTTTGAAGCCTATTTGAGCCTCAGGCACTAATCATGTGCTTAAAAAAAAAAACATTGGAATCCATGTGTCCGGCTCCCACATGTAGATTAGGGGGCCAGACGCATGGATAGGGGAGACAGCACCCCTAATGGATGGGCTGCCACTGATGAATGCAGATCTATATTAACCAATGCATCATTAAATGTATTCTTTAAGGCTGGGTTCACACCGGAGAATGCAGCGGCTCACAGCAGGAGTCCAGTGCGTCTCTATTCACCGTTTCAAGTCTGACTTCAGCCCAAATTTTTGACTGAATTCGGACCTGAAATGGACCAAAAGACGCACAGGGCTCCTGTGCAATTAGCACCAGAGCCGCTGCGGAGATATGTGAACCAGCTCCATTTAGAGCCGGTCACAATCCCCTGCTATGCGAATTGGATGTGGGGGAAATCCGCATCAAGTTCGCAATAGTGTGAACCCAGCCTAAATGAAAGCAGTGTAAGTACCTAATTTTCATTCGGTGTCAGCCTCTTGCAGTACCCTGTATAGCAGAGCTGGAGCAAAAGCAGCAACAAAGGAGCCAATAAGTTAATGTGCTGATAAGAAGCGTGCTGATAGGAGGAGGAAGTAGAGTGACAGAGAGTTGCTTCTCCATTCGCTCTCCAGTTTCATGCTGGGGCAGGTCCAGGGTGACATGGGCTCAGTGGAAGTGGGTTAAATGATGCTGGCCATCAGACTGAAGATTAGTGGCAGAACAAATACTGATGGGAAATCTCTGGATTGAAGGTGCATATTGCAGCAAGGCTGGTTACATTATTTTTTCTTTTAATGCTCTATTTATTTTATTTTGTTATTTTTGGCTGGAGATCCGACTCAATATCTGATTCAATATCTTAAAATAATTTAACACAAGCATCCATTGTAAAAACATAATTAGTGCTGTTGATTTTGTAAATAATAGTAAATTCTTTTATCTACCTATTTGGTAAGCATTTTTTTTTTTTTTAGCATTATCCAACTTACAACAAATTTAAAAGAAACAAAGCATTTTCTTGTAAAAAAAAAAAAAGAAACAAAGCATCAATACCTCTGATTCCTCCTGTATTGAATTGTGTTTTAACTGTACTGTTTGCCCTCATGTTGTAAAGCGCTGCGCAAACTGTTGGCAAAATATAAATCCTGTATAATAATAAAAGTAATAAAAATAACAATACTATAACTTTGTAATTTATATGTTGATAGGCAAATTAAGCTGTAGGTAGATTTAAATTGATTCGGTTAAAAAAAAAGTAAAAAGTTTAAAAAGTTTCAAACAGCATTACTTGCAAAAAAAAAAAAAAAAGAGATTTTATATTCACTTGTCACTGCCAGTTTCTCCTATCTTCATTCTCATGGATAATAGTGGTCCCCTTACATCCCACATACGTCTAGGTGTGTTAGAAGTCTGGTCCTTGAATGCAAGATGTGGTTCCTCCCACTAGCCCTTATGTCACTATAGGACCCAATCTAATGTAGGGGTCAGGATCCACAATGTGCCATGGAGGACGGAGGCACCCAACACTCCTGTCAAAATTGTATTCTTTAGGTAGGACTGTAGCTCTTGAACAGAGCAATAATTAGAGGAACATACTATGGGACAGGTGAGTAAAAACCCTTCACTCCTCTTCTTTAGCAGGTCCTGCATTTTGAAATTTTTTTAAGTCAATCACCTTAACATGTTCCCCCGTTGCGGAATTTAGAACATTATGGGTCATTTGTGGGAAATTCGAGCGCCCACGGAAAGCCCCATAATGAACTGAGAGACCATCAATGCACTGCTAGATCGCAGTGCATTGACGGCTGCTGATTGGGCAAAGCCTGCACCTGACCTGCATGCTTTGGCCAATCACAGCGCGCTCTGCTGTGAGAGCCATGATTAGCCAAAGGCAGGGTGCTCCAATCATGGCTCAGGGGGCTGAGGGGGCTCAGGGCGCCCTTCAGGTCCAGTATGGATTTTAAGGGGAGCCCCGTGCCAAAATTTAAAAATAAAATGGTGTGGGTCCCTCCCAAATCCATACCAGGCCCTTCATAATTTAAATCATAATGGCAACAGAAACTACCCAAATGACTCTGATCAAAAGTTTACATACACTGGTGATTTTGGCCTGATAACATGCACACAAGATGACACAAAGGGGTTTGAATGGCTATTAAAGGTAACCATACTCACCTGTGATCTGTTTGCTTGTAATTAATGTGTGTGTATAAGAGGTCAATGAGTTTCTGGACTCCTGGCAGACCCTTGCATCTTTCATCCAGTGCTGCACTGATGTTTCTGTTTCTGGATTCTGAGTCATGGGGAAAGCAAAAGAATTGTCAAAGGATCTGCGGGAAAAGGTAGTTGAACTGTATAAAACAGGAAAGGGATATAAAAAGATATCCAGTATCCAGGGAATTGAGAATGCCAATCAGCAGTGTTCAAACTCTAATCAAGAAGTGGAAAATGAGGGGTTCTGTTGAAACCAAACCACGGTCAGGTAGACCAACTAAGATTTCAGCCACAGCTGCCAGGAAAATTGTTCAGGATGCAAAGAAATCCCACAAATAACTTCAGGTGAAATACAGGACTCTCTGAAAACATGTGGTGTGGTTGTATCAAGATGCACAATAAGGAGGCACTTGAAGAAAGATGGGCTGCATGGTCGAGTCTCCAGAAGAAAGCCATTACTACGCAAATGCCACAAAGTATCACGCTTACAATACGCCAAACAGCACAGAGACAAACCTCAAACCTTCTGGCACAAAGTAATTTGGAGTGATGAAACCAATATTGAACTTTTTGGCCACAACCATAAATGCTACATTTGGAGAGGAGTCAACAAGGCCTATGATAAAAGGTATGGAGGTGGATCGCTGATTTTTTAGTGATGTTTGAGCTACAAAGGCACAGGAAATTTGGCCAAAATTGATGGCAAGACGAATGCAGCATGTTATCAAAAAATACTGGAAGAACATTTGCATTCATCAGCCAGGAAGCTGCGCATGGGGCATACTTGGACATTCCAACATGACAATGATTCCAAACACAAGGCCAAGTCGACCTGTTATTGGCTACAGCAGAATAAAGTGAAGGTTCTGGAGTGGCCATCTCAGTCTCCTGACCCCAATATCATTGAGCCACTCTGGGGAGATCTCAAACGTGCGGTTCATGCAAGACAGCGCAAGAATTTACAGGAACTGGAGGCTTTTTGCCAAGAGGAATGGGCAGCTTTACCATCTGAGAAGATAAAGAGCCTCATCCACAAATACCACAAAAGACTTCCAGCTGTCATTAATGTTAAAGGGGGCAATACACGGTATTAAGAAATGGGGTATGTAAACTTTTGATCAGGGTCATTTGGGTAGTTTCTGTTGTCATTATGATTTAAAAAGAGTAAACACAGTTCATTGATAATAAATGGCTTCAGCCAAACACTAACCATGAGTGAAAGAAAAGTTTTTGTGTTATCATTCATATTCTCTGAAAAATGGCCAAGAAATCATAAATTCTGCCAGGGTATGTAAACTTATGTGCACAACTGTATATAGTAAAATATATAGTAAAAAAAGATATATAAAACACCAAACATAATTCCAAAAAAGAGATAGATATAATATGCCCATTAAGTCAATGGGGGTTATTTACTAAAGGAAAATCCACTTTGCACTGAAAGTACACTTGGAAGTAAAGTCGCTGTAGATCCGAGGGGGACATGCAAGGAGAATAAAAAACAGCATTTTAGCTTGCACATGATTGGATGATAAAATCAGCAAAGCTTCCACTCATTTCAGGTCTACCCATTAGATTTACAGCGACTGCACTTCTAAGTGCACTTGCAGTGCAAAGTGGATTTGCCTTTCGTAAAAATAACCCCCAATGCATAAGTAACATTTTCATGGCTAAATTGCAACATTATAAGACAAACAAAAATACAATGTTTCAACAATTAACACAAAAAAAATAAATAAATAAAATAAGGAGTTTAAAATGGTCAAAGCTAATATCTAATACTGTAGAATGTTGCTGACTGTCACACACTGAGATTTTGAGTCAGGTTCTTAAATAAATCCGAACTTTCCCTGTAGCAAAAAATCAGACAGTCATAGTTCTTCCGATGTAGCAGTCATGCATAGCCCCGGGTAATGGCTTGTGTGATCAGTGTGCCTTCAAAATAAACTGACACATGAAGTAGATCAGCATTTCACATAAGGCCCCATAAAAAAACTGTCTTTATTTAAATAGTTGGGAAAGTTTTGAGACTTTGTTTAAATAAAGGATTTCTTTTATGGGACCTTATGTAAAGTGCTGATCCATATCGCCTGTTAAAATGTTCCTTCGTTTTCATTTCACACAGCAAAATAGCTTGACAATTTCTATATAACATTATATAAGTTTACTATTTTAATTTCTAGTAGAGAATAAATATTTTATACTCTTTTTTTCTGTTGCCTCTAGGCAAGGGACAACAAATATTCTGATGCATGATGCACAGTTTATTTGTGTGCCTGCGTGGTACATTTATAAAATAATTCATAGAGATAGTTGTACTGTGAAACTGCATGTACATTCTTTCTGTGCAAGTAGGGGAAAAATGAATATTAGTGGACTATTTTCTCAGGTTGAATGTTTTTCATTCAACCTGAGAGAATAGAGTGAATCATGAAAATACTGCATTATGGCCACTAGATGAAGCTGATGAGCTTATTTACCATGATCGTCAGCTCAATCTGGTTGCCATAATGCAGTATATTCTTGGTTCATTCTGTTCTGTATCAATAACATATGACCTGCAAAGAAAACATTCTATTATGTGCATGTATGTATATATTGTGAGGTCAGGTAATGATGGTGGACAAGAAGACCTGGCTCGCAATTGGCATTCTAATTCATCCCAAAAATGTTCAGTAGGTTTGAGGTCAGGGCTCTGTGTTGGGCATTCAACGTTCTCCACAAGAAACTCATCACACAATGTCTTTATTAAAATGGCTTTATGCATAGGGACACAGTTATTATGGCACAGACAAGGACACCGCGGCGATGGCACACAAAAAGGGCCTTTACAAACTGTTGTCAATGAGCTGGAAGTGCCATTCAATATAAACATTTGGCTATGTAGTTTATATATTCACACACAATATTGTTTTACTATACAATAGGTTGCCCCCATGTCAAAGAATTCCCAGAGCACTGTGAATGTGATAACATGAGGACATTGCAGCAGACGCATTTCTCCTTCAGACATTCTGGGGTTTATTTACTAAAGGCAAAAAGAAAAACCCCCCCCTTTTCCCCTGTTGACGTGGTGGACGGCCGGGGACTCTTGTCGGGACCCGGTGGGGGAGACGTCGGAGAACCATAAGCTCAGGAGAAACTGCTCAAACACAATGTGATTGGTAATTATACTGTTAAACATATATATATTATATTATATTTTTATGGTCATATCCATGAACTCTAATATGCAAATTTTGTCACAGCGCCTCAATCCTCTGAAGATGACCCAACGGGGTCGAAACGCGTCAGGATTATCACCCTATTTAGCGCTTGATTATTGTATAATACTTGTGCCAGCTTCATTTGTGTTATCTCCTGTAGCACAGCTCCTATTTTAACCATTATGGTTAAGTTCCATTAATAAAAAAACTTTTTCAAGTAACAACCTATTTTCATAATTTTTTGCTGCTTTAAAACCCCACGGGGGATATCTTCTTTTTCTTTTTGACATTAATCGGGGTGTGCAGCACTTTATATCTTCTCAGTATGTGTCTCTCCCATTTACTAAAGGCAAATCCACTTTGCACTACAAGTACACTTGGAAGTGCAGTCGCTGTAGATCTGAGGGGAAGATCTGAAATGAGGGGAAGCTCTGCTGATTTTATCATCCAATCATGTGCAAGCTGAAATGCTGTTTTTTATTTTCTTTTCATATCCCCCTCAGATCTACAGCGACTGCACTTCCAAGTGCACTTGCAGTGCAAAGTGGTTTTGCCTTTAGTAAAAAACCCCCTCTGTCTCTGATTGAAAACTTGCACTGTGATATCTGAATGGGGAGGACTGGGGAGGAGTCTTTGCTCTCTTTCACTCTTGTATGTAAAGTTCAGCTTGAGCTTTTGAGCTCTGTAAACAGGCTTTTATCAGCTTGTCAAAATACAAATTTTCCATATGCCACGTTTAATATTTATTTTATTAAACTTTCTTTTTAAATGTTTTTTAGACCTTACTAAACTAAAAGAAATAAATACAGTAAAAAAAAAAAAATTAACAACAAACTACAAATTAATATATACATTCATTCCTATAAGGACATTTACATTATTCTAATTAATCAAAACAGTTATTGCTAGGGTGCATCCAGGCGAATCAGGACATTTATCAGACCATGGCAATCTCGTGGACTGGAATAGGTTAAGTATGCCTGGTATTATATAAAAGACACGCTGATAACAGACCATAATAACATCACTTTGGTGCTTCAGTAAATCTATGAACACTGTTCTCTATGGTATACCTATATACTTTAAAGCATGTCAGAAAAAAGGATTACTATGCCATATGATCAGGAAAGGCAAACCAAAGAGTAAAAAGCAAAATAAAAATACATTTGATAGGTTTGCAGATAATTGTGACGGTCCTACAAAGAAACTGACGTTATTGGGTCTAGTTATATATCTGTCAAGATAGCTTCCCCTATATTTTAGTCCTCCACATTGTCAGTCCTTCCTTTGTTGATCTACACATTTACAATGAGGATAAATCAAGCAGAATAAGTGTAAGGCTGAGCTACAAAAAAGAAGGAAGATTCTAGATCTATGTAGAGTGGATTTTATTTCTGTATTACAGCACACAAAATTGGACGTTGAAGTGATACCATTTATTGGTGAACCCACTAGATTAAAAAATGCCAACATGATATGTAAAATGACAAAAGCAGTCTGGCGCCAGAAAAATGGGACATATGTCCAGCAAGAGCCCAAAAAGCTGCTGTGTGGGTGAGCACACCAGGAGGGGTGTACAAGTAAAAGCATTCAGGGGCAACCACAATTGGAAGAGCTGATCGGGACAGTCTTGAAAGGACAAACAATCAAAAAGCTCAATGAAATAAAATCCTGTGCCGATTTAATAATGATATATACTTAGATGAACAGTTATCTAAAAATCTCCTTGCATAAATGGAGTGACTGCAAAACATGCTCCTCGCTGTGACAGTACCTTGAGCAACAGTCGGTGGTGGACTGGCTTGGTAAAGCAATGCTGCGATGGCCAAACCTTAATATATTCCTGGATGTCACTAGGAGGAGGGAAGCCCGCGTGTGGGGAGCCAGATGGACAATATGAGGCCTCGATCGAATCCCCAATGATATGTGGCTGGATGGTGGAACAGCCACGGAACAAGGAGAGGCCGCCGGAACAACCACCGAACGAGTATCAGGCGTGGCCCTTCTTCCGGCGGCCTCTCGGTCCCTTCCTTGTTCCGTGGCTGTTCCACCATCCTGCCACATATAACTGGGGATTCGATCGAGGCCTCATATTGTCCATCTGGCTCTCCATACGCTGGTTTCCCTCCTCCTAGTGACATCCAGGAATACATGAAGGTTTTGCCATCGCAGCATTGCTTTACCAAGCCAGTCCACCACCGACTGTTGCTCAAGGTACTGTCACAGCGAGGAGCATGTTTTGCAGTCACTCCATTTATGCAAGGAGATTTTTAGATAACTGTTCATCTAAGTATATGTCATTATTAAATCGGCACATGATTTTATCTCATTGAGCTTTTTGATTGTTTGTCCTTTCAAGACCGTCCCGATCAGCTCTTCTAATTGTGGTTGCCCCTGAATGTTCCAACATGATATGTGTCCTCACCAGGAATAATGATTTCCTGAGTTTTGTTATCTAGCTATGTATAGATGTCTTTTGTAATATTCCAGGCCAATTCACACCAGAAAGCGGTATGGGGAAAGCGCATTCCATGCGTGTTTCCTGCACTCCACTCAAAACGCACCGCCTTTGTGATCTGTTATGGGTGCCAATGTAATGTTATCAGTACCCCAAACAAGCGTTTTAGAGCACCAAATCGCAGGGGTCATTAAGGGCGCAAGGGCGCCGCCCCCTCTTTCATCGCCGACTCCCCCTATCCATGTTTCCATCCTCTTGCAGGATTCCTAAATTTCAATGGCGGGGGGTGTTTTTTTTAGCACCTTTTTAGAGCCAGAGGCTCTAACATGCTTCAAAATAGGGTGGGCTTGGGGTGCAGAGAATGCGAACGGAGCCCACCCAGATGTGCTACAACAGCGAATGCATATTCAATATTGTAACACTGATCCTCCTTTCGGCCAATCAGGAAGCGAGTTTTGAGCTCCATTGGCTGAAAGGACAGGCGATCCTATAGAACGCCTAGGAGGATTTGAGGAGATGCATGCTGGAAGCGGCTGATGGAGGAGAGGACACGGAGCCGCTGCACGCTGCCTGCCAATAGCTACCCACCTAGACGAGGTAAGTGCCAGACCGACCGGCAAACAGCGGGAGGGAGGTGCCATCGGCCGCTCGGGGGGGCACCCCCCCAAAAAACACCAGCCGCCACTGCCAAATCACATGGAAATGCACTAGCATACGATTTGGTGTGGAACATTTTTTAAAAGTTCTTTCTCTGTGGTTCAGTGCGATTTCAGCCCATTCCAAATAAAGGGCTGCAAAATTGCACAGCACTGAAATGCACAGGAATCGCACAGGAACATGTGCTGGTGTGATGTGGGAACCAGCGTGATTCCTGCGCAGGTTCCTTCATCACATCTGACTTGCAGCCAGTTCACACTAACATCTGCGAACCGCTGCGGGTGTCAATAGAAAGTTAATGAAACCCCCAAATTGGTACATAGAACGCAGTGCTGAACACCCATGTGATCCGATTCCAGTGCAGACCAAAAAAAGGGTCCTCGCCATTTTAGTGCAAATGCAATCTGATTTGAGCCATACAAACTCTATGGCTGAATTCGCATGGCACAGACTTTGCATGTGATGTGCACAGCAATGCAGTGCGAATCACATGCGATATCTGGCATCGCATAAGTGTGAACCCAGCCTAAGATCACAGCTTTTTTCAGATTACTTCCTATTGCACCAAAATCTTGGCAGCTGCCAACCTTGTAAAATAAACACACAGGAGGTGTTACTAAGCTGTTAGAAACCATTGAAACCTGACTTTAGAGCCTTGGTTGTGATCTTTATAGTATATGTGAACCCTCACCTTGTATAACAACCTATTCAGTTTCTTATCAGAAATGAAAGAAAACATTTATGTATACATGTAAAAAAATACTTATTTTTTGTTTGTTTTTTTAGGTGTTCACATAATATCTGTTCTCAGCTGCATAAGAGGCTTACAGAGGAGGGGATGGAGAAAGAGCAGTACGCTGATCTTCCCAGTGAATGGCTGTGCGGGGGGTGTTCAGCAAAAGTCTGACCATTGGAAGACAGGCAGGTTATTCTTCCAGCACAGCCAGAAAACTGACCACTGGGATTGATGTGTTCTCATGTCTATCACGGTGTAATAGGAAAGCAGGGGCAGGTCACCAGGTATTTCACTGAAAAAAAAGCCAGTGAGCAAACGAGGAGAGAGCAGGGGGTGGGACTGAGCCACGGCTCTATGGGGTTGATTTACTAAAGGCAAATCCGCTTTGCATTACAAGTGCACTCGCTGAAGATCTGAAATGAGGGGAAGTTCTGCTGATTTCTATCATCTAATCATGTACAAACAAAAATGCTGTTTTTTTTTCTCCCTGCATGCCCCCCTCAGATCTACAGTGACTGCACTTCCAAGTGCACTTGTAGTGCAAAGCGGATTTGCCTTTAGTAAATAAACCCCTATGTGTCTTTTGGACACATAGAGCAGAGCTAGGGAGTGAGCATGCACCAGTGCCCCCATAGCAAGCGGCTTACTATTGGGGACACTGGTCAAGGGGGAGGAGCCAGAAGTTCTGGTGGGGAACCTGAGAAAAAGAGGATCCAGGCTGCTCTGTGCAAAACCAGTACACAGAGTAGGTATCATGTTTGTTTTTGTTTTTTTTTAAAGCTGAACCTTTAACCTCCCTGGCGGTATGATTATGTCAGATTTTTGTGTCTCAAAGTGGTACATTGTTTCGCATAGAAATTTGGCGTTTTATATTGTAGGTCTGTAATTCTTAGGAATAACTCACTTAAATCTGTCCAAACAAGAGTCTAGTAGACATCCTGGGTATGATAAAGTTTGAAACATGAAATCATAATTATAACATAATAAATAACTATAAATAATTTTAACAAATAATAATATAATAATAATAAAAATTATTCAATAATGTAATCAAATCAAAAACACTGAAATTTGCTCAGTTGCAGAATTGTCGCTGTCATTACTTTCCGTGTTTGATGATGAATTTCCCCACGAATCACTATCGCTCAACTCTGCAAGTCATTCTAATTTACTATCGCTGTTTTCTAGCTGGTCCTACACCGCTTTTGACGTAAAGGGGCGCTTTTTGGTTGCCATGGACAATCTCAAGTTTCCAGGCAGAAAGAACAGTATATATATAATATAAAACTGCATGCAGGGCACTGGACAAAGCACTAGGGAGGTGAAATGATTTGATACAATAATGTAATCTGTAAGATTACAGTGTACTGTATGTGTTTTGTTTTTTGCACTTTTGGATTTTGCCGCCATGCTCCATCCCCGTGCGTAGCGACTCTCGCAGGGAACGGAGGTCGGCACAGTGATGAATCGAGCGGAGTACACAGCCTGCGGACACAGCGGGAGAACATTGCAGGATCCTGAGGACAAGGTAAGTAACTTTCACAGGATACTGAAATGCAATCCCGAGTGTGGCTCGGGGGTTACCGCTTTTGGTAATGAAAATTCACCCCGAGCCACACTCAGGATTACCGCCAGGGAGGTTAATACCACTTTAAGAATGAACTTACATTACATTACATGCAGCTAGAGATGTCAGTGCTGGCTTGTTTTAAGGCTCTTTTACTTTTATTAAGATATGAAAATACTTTAAGTCCATAATCTGATCACAGGTACATTTTAAATCCTTTAAGTCTAAGGGCAGATAATTAAAGAGAAAATATTCTCTGTAAGTTGCAACTGGCTCCAGTAGCTTCTTAGAGTTACTAAACCCACAACAGTAAAATCATGCTTGTTATACTCACTGTGGAACCTAAGGGGTTAATCCTCTGCATTGTGTAAACGAGGCTGTTTGATCCTATCTCTCGGATCCTCTCCTCCTTCCACTGTCCACAATATATTTCCTGATAATACAGAGGCTAGGGGACAGGCTGCACATGCTCAGTATGGTATGTATTGCTAGAGATTTTTTTTTCTTGGGAGGGTGCATGTGATCAGCACAGGGCCAAACAGCACTGTCCAGACAGAATCCCAGAAGACGACGGGGCCATTCAGAAAGTGCCACACGACTCGCGCATGCACAGTAGGAAACTGGCGGTGAAGCCTGAAGGCTCCATTGCAGGTTTAGAATGGCAGCTCCTGCACACGATCCGATGGACAGATCGGCCCCAGGGGGCCGACATCGTGGGCTCCCTGGACAGGTAAGTGTCCTTATTAAAATTCATTAATTATTAAAAGTGTCCTTATTAAAAGTCAGCAGCTACAATGCTTGTAGCTGCTGACTTTAAAAAAAAAAAGGTTTGCAGCTGGAATACCACTTTAAGTTTAACATGAAATGTGCACAAGCCAAGCCACCAATTAACTGTACAGGTCTAAACAACAAGGAATTGCATTAATACAGTCGGGTTGGGATCCCTTTACATAGTCTGTATATGAAACCGTAGTCATAGCTGAATATGTAACAAAATAAAGAAATAGGAAAAACAAACAAAAAACTACAACTAAAAGAGAACTGAAAATTGTAGCCTATAAATTGCAAATAAATAACTGCTGAAACCTGAAAGGTTGTCCTCATTCTGCAAAATATAAAGTGTAAAGTGCTCTTGACGTTATGACAAATTGGGAACACTGACAGTCTCCTTGACAACAGTAAAGTCTCAATCATTTTGTAAAAGTGTCTTATAGCATTGACTTCTCACTGTCGGCTCACTGAAGCCGTGTCATGAAACCTTGGTTTATACAACGAAAAGTAGAAGGCTGTCCTGACACTACACGTTATATTCCATTGCTCTAACGTGCTCTTCCATTTCATTTTATTCTCAATTCATTTCAATAAATTCATTCTCAGGAAAAAAAGAAATCATATATCTGTATGTATATACAGTTATTTATATATATATATGGAAACATTGGCAGGAGGTGCAGTAGGCCAGTTTTGAAGAGTTAGCAGTGGGTCAGAAGCAGTTTTTTCTATCAGTAGCAATAATATCAGAGAGGAAAGCAAGCTGTTTATTTTGCAAGGGAACTTTCCCTTAGTTTAGTGATTCAGGTGAAGTTTTACTGACTTTTATCATCCAATCATGTGCAAGCAAACATATCATTTTTTTGTTCTATTTTCCTTTGCATGTGATTGCGTAGTCTTTGCACAGTGAATTTTTACTGCATTCACTAAGCTAGGGGAACATTCAATTGCAAAGTGCCTTTAGTAAATCAACCCATGTGTGCCTACAGGTTCTAAAGAACTAAATTTTTCCCTGTGTGTACAGTATAAAGGCCTTTTCTACAAATTTCTCAACAACTGCAATAACCCCTGATTTTTTACATATACAATATATGTGTATGTTTCTTTTAACAAAAGAAGATATTCTTCTACAATGAAATCATGAGAGAGGAACTTAACAATCAATAACTAGGATTGAAGGGAGCCAGTCAACAACTTTAGGAAACAATGCCGATATTTGCATATTAGTGTATAAGTGTTAGAGAATCAGGCTACAAGTTCAACACCTCTAAAACAGAAGCCCTTCCAATTAACATGCCCCAGTTGGTGTCCATCAAAATAAATAAAACTTTCCAACTTTCCAACTCTTCCAGTGCAAATCCCTAACCAGACACTTAAAGTGTAACTCCACTTTTTTTGAGAAAAAAACATTCCCCTCTGGGTGATCTATGTACATTGCAAGGATTATAACAACCTTTGTTGCAGATTCATACCTTTTTGTTATTCTGAAGAAATCACTGTTTGTTCCTCTGTGCTGAGTAGGTCTAATGGGAGCGGTTTCATAATTATCAGTCAGCTGTGGCAGCTGCAAAGCACTAATGAGAAACGCTGCTAGGCCTGCATCTTTTAGACATGTTTCTACTGGGAGTGTCTCACCTAAAAAGTTTTGTTGCAGGGGATGCCTGAAATCTGACTTGTAACTTAGGCAGACTTCTGAGAAAATTGGTGAGCCAATGACACAAGCAGGAAATTGTGTTTCTGGGGAGTGGTTAGTACACATTCTTTGTACAGAACAACTCCAGGTAGCCATGTTGTATTACATTTTCAGAAAATACAGGGCTGCAGATTGAAAAATAGAAGTTTTTAAAAACGTTCAGTTACAATATGACTTGTGTCGCAATTGTATACGCTATATTATTTTTTCTTGTTTTGCTATTTCTCCCGCCTTCGTCAAAAAAACAGCACTGGAGAAGCCCTGGTTGGCCCCTATTTATCCGCATCCCCTTACCGTAGAGCCCTCCCTCCCCTAATGTCCCTGACATGGACCTCCTCCAAACGACAGCCTTTACGAAAAATATTTGGAGATAAAATAAAGTAAAATTTTCATTTACTTCACCTAGTCACGGTATAATCACTATAACACACTGTATGGTTCAGTACTAGAGTCAGCATTCTATCTTAAAGCTAGGACAGTTAGTAGGTGGAGTAAGTAAGAGATTGCTCTACTTTTATGAAATTCAAGAGAAAAACTCTTTCCCTGCCAGAGCCTTTATTCCATACTTGCATGTTTGCCACTATGCTCAAGTTCTCTCACCAATCCAGCAGTTCTCTCCACTCATACATTTTGAATTAGCTTGTGAAGGTGGCCATTTGGAAATGGTTAATCTCTAATATTTATGAAATTCTAGTGACTATATCAACTGACCTGTTCCAGAAGACGTGCTGTAATGGGAAATGGATCTGGGCTGGGAAATCACTTATACAACACGGCAAACTATTTTGATTAAAGCTAGAAAAAAACTCCATATGTTCTATATATCAAGAGGATTCCTATAAAATTACTTTCCGCTGTTATTATATCAAGGAATACCAATGGCTCCCGCTGCTCCCACTGAGTCCAGTAAGGAGGGAGACAGGGAGCAGCACCACTGCTCTCAAGCACAGCGCTGGTTTGAGATTGAGCTAAGGTAAGTATATGAGGGGGGGGGGGGTGTCGGTGTCTATAGTCATGGGTCTATGTTCTATGGGAGCATTAAAGTCTATCGGAGACAAATCTTGCTGTTTTTGCTGGCCAATTTGCAAGCTTTTAAACTAGAACATAGGTGGCTGGGCACTGCCATGGGGCACTTGGGGTGCATGGGGTACCAATGCAAAAACATCTCTTTAAAAATACTGTTCAGTGGGGAGTGGGTCTTTTAATATACCCTAAAAAGCAACATGAAAAATACAGAAATCTTTTAAATAACATGCCTGGGGGTGTTCCTGCAAAAATGACCTTTGAATTAAAAAAAAACACTGTCCCTATGACAGTTCTCTGCCTACTATGTTCTCTTTGTAAACAAAGCAGGCAGAGGATCTCAGTTGATGTTAATGATCAAATAATGAACCATATTTTGTCGATATTTTCACCCAGCATCCCCAGCCACTTTATTTACAAAGTAGAGTGGCTGAGCAGATATCTTCTCTCTTTCTCCAAAATCGTGGACTATACAGTCCAGTGATCCCCTATATAAGCTAGATAACATGTTTAGGGATGTATGTAACTATGTTTGGGCTCCATACGTGTGCGGGTCTGCGGGATAGGAGAAAGGTAAGCCGGGAGTGGGGCTGTCGTTGCTGTTTGGACTGGAGTGGACTGAAGGGACCACCTAGCGTGGAGAGTGACTTTTACTTTGACTCAATAGGGGACGTGTCGTGTCATCATCATCTGTGTTGCTGCACACTGCTGTCAGTGTCACTGTAAGAGTCAATTTCATATGTGTGTGCTGCACATTCTCATTTCTTGCCTTCCTGAGTCCTTTCCTTTAGCTACTTAACCGCTTGCTGACCACCGCTTGTACATTTACGTCGCCAGAATGGCACGGCTGCGCAAATGGGCGTACCTGTACGTCCCTTTGCATTTTCCGCCGTGCGAACACTGTTAAAGTCTATGGGACATGAACATGAATAATCAAAAGTGCTAATTTTAAAGGCTTATATGCAAGTTATTGTCATAAAAAGTGTTTGGGGACCCAGGTCCTGCCCCAGGGCACATGGATCAATGCAAAAAAAAGTTTTAAAAACGTCTGTTTTTTCGGGAGCAGTGATTTTAATAATGCTTAAAGTGAAACAATAAAAGTGTAATATCCCTTTAAATTTCGTACCTGGGGGGTGTCTATAGTATTCCTGTAAAGGGGCACATGTTTCCTGTGTTTAGAACAGTCTGACAGAAGAATGACATTTCAAAGGAAAAAAAGTCATTCAAAACTACTCGCGGCTATTAATGAATTGACGGTCCGACAATACACATAGAAGTTCATTGATAAAAACGGCATGGGAATTCCCCACAGGGGAACCCTGAACCTAAAAAAAATGACGTGGGGGGTCCCCCTAAATTCCATACCAGGCCCTTCAGGTCTGGTATGGATATTAAGAGGAACCCCGGCCAAAATTTTTTTTAAAAAATGGTGTGGGGTCCCCCTCAAAATCTATATCAGATCCTTCAGGTCTGGTATGGATTTTAAGGGGAACCCTGCGCCAATTTTTTTTTAAAAATGGCGTGGGTCCCCCCAAAAATCCATACCAGACCCTTATCCGAGCACGCAACCTGGCAGGCCGCAGGAAAAGAGGGAGGACGAGAGAGCGCCCCCCCTCCTGAACTGTACCAGACCACATGCCCTCAACATTGGGAGGGTGCTTTGGGGTATCCCCCAAAACACCTTGTCCCCATGTTGATGGGGACAAGGGCCTCATCCCCAAAACCCTTGCCCAGTGGTTGTGGGGGTCTGCGGGCAGGGGGCTTTAACAAGGGGACCCCCAGATCCTGGCCCTCCCCCCTGTGTGAAATGGTAAGGGGGTACAAAAGTACCCCTACCATTTCACAAAAAAAGTGTCAAAAATGTTAAAAATGACTAGACAGTTTTCCTTTATTTAAATGCTTCTTCTTTTTTTCTATCTTCTATCTTCCTTCGGTTTCTTCCTCCACCTTCTTCTTCTTCTGGTTCTTCCTCCGGTGTTCTCGTCCAGCATCTTCCTGCGTGGCGCCGGCGTCTTCTTCCCTTCGTCTTCTGCATCCGACCATGATGGGAGGCTCCCGCTGTGTGACGCTTCTCCTCTTCTGATGGTTCTTAAATAACGGAGGGCGGGCCCTCCCCCCTCTGACGCACGGGGACTTCCCTGTCCGCCCCCCTCTGACGTCACGGGGAATGCCACAGGGAAGTCCCCGTCAAGACCCCACTGCTCTCCTCTTCTGCCAGCTGTCATTGGGGGATCTTGGGCCCCCCTTCTTCTGCAGTGCTTGTGCCAGGGAAGACCGATCAGGCGGGTCGCCCAGCGGCGATGTGGGAAGGTACAGTATGTTACATGGTTAGATTGCAGAGACACATACCATTTACATTATATTCTGCTGTGGTGGCGGGGATTCTGGCAGTTTGCAAGCACTTTTGCGCTGTTCACACTGGGGATTAAATTGCAAGCCCTACCCCGAAAATAAGCCCTAGTGTGTTTTTGGTTGCAAAAATAAATATAAGACCTCAGCTTATTTTCGGGGAAACACGGTAATATTATGGTCCTGAGCACATTGTGTTATGGGGGAACAACGCTCTGTCCCTGTCTCCCACAATCTCCTGCCTGTAAATCACCCTGTCACATGCTCTCCCAAGGGAAACTATAAGCTGCATGTGTGTATGTGGACAGGGTAGGCTGTAAAGAGGCAGGGCATCAGCAGCTTGGATGCACAAAGGATGAAAAAAGGTAAACCCACCCCCAATTCTCGATGTACATGACATTGTATAAGGGTTGACATCTTTTTTAATAGGCCTGCCAGTGCCTACAAGTCCTACACTAATCTTTCCTATGTAGTTTGTCAACAGCACTCCCTATGCTTTCCTATCACAGAAAAAGCATCTTGTCAACATGGCTGCTGTGACCTCATCTTTGTATAGTAATGGGGCTAGCTTTTCCAAAAGCCACTATATTGGTCCTTCTAAGCCATCTTGAGTTCGGAAGACAAGCAGTACATGGTGAATAAAATTTGCTGCGACCCTGAATTTTGAACATGCGGCATTCCAGAACCCATCTCCTTGCTTGAAAGCTGTCACTTGAATTATAAGGTTTGACCCCTGTACTGTACCTTATACACTGGACTTCATTAGTATCTATCAGTCCCTAAGAGATAGCTAGATCTAATTGCATTCATTTAAGTGACTTCTTCTACATTCCACTCCTTTACTGCAATTACATAAAATGTAAGGCATGTGCATAGTGGAAGGATTTAGTGCTGTTTGATATGAGCAACCAGTGTATTTGACGCCTTTTCCTGACTTTCTCTACACATGCTTTTAATCCAGGATATCCATTCTAAATCCTCAGGCATTTACTCCAACAATGTACCATTTTTAAGAAAGGCATCCATCTGACAGACAGCCTGAGTGCCACAGATCAATAGCAATAACTAAGCCATATTGCACGGAGGATTTTTAGCACACTGCTCTCCACACTGTTATCATTCTGTATGCTGCCAGCAAGTCAGGCAAGCCACTTCCCAGCATGTCCTTGAGAATGCTTCCTTGTGATGTCTTTAATTAATTTGATCTCCATCCTCGGAAGAGGTCCAAATATGCCTACTTTAAAGGGAAAGCAGAATATATTTTCAGTGATAGCAACTTTTGAGTGGTTAATGCAGTGTTAAAGTAATGCTGGATGGCACATTAAGGTTTACTGGTTTGTTATTTCATATTTTTATTGTTGTATTGTTAATTGAAATTTAAGGCATATCTATACCCAAATTCAATAATTTAAGATATTACAATTTACCAGACTTTAGAAGTGGTGGCTGCATTTGTTTTCTTGTTTCAGCCTTTTTTTGTTATTCTCACTTAGTAATGCTACAAATAACATACACCAATCAGCCACAACATACTTGTACAACCATACACCATAGCCCATAAAGGCATAGACTCCACCACACATAGCAGATATGCTGTGGTATCTGGCACCAAGCCGCCAGTAACAGATCATTTAAGTTGTAAGGTGGGGCCTCCATGGAATGGTCTTTTTTTTCCAGCACATACCACAGATGCTCCATTGGATTGAGATCTGGAGAGTTTGGCGGTCAAGTAAACTCCTCAAACTCGTTGTTGTGTACCTCAAACCATTCTTCCATTGCTCTGTGGTCAATTCTGGATGCTCACATGCCCATTGTAGGCATTTTTGGCTGTGGAAACAGGTCAGCATGGGCACCCTGACCAGTCTGGGGCTATGCAGCCCCATAAACAACAAACTGTGATGCCCTTTGTGTTCTGACACCTTTCTATCGGAACCAGCATTGACTTTTTCATCATCTGAGCCACAGTAGCTTTTCTACTGGATTAATGTACTAGGGGCAGCCTTCACCCCCCCCCCCCCGTGCAGCTCAGTAAGCCTCGGTTACCTGTGACCCTGGTTTGCCAGTTTTCCTTCCTTGGACCATTTTTGGTAGGACTTGACCACTGCAGACTGGGAACATCCCACAAGAGTTTTGGAGTTGCTGTGACCCAGTCATCTAGCCATTACAATTTGCTCCTTGTCAAAGTCACGTAAATCCTTACGCTTTCCCATTTTTCTCTACTTTCAACACATTAACTTCAGGGACAACATATTTACTTGCTAACTAATATATTCCACACGCTTCCAGATGCTATTGTAACAGAATAATGAATGTTATTCACTTTTCCTATGAGCGGTTATAATGTTATGGCTGATCAGTGTATGTCCAGTCCTTGGGTGGCAAAATTCTCTCACCGTATTGCATCTATGGAGGAGCAGTGTTGTCACAGTAAATTGCTCTCCTGATCAGGACTTTAAACACTGCCCACTTTACTCATCTCCACTGCATTGGCAGCACTGGCAGGTGTTTTTTTTTTTCTGGGGGGGTTGGCGGCAAACAACCACCCTCCCCCAGCAGCATGACCCTCCGCCCGCCCATTTGCTCGCTGTCTGCCGGTCGGTCCAGCACTTACCCCATCTAGGTGGCGAGTGACAGGTGGCGGGTTGCAGGCAGTGGCTTCTGTGTCCTCTCCTCCATCATGGCGGCTTCCGCCGTGCGTCTACTCTCTCCTCCTCCTAGGAATCCAATAGGACTGTCCTTTCAGCCAATTGGGTGACGGGTCTCACGACCCGCTTCCTGATTGGCAGGGGGAAGGATTAGTGCGAGAATAGCGAATATTCATTTGCTATTCTCACACAACTGGGTGGGCTCGGAGCGCAGTGCTCTGCGCCCTGAGCACACCCTTTTTTGAAGCCTATTAAAGCCTCTGGCTCTAGTGAGGTGCTTAAAACCCCCCCCCCATTGGAATCCATGGTCCGGCACCCTGTATGTAGATCAGGGGGCTGTACACATGGATAGGGGGGCAGCGCCTGTGCGCCCCCAATGGACGGGCTGCCACTGATTAGCAGGAAGGGTTGTGTAGTTCACAGAAGATAACTTTGTTTGAGATTTCTGGCATTTTTCAAGCTGAAAACGCTCAGGTGTGAATGCAGCCTAAACCCCTTTCACGCTGGGGTGTTTTTAAGGTGCTTTTGGGCTAAAAATAGCGCCTGTGAAGCGTCTGAAAAACGCCACCCCTGCAGCCCGTGTGAGAGCGCGAGTGCTTTCACACTGGGGCGGTGCGCTTGCAGGACGTTAGAAAAAGTCCTGAAAGCAGCATCTTTTGGGCGGTGCGTGAGCAGTGAATACACCGCTCCTCCACCGCCCCTGCCATTGGAATCAATGGGCACCGCTGCCAAAGCACCCGTAAAGCGCTTCGGCAACGAAGCTTTGCGGGTGCTATTATTTCTTTTTTTCGGCCGCTAGCGGGGTACTTTTAACCGAAAAGCTCTGCTATTACAGCTGTAAAGCGCCACTAAAATTAGCGGCGCTTTACCGCTAACGCCCCCTGCCTCAGTGTGAAAGTAGCCTTACTGTAACAACTTTTGACAAAAGTTATCAGCCCAACAGGGACTACATTGCTTTCAATGGGTCAAATGACTCACAGGATCACATTGTAAGCAGGAGCAGTAAAGTACAAGAATCATGTAGCAGTGCAAAGCTTAAAGCAGACCTTCAGTCATTTTTTCAACTTTCCATCTATTAAATATTCTGCCCTTGTTGTTTTACTTTGGATAGTAAAACATTTATTTTCTGCCAATAAAATACCTTATATAGCCCACTTCCTGTTTCTTGTCTGGTCATTAGCCTAGGCTTATGACATCATGCACAGCTCTCTCCCTCACTCTTGTGAGAGTTTGCCAGGAAGGGAGGGGACATAAGTCATACGAGGGCCAATGAAAGCTGCAGGGCTGCAGGGCTGCAGAGCTGGAGGTGTGCCTCTGTGTAAATCCAGGAAGTAAACAGGCAGCAGTTTTAGCTGCCCACAGTTAAAATAGCTGCAGCCGGACTTAGTGGATGGAGATTTCTGCAGCATATTTGGCAAGTATATATAAAATAATATGCAAAGTGGTTGGAGGGAAGCTTCAGAATGGCAAAGATCTTTTATTACAAATTATGTGAGCAGACTGCAGTTCCTCTTTAAAGGCTGTCAGGGAACTCTCATCAAGAGAGCTCAACCATGCCCTCCGTTTCCTGCCATAGCCATCATTCATAGAAGCTGTACTGCAGCTTCTATGAATGACACAGGATCTATGGATGGAGGAGGTGTAGTTAGCAATCATCTACCTCCTCCATTCAGAAATCCTGTGACATCTGAATCTGTAGTATGGCTTCTATGAATGGTGGATCTAGCAGGAAAGGGCGGATATAGTTGAGCTCTCTTGATGAGAGCTCCTGACAGCCTTTTAGGTGTATTAACCCCTGCCACACCGGAAGATTAAGATGGCAGGGGTAGGTGGGGGTGCAAAATTTCCCCCGAAAGAAGAATTAAAACAAGGGACACATCACACCAACAACATACTAACAAGGTCTCTTGTACAGATTTTTCACAGGCCATCCACAACATCACCCCCAGCTACATAACCAACCTCATCTACAGATATCACCCAAATCGTCCTCTCTGCTCCTCCCAAGACCTCCTGCTCTCGCTCCCTTGTTACCTGCTCCCATGCTCGCCTCCAGGACTTCTTCAGAGCCTCTCCCATCCTCTGGAACTCCCTTCCCCAGTATGTCCGGTCAGCTCCTACCCTGTCCGCCTTTAGGCAATCCCTGAAAACTCACTTATTCAGGGAAGCCTACCCCACCTCCACCTAAGAACTGTACCTGAGCATCATATCACCCCTGCAGCTATTAACTTTTGTACCGACTCCCCCTCCCTTTAGATTGTACGCTCACCGAGCAGGGCCTTCCAGTCCCTTCAATATTCGATTGTATTGTAATTGTACTGTCCCCTCTCTACATTGTACATTGCAAACTGTTGGCGCCATATAAATCCTGTTTAATAATAATAATAATTTTTCTGTTTTTAATTTTAGCTAAACCTAGGGTTTAATAACATTTTAATAACATCAAGCTGGTCTCTTATATATCTCCATCAATAATGCATAACCTTTATATGTATATCTAAAACATGTAAAGTGTATCTAATCATAAGAAAAAAAATGTAATATATTGCAGTTTATTAGTCCTTAGATTAGGTGGCTGCTTTCATTTTCTTTTTCAAGCTTTTTTTTTGTTTATTTTCATCTAGTGAACCTTCCAACAACGCACTTCCTGTCCTAGGCACTCCATAGATGATGGGTGGAAGGAAAGAAAATCTATGATGACTGTGTTGCCGCTTCCCCTTCAACAGAGTGTGGGCAGAGAAGCGGACTTACTGTACTAAAAACTTCAGTAGAGAAAAATGAGGCCACCGATTTTTTTAGGGTTGTGTAGGTAGGGCTACATACAGTATATCATAAATAAACAGAAAGCAGTGCAGCCCAAGAAAAATAAGTCTCTTGTACTGAATATCAACACCAACATATCAAAAAAAGTGCTATACACATCTAATATAAATTATAATGTGCAACAGACATGATAGTCCACAAATAGTGCTCCGTGTTCCACCACCTAACAAACTGGCCGCTCGCCTCAAAGCCATGACCCCTGCATTACCAGAAGGTCAAAGTAAGTGGTGTTCCCCTCAGGAATAATAGCTGGGCTCTGACAGATTCTTGGCAGATCCTCACTCCTCTTTTCCCATAAAAGGGGTACACAGGTCCTCAGGCACTCAGGAACATCCGATGTGCATGGGAAGAAAAGGGAAGCACACAAGATCTAATGCTCTCCTTTTAAAAGATTTAATAAATAAAAGGACAATATTGGACATACAAAATAGAGCACTGCCACCAGTGCTAGCTCAAATGCACGTATCAAGCACATATGCCAACTCTGGGCTCAATAATAAGATGGCCGCGGGATGATGTGGCACCCAAGGCTTGGCCCCCCTATACGCGTTACGTCCAAAGCCAGGGACTTTTTCAGTAGTACTTCTTCCACTCCTATTTATTTATGGTATTGATAAGTGTTTTCACTTTATTAGTGTCAGCTGACAGCATTATTATTATTATTTTTATTTCATATATTTGAGCACAGGATATTTGTGTATATTGTGGTAGCGTTAATTGATTTTATTAATTACATACAGTATATCCCAGGACAGGCTGGATAGAAATTCAAATCCTTTTACATGTAAAAAAGTTCCCAGAAAAATATTTAATCTGTGTGGAGGTGGCAACAGAAGTGCATTGCAACACATGCCTTACTGAAGCTCTGTGGTCAAGGCGGTACAATGAGCGAAGTCATTAAGATACTACAGAGCATAATGGGAAGCCTTTCGTGTTCCTAAACATGTGGATTTTCAGAAGACATAACTGTAATTGTTTTGAGATTTCATTGCACTTGGAGATGAGTGGCCATAACCCTGGGTATAAGCTGATTAATACTGTGGAGATAATTATTATTATTATTTTTTTTTAATATCCCCAAAGTGCAACTATCAGTTTTCTTCCACACATAAGAATATTTGAAGATATGTACCATACTTCTCTCTCTGTCTTTCACACTTTCTATAACAAATAATAGCTAGCTCACAGAGATGTCACTGATATCAGAACTGCTTCTGAACTGGAAAATAAATGCCAAAAGTAAAAAAGATGATATAAGACTAAAGCAAAAAACAAACAAAAAAAAAACAAAAAAAAAAACATGCGTTGCCACAGAGTGTTAAAATTGTTTCTGTTGGATTAATTATATGAAATGTTAAATTAAAGCAAAAACCAATTAAACTCTTTATAAAGTATTTCTTATGTACCCATACGGAATGGTATTTTTTGCATTTCCATTTTTAGATATTTGAAACAAAATGAGAAAAATTGTGTTCCTTATCATGCATAAGGCATGATAATATGCTAATGAATTGATCCTTATGTCACAATTTTCTGGAGACAGCTGACACTGTGCCCGTGCGTACTAATGTCTCTACCCCTCAACATGTCCTTGATAAGGAAAAACAAGTACTGACATGACAGCAGTTAGAGAACAATATATGCTACTGAATGTTAAATTGTGTCCTAGAAATCCTCTCTACTGGACCCAGATTTTGAGGATTAATGCACTGCAGTCTCAGCAAGAGCCATCAATTAATTAATGTTCAGGAGAGTCAAGGGTTGCTTATTGGCACCCAAAACAGCCTTGTAGCTATTATGTACCCATAATAGCCATTTTTTGTAAGCTTGGTAGGTACAATTTAAGGGCATATTTTAAAAATGGTGAACGATCAGGTGGCCAATCGTTTGTGACTTAATCACTGCCTAATATTTTGCTCTAGCTGTGAAACTCTGACCTTCAATCAAGATTCATTGACTTGGTGACAGATTGGGGTGATTTACTAAAACTGGAGAGTACAGAGTCTGGTGCAGCTGTGCATAGAAACCAATCAGCTTACAGATTTTATTGCCAAAGCTTAACCACTTGCCTACCACACTTCTCTCCTACATGTAAAAATCATAATTTTTTTGCTAGAAAATTACACAGAACCCCCAAACATTATATATGTTTTTTTTTTTTTTTTTTTAGCAGAGACCCCAGAAAATAAAATGGCGGTTGTTGCAACTTTTTATATTGCACGGTATTTGCGCAGCAATTTTTCAAACGTTTTTTGGATAATGTGAAAGATGATGTTACACTAGTAAATGGATACCCAACATGTCAGGTTTGTCACACTCGAGGAATGGTGCCAAACCTCGGTACTTAAAAATACCCATAGGCGACACTTTAAATTTTTTTACAGGTTACATGTTCTGAGTTACAGAGGAGGTCTAGTGCTAGAATTATTGCTTTCGATCTAACGTTCACGGTGATACCTCACATTTGTGGTTTGAACGTCGTTTACATATCTGGGCACGACTTAAGTATGCGTTCACTTCTGCGAGCAAGTAGTCGGGAACAAGGGCACTTTAAAAATAGTTTTTTTTTTTAATTGTTATTTTTACTTGTATTTGTCTAGTTTGATGCTTTCTTTTTACATCTTTTTTTGATAACTTTTATTCCTATTACAAGGAATGTAAACATCCCTTGTAATAGGAATAGTGCGTGACAGGTCAGCTATATAGTGAGATCTGGGGTCAACAAGTCCCAGATCTCACCTCTAGGCTGGGAAGCCTGAAATAAAAAAATAAAAAAAACATTGTAACTGGCCTCCGAACAATCATAGAGACTCTGGGGACCATCTGGCCCACCAGAAATCTCTATGGTCAACATCTTTCGCCAGTCGGTTCCTTCTCCGGCGCCAGAAGAAGCACCGGAGGGCGGCGGGAGGGGGGGGCATCCTATAAAAACGATCAAGCGGCTGAACAGCTGCTATGATTGTTCTTATGGTGAATGGAATTGCCGGCTCTAAAAGAAGGTATCTGAATGATGTCTGTGATTGCAGGCATCATTAAGATATCACCGCTCTAAAGTCATATTTTCTTTTTAGTTAAAAATAACAAACATGTTATACTTACCTTCTCTGTGCAGTGGTTTTGCAGACAGCAGCCCCAATCCTCCTCTCCTCAGGTCCCTCTTTGGTGCACCTGGCTCCTCCCTCCTGCCAAGTGCCCCCACAGCAAGCAGCATGCTATGGAGGCACCCGAACTGAGCCGCAGCTCTGTGTATCCATTCAGATAAGAAGCTGCGGCCCCCTTTCTCTCCTCATTGGCTGACTGACTTTGATTGACAGCAGCAGGAGCTAATGGCACCACGCTGCTGTCTCAGCCAATGAGGAGAGGAGTTCCAGGCAGCCAAGACACTCCTGCTGGATCTAGATGCGCTCAGGTAAGTATTAGGGGGGGCTGAGGGGGGGTGCTGCACACAGAAGGATTTTTTTTTTTTACCTAAATGCATTAAGATACAAAACCTTCTGCCTTTAGAACCCCTTTAATAGAACAAGCTGAAGTTAAAAGCTGGTTGGCTACCATGCACAGCTGAACCAGATTTTGCACTCTCCAGCTTTAGTAAATCTCCCCCACTGAATTATCAGATTCCATTTGTCACATTATTCGATGGAAAATCCATGTTTCAATAATATTCACAGGATTTAGAATGCTCATATTAGCCCGCTTTTAATAAATTTCCCCCTAAATGCACGTGAAATTGTAGATGTTTTGCTCTAGTGCACATGGCTGCTATTTTATGAATTTTTCCTTCTGGGCAAACTGAAATATTTAAAATTACCCATGAAATTATTTTTGCAATGTTTCTAGTTTATAATGATTTACAAATCGGATAGCTCAGATTCAGGTGAGCAATAATAGTTATAACCCAGAAAAGACTTTCATTTTCAGAGCTGGCACATGCTTCAGGTTAGCCTAATGCCGCGTACACACGACCGGTTTTTCCGTCAGAATAAACTCTGACGGTTTTTTCCGACGGAGTTCCACTGAAACGAACTTGCCTACACACGATCACACCAAAGTCCGATCGTTTAAAACGCGATGACGTACAACGGGACTAGAAAAAGGAAGTTCAATAGCCAGTAGCCAAGAGCTGCCCTTGCGTCGTTTTTCGGTCCGTCAGACTAGCATACAGACGAACGGTTTTCCCGATAGGAATTGATTCCGTCGGAAAGATTTAAAACATGTTCTATTTCTAGGTCCGTCAGAATTTTTGAAAGAAAAAGCCCGATGAAGCCCACACACGATCGTTATATCCGCTGGAATGATTCTGTCGGACCTTTTCTGACGGAAAGACCGGTCGTGTGTACGCGGCATAGCTCATCATAAAACCCTTTAATTAAAACACTGAAATTTCTACATCAAATGAAAGCTAGCCATTGGAGCATGATGCTTGTATTCTACTTTCCCCATCCAATGTAAATCTTTAATCAGATGTAGGATTTTTTTTTTTAAACCTAACATGAATTTCTATTTTTCGGATTTCATAGAATAAAAAAGTAAGTGCAAAAAAACAAAAACAAAAGGGGTCAGAATTTTTTCAGCTTTGCTTCATTTGGATGTGGCTTAAAATTGTTTCATTGGGGGTTATTTACGAAAGACAAGTCAACTTTGCACTACAAGTGCACTGAAAGTGCACTTGGAAGTAGTTGCTGTAAATCTGAGGGGTAGATCTGAAATGAGCCTTTAGTAAATACCCCCCCCCCCCCCCCCCCGTGTTAGAAAACAAATGTAACCTGTGGGCACAATAAGCTGTTTAAATATGTTGATACTTAAGCTACAATTGGGCAAATCTTGACAGGAAACATTAGAAACTTGACACCTTGGCACTAAGAAACCATAGAGAAACTGGCCTTATATTCCTCAAACATTACTGGCTACTGTGCAACCCAGACTGGATGTTGGCAGCGTTGCAGCCCTCTTCAGATCAGGGAATCTTCATTGTGTAAGACAACAAAGGAACAAAGGGCGCAAACGCCTAGTGCATTATCCAAGGCAATTTAATAAATGTAAAAGATAAAAATATACCCACAAACCACATGAAAGGATAGTGTGACACAAGCTCAGACCCAGAAGCCAGTCCGAGAACCACATAAGTCCAGACAGACGATGTCCACAACTGACGTGTTTTGGATATTAAGCCCCCTTCCTCAGAGCTAGAGCTTGACCTTTGAAACACATCGGCTGCGGACTTCCTCTGTCTGAATCTATGTGGTTCTAGGGCTGGCTTCTGGGTCTGAGCTTGTGACACCTATGTTTTTATGTGGTTTGTGAGTATGTTTTTATCTTTTAACTTTATTAGCCACCTCGGGTCTGGTAGATTTTACCCCCTCAATGACCAGGCCATTTTTTGCTATTCAGCATTGTGCTATTTTAACTGCTGATTGCTCAGTCATGCAATGCTGTACCCAAGCCAAATCTGTTTAATTTTTTTCACAGAGATATAGCTTTCTTTTGGTGGTATTTGATCACCACTGGGTTTTTTTTCTGTTTTGTGATAATAAATTGGTGTTCCTACTTATGCTGCTTGGAACATCAATTGAGTTCCTTGCCTCGCATGTATGGAAATGGTACAGCATTTAAAAAATTAGGCTGGGTTTAGCAGTAAACAGATTTTGTGGCATTGTAGATGTAGACATGTGCACACTGAAATATTTTGTTTCGGAATTTAGTTTTCGTCCGAAAAATAAATTTATTTAGTTACTCCCGAAATTCGTTTTTATTTATTTCGTTTTTCGTTAAAAATTGCATTCGTCCGAAAATCCAAATTAGGGTCGAATCTGTCATTGAAGGGTTATGGTGTCTGTCGAATGTTCAAAGAAGATTAGACGGAGCAGCTAAACTGTACAATGCCGTATAGTTTACCTGCTCCATCGAATCTTCTTAGAACTTTCAACAGACACCATAAGCCAAAGTACGTGTGTACTTAGTTCTAGCTATTTTACTGCTCCTCCTCTTTGGTTACAATCAGCCAATAACATTCATCATCATCATTATTTTTATTTATCTTTTCTCCCCTCCGTCGAATATTTTTGATGGACACAGATTGTTATTGTCATCATTATGTCGAATCTCCTATCTAAATACCTGAAATTCGGACGAAAATGCATTCGGACGAAAACGAATGCACATGTCTAAGATGTATTAGTGTCTTAAATAATATGTTCAAATACTGTAAATTGTACACAGAACAGGGGAACATTTTATTAAGTCTGCATAAACACTGACTAATATTCAGTGGCTTTCACTGACAATCTTCTGAAGTTTTTAAAATTGCAGCATAAACAAAATGAAGTCCTAGGAACCATGGAGGTGGGGAGGGGATGTCGGGGGAGTTGACTGTGAGTAGCCCAAAAGTCTGAGATTCTGCCACTTAAAGAAGTGTTGATTTCTGTCAGAACATGGGTACAGATATTTCTGTTCAGGCAGCTCAAATTGCTGCAGCAGAAAGTTCTGCATCTAGTACAAATTGCCCACCTATGTTTAGTCAACAGGGAAGGTGGTGACAGGGTCTCTTATTTTAATTATTGTCTATATCTCCACTTGGGGAATTCATCTTCTCAAACTGTCCTGGGGCTATTCTCACCAAGACAAAAAGTAATGAGAAATCTCAAATTTTCAAGTTGCCACCAGAACATGGGATGATGGCCTATCTACCAAACGGGACACCTGTTTCAGTGACAACTGTCTAATGGTGTATCTCCCCATACTTTGTAGAGATTTCTTATGCCGCGTACACACAACCGGCATTCCGATCGTGTGTGGGCTTCATCTGACTTTTTCTTTCGAAAATTCTGATGGACCTAGAAATAGAACATGTTTCAAATCTTTCCGACGGAATCAGTTCCTAACCATTCGTCTGTATGCTATTCCGACGGACCAAAAACGACGCAAGGGCAGCTATTTGCTACTGGCTATTCCTAACTTCCTTTTCTAGTCCTGTCATACGTCATCGCGTTCTAAAAGAACGGACTTTGGTGTGATCGTGTGTAGGCAAGTCCGTTTCAGCGGAACTCCATCGGAACTCCGTAGGAACTCAATCGGAAAGACTGTGAGAGTTTATTCTGACGGAAAGTCCGGTCGTGTGTACGCGGCACTAGTGGGAGATCTTGTAGACATCTCCTAGTGCAGTGGTTCTCAACTCCAGTCCTCAGGACCCACCAACAGGCCAGGTTTGCAAGATAGCTGAAATACATCACAGGTGATATCACTTGCTGCTCAGTGATTGCAGTATTCTAGTCTGCAACTCCCCAAGGTAATACTTAAAATCTGACCTGTTGGTGGGTCCCGAGGACTGGAGTTGAGAACCACTGTCCTAGTGGGATCTCTGGGACAGGAAAAAGTAAAATCCTAAATGGGTCATCAACAGCAAAAAATAAACCTAAAGAGGATTAATCCCTTACTCTACTCTATCGGGAAGTAAAAACGTTTAGGCTATAAATATACTTTATCTATACAGGCATACCCCACTTTTAAGTACACAATGGGGTTTATTTACTAAAGCTGGAAAGTACAAAATCAAGCTCACTTCTGCATAGAAACCAATGAGCTTCTAACCCCAGCTTGTTGAATTAAGCTTGGTAATAAAACCTGGAAGCTCATTGGTTTCTATGCAGAAGTGAGCTTGATTTTGCACTTTTCAGCTTTAGTAAATAAACCCCATTGTGTACTTAAAAGTGGGGTATGCCTGTATAGAACAATTTCATACATAACTAGAAATGTAGCATCACTGGCTGTACAACTACAGGGTACCTAAAGTTTTATTTTTCGCATTTGTAATAAATAAATAAATAAATAAATAATGTTTTATTTTTCATTAAATGTTTTTCTCTAATTTTGGTCTTCTCTGATTAAAGTTGCGCTCTAAAAATAATTGTGTCTAAAGCAATTAATTTCATTTTCAGCTTGAGAACTCATCTACATCAACACATCCAACATAGTGACTCATATTATTAATTCTTTAATCATAATTATGATAATACATTCCTAAAAGTATGTAATGCAAACTTTTGATGTAAATCGGAAAAACACCACAATGTGCAGAAAGAAAGTTACACTGGGATCAGAATACTTAAAGTGCAGGAGGTTGGGCTGAGTCAAAATGTTCATAGAAGTAAATGAACTCAGTAAGCATCAGTGTGCACATGCTACAGATCTGCCTGTGTTCCAAAAAGAAGACAACCATATTATGCATGTAGAGAATGTTGATATCTCCAAGAAGAATAGGAGTCATCGGGTTGATTTAATATAGACAAATATGTTGTGCACTTTGCAAGGGAATTATCCCTTAGCTTAGTGAATGAGTTAAAGCTTTGCTAACTTTCATCATCTAATCTAGTCTAGGCATAAATGCTGTTTTTTTTTTTTCATTGCATGTACATTTTACTTGCATGTGATTGTGTATTCTTTGCAAGGTGAATTTTCACCACGTTCACTAAGCTAAGGCATGTACAATCTACGATTTATATATATATGTATATGTGTATATATATATATATATATATACATATACACATATACATATATATATATATATACATATATATATATATATATATATATATATATATATATATATATATACACATATACATATATATATACACATATACATATATATATATATACATATACATATATATATATATATATATACATATATATATATATATATATATATATATATATATATATATATATATATATATATATATATATATATATATATATATATATATATATATATATATATATACATATATATATATATATATATATATATATATATATATATATATATATATATATGTGTGTGTGGAGGAGAAAGGGTAACAACCCTTTAATGCTATACCAGCCTAAATAATGGCAAGTCAACTGTCTACAACAAGGGAATGGATTCAATATATATATATATATATATATGTATATGTGTATATATATATATATATATATATATATATATACATATACACATATACATATATATATATATATATATATATATATATATATATATATATATATACACATATACATATATATATATATACATATACATATATATATATATATATATATATATATATATATATATATATATATATATATATATATATATGTGTGTGTGGAGGAGAAAGGGTAACAACCCTTTAATGCTATACCAGCCTAAATAATGGCAAGTCAACTGTCTACAACAAGGGAATGGATTCAATATATAGAAGGGAACAGGGCTTCTAAGGAATATTGTATTTTTTAATATTTAAAGTATTCATTATTGTCGCTTATATAATACTGTTGGGTTATCCTTAAAGTGGTTGTAAAGTCTTGTTTTTTTTTTCTATAAAAATAACAAACATGATATTCTTACCTGCAGTGGTTTTGCACAGAACAGCCCAAATCCTCCTCTTCTGGGGTCCCTCTTCGGCACTCCTGGCCCCTCTCTCCTGTTGAGTGCCCCCACAGTAAGAAACCTGCTATGGGGGCACCTGAGCCAAGCCACAGCTCTGTGTGTCCATTCAGACATGAAGCTGCTGTTCGACCCCGCCACCCCTCTCCTCATTGGCTAACTGACTTTGAATGACAGCAGTGGGAGGCAATGGCTCCCACTGCTGTGTCTCAGCCAATTAGGAGAGTCCTGGAGGGCCGAGGCACTCGTGGACATCGCTGGATCGAGAGGGGGCTCAGGTAGGTATTAGATATGGGCTGCTGCATACAAAAGGCTTTTTATATTAATGCATAGAATGCCTTTACAACCAATTTCAACACCCTGTCCCTTTTTATATATTGATGGTAATATTTTACTATTTATATTGATCTCTTATGCACTGCTCTGCCGAGTGCACAGAAACCTTCATATCAAGGAGGTCACAATGAAGAATTGCCACCACACACATGCACATAGAAATTAGAACTCCCGCAGGGAAACCAGACAAACAAGGTGACAATATATAAATGCCAATGTGACAAGTCCACAGTCCCCCCAGGGAACAAGAGAAAATATAAGTTATTTTTCTCTGGGTGCAATGCATGCATCGCAAACCTGTACAAACCTAGAAGGCGAGCCCATCCAAAACCAATATTTAAGTTATCAAGGGAAGATGAAGAGCTTAATCACCCTGGAGTTTCTGTTTATTGCTTGAGGATTTCAGTGTTCAAATATCAGTCTTGAATTCCCAGGTGTATTATACACGGCAGTCTCAAACCTCATATTACAGCTTCCAAAAGAAGAGATATATTTAGGTGAACACATCCTTCCAGGGTACCATATGGTTCACATATACTGTTTAGAAAGTTGTTTTAACTAGTATATTTCATATTATGAAATTGTATAGAGGTGGAGTTTAGCTTTAAAGTGATTGTAAATTATCACCTTGTAAAACAACCCATTCAGTGTAAAATAGAAATGAAAGGCAAAACATTTTTGTATAGATATAAAAAAAAAAACTATATATATATTTTTGGAATTAACATGGATTGTTTGAGGATTTGCATCATTTAATTGACAGAACATGCCCACAACTTTGAATAACAGAAAAAGTCAATGTACATAACTATTCACCCCCCTAAAGTCAATACTTTGTAGAGCCAACTTTTGCGGCTATCACAGCTCCAAGTCACTTTGGATAAGTCTCTATGAGCTTGCCACATCTTACCACTGGGATTTTTGCCCATTCCTCCTTGCAAAACTGCTCCAGTTCCTTCAAGCTGGATGGTTTGCGCTTGTAAACAGCAATCTTTAAGTCTGACCACAGATTTTCTATTGGATTGAGGTCTGGGCTTTGACTAGGCCATTCCAACACATTTACATGTTTCCCCCCTAAACCACTCAAGTGTTGCTTTAGCAGTGTGTTTGTCCTGCTGGAAGGTGAACCTCCGTCCTAGCCTAAAATCACAAACAGAGTGGTACAGGTTTTGCTCAAGAATATCTCTGTGTTTAGCACCATCCATCTTTCCCTCAACTCTGACCAGTTTCCCAGTCCCGACTGCTGAAAAACATCCCCACAGCATGATGCTGCCACCACCATGTTTCAGTGTGGGGATGGTGTTCTTTAGGTGATGTGATTTGTTAGGTTTGCGCCAGACATAACGTTTTCTTTGATGGCCAAAAAGTTTAATTTTAGTCTCATCAGACCAGAGCTGAAAGTAATAGCTTTTTTCTGACCACTCTGCCATAAAGCCCAACTCTATGGCGCGTGCGGCTTATTGTCATCCTAAGTACAGATACTCCAGTGTCTGCTGTGGAACTCTGCAGCTCCTCCAGGATTACCTTAGGTTTCTGTGCTGCCTCTCTGATTAATGCCCTCCTTGCCTGGTTCATGAGTTTTGGTGTGCAGCCGTCTCTTGGCAGGTTTACTGTTGTGCCATGTTCTTTCCATTTGGTTATGATAGAATTGATGGTGCTCCTAGGGATCATCAAGGATTTGGATATTTTTTTTATAACCTAACCCTGTCTTGTACTTCTCAACAACATTGTCCCTTACTTGTTTGGAGAGTTCCTTGGTCTTCATGGCAGTGTTTGGTTAGTGGTGCAGCCTCTGGGGCCTTTCAAAAGGGTGTGTATATGTAATGACAGATCATGTGACACTTAGATTGCACACAGGTGGACATCATTTCACTAATTATGTGACTTCTGAAGGTAATTGGTTGCACCAGAGCTTTTTATGGGCTTCATAACAACGGGGGTGAATAAATACGCACATGCCAATTATCAGTTTTTTATTTCTGAAAAATTGTTTTATGTATATATTTTTCATAACAACGGGGGTGAATAAATACGCACATGCCAATTATCAGTTTTTTATTTCTGAAAAATTGTTTTATGTATATATTTTTCTAATTTTACTTCGCAGGCTAATGCCCCGTACACACGGTCGGATTTTCCAATGGAAAATGTGTGATAGGACCTTGTTGTCGGAAATTCCTTTCGTGTGTAGGCTCCATCACACATTTTCCATCGGATTTTCTGACACACAAAGTTTGAGAGCAGGCTATAAAATTTTCCGACAACAAAATCCGTTGTCGGAATTTCGTGTGTACACAAATCCGACGGACAAAATGCCACGCATGCTCAGAATAAATAAAGAGATGAAAGCTATTGGCTACTGCCCCGTTTATAGTCCCGACGTACATGTTTTACGTCACCGCGTTCAGAATGATCGGATTTTCCGACAACTTTGTGTGACCGTGTATATGCAAGACAAGTTTGAGCCAATATCCGTCTGAAAAAATCCTAGGATTTTGTTGTCGGAATCTCTGATCAATGTCCGACCGTGTGTACGGGGCATTAGACTATTGTGTTCTGATCCATCACATATAATTCAGATTAAAAAAACATTGAACTAAAGGCTGTAATGTAACAAAATAGGTAAAAAGCCAACGGGGTGAATACTTTTGCAAGGCACTGTTCATCATATAACAATTCCATTGAATATACTTGTGCATTCTTAAAAATAAATATAAAATAAACCTACAACTAGAATAATTGTCCGAATCTCTCTCTTGATATGTTCTGCAGCATACACAAGTGCTGACAGGAAACATATAGATGGGGTAACAGAGCAGAGGTCATGACATATAAAGGCAGTGTTGCTGCTCCTAAAAAAAAGTAGTTGTAAACCCCCACATATACCCAGTGAAGTAAATAGCCTCAGATGATACATAGAGAGGAAACAAATCCTCCTACATAAGTTGTATATTTGCTGTGTTCCCCTTTCTACATCCTTTGAAAAGTGCAGATCGTGTTAAAAATCTTTCTTCATCTTTCAGCAGTACATAGCAAAGGGTAGGGAGACTGAACTTACACTGTGAGAGCTCATTGGAGGAAATGGAAAAGGGAAATGGAACGAAGGAACATGCAAAGCTGTATTCTGAATAGACAACCTCCTTGCTTATCTCCCTCCCCGACGCAAATTTTCAGCTCATGTTATCTTATGTGTCGAGAAAAACTTCTCAGAAGTGACTCATGCTGATAAAAGAGGAACGAAGCACCAGAGAGGAACCACACTTAGATCTTTGGAGAGAGATGAGTAAACACGACAGATATTTGTGCTTTGCTCAAATTAAATGACTGCGTTTTACAACCACATTAACTATCCAATCAGAACGTGACACTCATTCATTCCTTATATTTAGCAGTAATAAAGTGGTGTCACTCTTCTGGCTGCACTGTCTAAAGGAAGTACATGAATCACAAAAGTGGCAGCACAGAATTACAAACCATAAGGCAGTTCATATGTGTTTATTTCAGCTCTATATTTAGCTGTGTGCCTGGAGTTTAGCTTTAAACAGAGTCTGGGTAATATAATTGTATTGCTTTACTATTTTTTTTCCAGAACAGGTACAAATAAAGACACATATAAGTGTACAGGGTATTTAATACCATGAGTGAAATACTCACAAAAACACAAATAAAATATCAATAAAAAAAGAAGGGAAAATGCTGAAATAAATGCCTAATAGATATCTGAAAGTCCTTTTGTTAGACTACTTCAATGCAAGGGCTTATATTGCCATAAAGCATCATGTTTGGTCAGCATCCCCGCCAGAATCCTTCTATTCAACTTGCAGATTCATAATAGCACTGACGCCCCTATCTGTCCACAATGCATTGCCCAGGCAGCCTTTATCTGTATGTTGCATCACTGCTGTCAATTAAAGCTAAAAATAGAAAGCACGTCCATTAGAACAACGGATTTTCCTATCTGTAGAGTGACAGAAACAAGGAATCCTTTATTTTTTCCTGTGCCAAGAGGCATGCTCCATTCATGATAAATGAAAGTCACAATGCCCAGATAGAATCTTGGATCACTGCCGTGAAAAGATCTTGACAAATTAAGCGTATTGCCCAAATCGTACACTTCCTGAAAGCATTCTGTCACACAGACTGAGTGCATACGCACACAATTCTACCCTCAAAATATATCCTGCAGTAAATGACAATTAAATATGAATGCAGATCAATGAAATAGCAAAGATGTGCCCTTGGGAGACTAAAATATTATATATATGTAGCGCTTACCCCTGAAGAAGCGGCTGAATATTTGCTATATCCGTAATTCACGTTTACTACTCAACCCTCGCAGCCCATAGATTTAGTCCTTAATGCTTTTTCTTAATGCTTTATTCATCAACATAAACTGGGATGGGAGAAGGACTTCATTTGAGATGCTCTTTTGTTAAATTGTCATCTTTCAATGATTCTTACAAGAAAATCTATGAACAATTGCGGATAGTCAGGAAATCATTTTAAACGATCTCTTCGATCAGGGACGATGGAAGTAGATTTGATAGAAAATTAGTTGATAAAGAGTCACTCTGAATAACTCCTTCATCTGGATGACTTTAAAAGAACAGTCCGTATCTCTATATGTGTACTTGCAGCTTCACCTCTACCTCTTTACCACTACTTCCCACCGGCATGGTACTTCCAAATTAAGCTAAAGGAGAGCAAATCTGAATAACTTCTTCCGCTTGACTGATTGGAATCCCGGGGCAATGCTGAACTCAAAGTCATAGGCCGTTACTGCCCATCTCACTGACTTGTGCACCAACAACCCTCAGTCTCTGGTAGTACCCTTCCCTTGGGCTTTCACTCACGTGATCAATAGTCCATGTGCCTCTCATAAACGATCGATCGCCCAGTTTCCTTCCGTTTTGTTGCTACTTCATCCGCAATGATTCTCAGTTTCTCTACCTCTTTGTGGCCCGCTTCCCTCCCCGCAGGGGTGGCCTACGACATCCACGACTACACACTGTAAGATGTTGTCTCTTCCATCATGAAGACCGGATCTCCACCCTTCTCGCTAAGGTGAAGCTCCGTTGGCTCCCCGGAGGGGAAAACCTCCAACTTCCCCTCCGGGAACCAGCCTGGCTCTCTCACTCCTCAGAGCAGGACTGGACTCGAACTCTCCCTCTCTCCCTTTTTTCCCGCTTTTATATGAGAGTCCCGGGATTACCAAGCAAATTAATGATTGGCCGAGACCAACACATAAACTACCAGTCACTCAAATATGGAATTCAACAAAACAGGCCTGCTGTAATAGCATCAGCCTGTCTAAATTCACCTGTCATAGAAAGCTAACAAGAAAGGTCACCTACCTAAAAGTAGGTGCCCGCTACATACATATATATTTATATTTATATATATATATATATATATATATATATATATATATATATTTATATATATATATATATAAGATTTATTTATATTAAAAGCTTGTTGTCCAATTCAGAATATTTTGGCACAGCATAGACTAGACATTACATCTACGGCTAGCTGGCTACTCTTAGGCTGGCCATAGAGGGTTCATTTTAATAAGCCAGCGGACTAATAAAAATAAAACCAAAAAAAAATAAATTTGGTTTCCTCCAGACAGGCAGCAACATGGTTGGGATTCAAATCGACACCAAGGCCATGATGCTTTGATACGCGGTTGTGACAGAAATGATACCTTGTTGCATTCGATGGGAACTACTGCCCACTGAAAGTGAACGATTCAAATGAATGTGGATGCGCTAAAACAAACAAAAAAGACAATTTGACCAAGGGACTTTGAAGAGTGGTGCTAAGGCCCCTTTCACACTGGGGCGGTGGGGGCGTCAGTGGTACAGCAGCGCTATTTTTAGCGCTGCTGTACCGTCGTTCTTGCAGCTGTATTCGGCCGCTAGCGGTGCGGTTTTAACCCCCGCTGGCGGCTGAAAAAGGGTTAAAATCACTCGTACAGCGTGGCTATAGCCGCGGTATTGCCGCGGTATAGCCGCGCTGTCCCATTGATTTCAATGGGCAGGAGCGGTTTAGGAGCGGTGAATACACCGCTCCTTCACCGCTCCAAAGAAGCGGTTTGCAGGACTTTTTTCACCGTCCTGCCAGCGCACCGCTTCAGTGTGAAAGCCCTCGGGCTTTCACACTGAACAAACAGCGGAGGCTGTTTAGGGGCGGTTTGCACGCTGTATTTTTAGCGCAATACCGCCTGCAAACCGCCTCAGTGTGAAAGGGGTCTTAGTAAAATAGTACAGCAAATGTATAAAAATAGAACATTTATTTCAATTTACATAAAAAACATATACATGTTCACAGTAAAAGTAAGGTCACTGTTACACAAATATACATTCAAGATGGCAACATAATTGATGAATCATTGTTGACTTGCAGAGATTGTAATCTCTATTCATTTTGCGGTACAACGCCCACTTCATCGGGAGACAGCCACAATTGGTTTGTATGTGCATGTGGAAATAAATTGAGTACAATTAACTCAGGACCGCATGGAAAAGTTAAAAGATGACATCAAAATATCTAATGCTGAGAAAAAAACCACAGCAAAGGTTGCACCAAGAACTGAGGGTAGATGGGTAACCAGGAGGAGAGGCAAAATAAAAAGGGGGGGGTGAGACCCCCACTGGGGAAAAGAGGACAAATGAAAAAGCCCAAAAAGCACAGCAGCGTGGAGAGCTGCTGTGTGCATCCAGGTGATCAGATGATTTGTGCAGTAGTGCAATTTGCATGCAGTAGTGTAGCATTTAAAGCGGGGGTCCACCTATCTATCGTTTTTTTTTTTTTGAGTTCATTCACAAACTTTTCTTCTCAGCATTACATACTCACATATTGTGTGTAATATGTCCGCCTGTGTCAGATTTCATCGGAAAGAATAACTTATATTATTCACTGCAGGCAGTTTCCATCTTCATTGTGGGCATTTGAAGCCCACAAGCATTTATTTCCTGGATGTGGTGAATGCTGTGCTCCCAGCATTCACCGCTCGTTCCCGCACATGCTCAGTGGCATCCTGGGAAGCCTGAGACTAGCTCCCAGGAGTCTGGGAGAGGCTAGAAACACGCCTAATCCCACGGGAGGAGAACCAGGAAGTGCAAAGAAGAATAGACAAATAAAATGTAATTACGGCGATTAAAATTTTTTTAAACAGCATGTCAGCATCTAGGCAAGGAAGAGAATACATACAGATATTGTTCAAAATTTGGGTGGAACCCCGCTTTAAGGGGTTAAAACAGGTAGTGAGGAGGCAGCACATTGCCTGCTCAATGACTGTAAACACCTTTGAAAAGCAATCTGAGCATGGGCCACTTTTTAGAGGAGTAGCAGTCCTTGTTGCATGTGTGACCAAGCTGTAAATTGCACTCACTTAGGGTTTAAGCAGGAATGCCCTTGTATATTTACATATTTTTAAATCACAAAGAAGATATGCTATTCAGACTGACCCAACTGTCTACCCATTATCTTATATCAATTCCAAGCTAATCTAATGTACCTAGAAAATAATTTTACATATCTGCTGTAAGAAGCAAACTGTTTGATTATATATTTACTAGTCTAAAAGCTCTAACGGATTGACATTTACTTTGCTAAAGTACAGTGCTTCATAAATGATTAGCATTTTCTTTTTAAAGCTTAAGTTTAGCTATGGCTTTTTTTGCATAGTTACGTACTGTACATTGGTTCATACCTGGCTGATCAATATGAAAGCGGGAAATCACAGTAGTAGGCACCGCTATTACACTAATTGCCACCAGCTACCAGGTTCGGTGCCAAGCGGCTGCCCTGCTGCACACAGCTGGTTGCTTGTTCAGCACAGAACACCTTTCATTTGTGTTCTTTGGCTGGATGAGGTGGAGAATGTGATACAGTAGCTCTGCCCCAACTGTCCACCTCGTCAAAAAAGGGCTTGAATTCATTGGGAAAACGCAAAGTGTTCTGTTCTTTGAATGCCAACCGTGCCAAGTGAGGGATTTCCTGTAGAGCAGTTGCTCGGCATGAGACTTAGAAGCTTGAGGCGATCACTGTGGCAGCAGTGCCTACTACACTGATTTGCAGCTTCCATGAGGATCCCAAAGGTATGGTATATACATGCTTACATTGGTCCAAGCTGGGCCAGTGTAACTATGCAAAAAAAAACATACCTAAACTTCAGCTTTAAAAAAAATATTGTTTTCACCTTTTTTTTCATCGTTTGTTGTATATCTTGGTGATGCAGATCTCCAGCAGTCTTGTTGCTGCCATTGCATGTCCACATGCAATCGCTCCAGTGATGGCTGCATGGCATTTCCTAGGGAGGGTTTCCTGATAGTGACAAAGGTGGAACATGTTTGCATAATGTGTGTTGAAAAAAGCCCCTGTGACAAGATGACAACACAGAAGCAGACCTGGGAGACATTGACAGATGACTGTCACTCTATACTATGAAGTGCCCAAACAAGAATCATCATAGCAGGATCAAGTTGCAAATTAAAAAAGATTAAGACCCCTTTCACATTCAGACCTCCCGAGCGTTAGTGGTAAAGCGCCGCTAGTTTTAGCGGTCGGTGCTTTACTGGCGCTGTGCAGGCGGGAGCGGGGCGCTTTTAACCCCAAAGTAGAGGTTAACAAGAAGTTAAAGGTGCCCAAAAAGCGCCGCTGCCGAATCGCTTTGCATGCGATTTGGCAGCGCTGCCCACTGATTTCAATGACAGGGGCAGTTTAGGAGCAGTGTATACATCGCTCCCGCACCGCCCCAAAGACGCTGCTCGCAGGACTTTTTTTTCCATCCTGTAAGCGCACCGCCCCACTGGGGAGGCTTGAGAGGCGCTTTTCAGGTGCTTTACAGGCGCTATTTTTAGTGCTAAAATGCCTGAAAAGAACCTTCAGTGTGAAAGGGATCTAAAAGTGTATTTGAAATTACATTAACATGTCAGTGCTTATGTGAAATTTTGGTAAATGTGACTACATACACACCTTGTGGACAGCCCTCCCAGAAGAGTTGAAGCTGTTATAGCTGCAAAGGGTGGGCCAACTCAACATTGAACCCTACGGACTAAGACTGGGATGCCATTAAAGTTCATGTGTGTGTAAAGGCAGGCGTCCCAATACTTTTGATAATATAGTGTATACTTTAATGGCAGACAAGGATCATACTTCTGAAACCATCACTGGTCCTCCACTTAAAGAAGAACTGTAGTCTGCTCACATAATTTGTAATAAAAACATATTTGCCATTCTGAAGCTTCCCTCCAACCACTTTACATATTTTATATATACTGTGATTCTGTACTTGCCAAATATGCTGCAGAAATCTCCATCCACTGAGTCTGGCTGCATTCATTTTAACTGTGGGCAGCTGATGCTGCTGCCTGTTCACTTCCTGGATTTACACAGAGGCACACCTCCAGCTCTGCAGCTCTCCTTGGTCCTCGTATGACTCACCCCTCCTCCCTTTCTGGCAAACTCTCACGAGAGTGAGCTGTGCACGATGTCATAAGCCTAGGCTTTTTTTCCAGACAAGATACAGGAAGTGGGCTGGATAAGGTATTTACTGGCAGAAAAAAAAAGTTTTACTATCCAAAGTTAACACAAGGGCAGAAGATTTAATAGATGGAAAGATGAAAAAATGACTGAAGTTCTGCATTAACTAAAAAACCCCAGAAACGTGAGAAAGAAATGTAATCATTTCTACCAAAAACTTGTTCTCAGACACCAGTAGTCATACACAGTGTGAAATGCAACTACACTACACACATCATACAACTTTCTCCTATGTATACAGTATGTAACTTAAATAAAACCCTTAATTGGAGAAATGTCGAGGGATGCTATTGTTAATCTCCTACTGAAAATGCTAGTCACCTGGCTTGTTATGCTGATCCTCTGGTTTCAGCACATTCTGTGGCATTGACTTGGAACAAGATCAGGAACTTGGACTTCACATTTCAGCACAGATGTTCTGAATGTTCTGAATCAGTGTTTATAAAGAAATGAAGATAAGTATAATTAGGCAACTCGCATATTCAGAAGGAGAGTAATAATTGCAGCCCCGGTATTTCTCTCAGAAGAGATTGGTATTATTAAATTAAAACTGTCACAAATAGGATAAGATCAGTGCTGCCTAGCAGACCCAAACAATGATGTAATCAATTCTGTTTTTAAATCTATTCTGCTGTAACCTAATAACCAGCAGTGGAAAATCAGTCAAAGAAGCACTTTCTACGCCAACTCCTTCATAGACATCTGCATGGAGTCAAGCCATCAAGATTCTGTTCTCCACCTGAACATTGGCAGTTAATTATCCCAAACGTCTGCTCCTGGAGTAAATTGTGTGCTGCAAGGTAACAATAATCCATACAGTGACGTGGTGAAATCATGGTTAATTGAAATTCGAAATGTTTAAGAGCTGTGTTGTGGCGACAGATTGATTTTTAGACAAGAGTGGGGTTCTTAAGTGTTTCCTAAGGGGGATGAAACAATGGCCATACCATTCAAAGACTGACCTGCTTCCTAGTGTCTTTTTTATCAGAACCACTTCAGTCTACACTCCATTCACAGGGCACACTCAATGCAGACAATAAGACAACAGCGCACAATCTCCTCTAATTGATCAGATCCTCTTCCTGTGCTACAATCCTTTATATAAAACCCCAACAGCCCAGCAAATAAATAGAGAATGATTGCATTATGTACCTAACATCCAGTGTCACCTAAAAATATCAGGCTTTTCCTAATGAAGATCTTTAGAAACAGACAGCTTGTTTATTTAAAGGAGAAGTCAAAATGAAAGGTCATAAGCAGACAGGCTTGTGTAATCTGGCAAACCATTGTATTATATACTGTGTTCATTCAGGGGCTGTGTACAACACACTTGCACCTGTTTACAGTACAATACATTTATGTTGTTTAATTACAACAGACAGAGCAGATCACCATTATTAGGTTTACTGAGACAGCAAGACTTCCTACGTATATCTTATTATATCTGGACTTACTATCATATGATATTACAAATAACAAGCCTTCAGGGCATGATATTCTTACTCATCATTAAAACAGACTCATAAAGAGCTACAAAAGTAACTCAAGAAAATGTACCCAAGAAACACCTATTATAGCTTAGGAAGGAAATGGTTTACATTATTTCATTGCTGGAGAATAGTATAGCAACAGCTGAATTCATTAAAAATGCCTAAACATGAAAGGACTTGGATACATGCAAGTATCACTGTTTACAGCCTATCCAATTAAGAGGTGTGAAGATGACTGCTCAGAGGTGTGAAAAGTATTAGCTATGTGTAGTAAAGCCCAGCACTATTAGAATATCAGACTGTTATCCCAGTTCAGATGTCTTCATCAGAAGCTTATAGATTTCATTAATTCTGACCACTGTGCACAATGATAAATCTCTACAGAAGACTGGCATTGGGATAGTGGCTGGACATGTCAATAGAATATTGCAGTGATGCTGGGAAATGTAGTATAGTGGCTGGACATGTCAATGGAATATTGCAGTGATGCTGGGAAATGAAGTATAGTGGCTGGACATGTCAATGGAATATTGCAGTGATACTGGGAAATGTAGGATAGTGGCTGGACATGTCAATGGAATATAGCAGTGATACTGGGAAATGTAGTAAAGCCCAGCACTAACAGACCTTACATTCTTTGTGCAGTCATGCTGAAACCTTGTTATCACAGTTCAGATGTGTTCATCAGAAGGTGATAGATTTCATTAATTCTGACCACTGTTCACTGTGATAAATCTCTACAGTTTTATTCTTTTATAAATCTCTACAGACTGGCAGGGAGATGGTGGCTGTACATGTCAATGGAATATTGCAGTAATGCTGGGGAATGTAGTAAAGGCCAGCACTATCAGACCCTACACCTTTTGTGCAGTCATGCGGAAACCTTGTTATCCCAGTTCAAATGCATTCATTCTAAGCTGATAGAATTTTTTTTTTTACTTCTGACCAATGTGCACAATGATACATCTCTACAGCAGACTGGCATTAAGATAGTCTCTAGACATGTCAATGGAATATTGCAGGAATGCTGGGGAATGTAGTAAATAAAGCCCAGCACTATCAGACCCTACACTCTTTGTGCAGTCATGCTGAAACCTTGTTGTTCCAGCTCAGATTGATTCAAGAGAAGGTGGCAGATTTAATTATTTCTGACCACTGTGCACAATGATAAATCTCTACAGCGGACGAGCATGGACGTAGTGGCTGGACATGTCAATTGAATATTGTAGTAAGGCTGGGGAATCTAGTAAAGCCCAGCACTATCAGACCCTACATTCTTTGTGCAGTCATGCTGAAACCTTGTTCCAGCTCAGATGTATTTATTAGAAGCTGATAGATTACAATACTTTTTGACCACTGTGTACAACGATAAATCTCTAGAGCAGGCTAGCAATGAGATAGTGGCTGGGCATGTCAATGGAATATTGCAGTGATGCTGGGAAATGTAGTAAAGCCTAGCACTATCAGACCGTACACTATTTGTGCAGTCATGCTAAAACCTTGTTGTTCAATCTTGGATTCGGGAGAAGGTGGCAGATTTAATTATTTCTGACCACTATCCACAATGATAAATCTCTACAGCTGACAAGCATGGAGATGTCAATAGAATATTGCAGTAATGCTGGGGAATGTAGTAAAGCCTAGCACTATTAGACCCTACTCTTTGTGTAGTCATGCTGAAACCTTGTTATCCCAGTTCAGATGTGTTCATCCTAAACTGATAGATTTTTTTTCTTTACTTCTGACCATTGTGCATAATGATACATTTCTACAGCCGACAAGCATGGAAATAGTGGCTGGACATTTCAATGAAATATTGCAGTGATGCTTGGGGATGTAGTAAAGCCCATCACTATCAGATCCTACACTAGCCATGCAGTCATGCTGAAACCCTGTTGTTCCAGCTCAGAGGTAATGAGTAAAAGGTGACAGATTTAATTATTTCTGACCATTGTGCACAATGATAAATCTCTACAGCAGACTAGCATGGGGATAGTGGCTGGACATGTCAATGGAATATTGTAATGCTGGGCACAGTAGTAAAGCCCAGCACTATCAGACCCTACGTTCTTTGTGCAGTCTTGCTGAAACTCTGTTATTTTAGCTCAAATGACAGGAGAAGGTGACAGATTTCATTATTTCTGACCACTGTGCACAATAATAAATCTCTACAGCAGACTGGCATGGAGATGGTGGCTGGACATGACAATGGAATATAGCAGTCATGCTGGGGAATACATCTTTAAGAATGAGAATTGCTTCTAGCTAAGCTAAGTGATGCTGTGTGAGGTTTTGGTGAGTGCAAAGAGGGGAAAAAAAGAAGAAAACCTACCGTCTGAATCCCTGGAAGGATGATGGCCAGGACATGCGGGATTTCTTGAGTCCAGGTCTGTGTCCAGTATCCACAGCATAGGAAGAGCGGTCCATGGCTTGGCAGTGCAGGTACCTTTCAGTGTCTGAGAAGCCCCGGTGCCTCACCCTGCCGCCGGAGTATCTGTTGCGGGAGGAGACAGGGGGGCAGTGGGGCGCCGGCTGAGCCTGCAGGGAGGGGGGCACAGGCTGGCACAGGAGCTGGGACTGTAGCCCAGCCTGGGACTGGAGTTGGAACTGGAGCAGTGGGTGAGCCTGGGCTTGAGGGGGGATTTGGGGAGGGGATGGGGGTTGGAGTGCTGGGTGAGGTGGGGATTGTGATGGAAGGATGGGGTAGATCTGCTCTGTGGCCTGCAGGATGGAGTGAGATGTGGCTGGGTGCAGAGGATGGTCCTGATGTTGGAGGAAGCTCTGGTGCTGGAGGAAGCCCTGCTGATGCAGAGTCGGGTACTGGCGATGCTGTTGCTCTGGTCTCCACAGATGTTTTGGTGCCTTCAGGTTCCCTGGGCTATTCCCGTTGCTGCAGCTGCTGCTGTTTACCAGAGCTGACAGTTTGCTGCCCTCTGTATCCATCGCCGGCCAGACAAAGACACCCCGGAGATCTTCTCAGCAGAACTTTACAAAGGGACGGCTGGCCGCTCCGCACATCACCGCTCCTTTCCTCTTACCCACTGAGCCACCATCAGCGGACGGAGCTGCTGAAAAGTTGGACAGCTCCGCGCGAGGCTTCAGCACCAGGAGAGCCAGCTGAGCCCATCCACCATCCACGCTGCCTGCTGCCTGCCTGCCTGCCTCCCAGCGTCTGCTCAGCCAGAGTCCTCTAATGCTTGACAGGTGCTCAGGGATCAGGCAGGAGACCAACCAGGACCTCTCCCAAATGAAAAGGCTTTGATTTTTCCTGTGCCGCCTCTCAGTCACAGCTCAGCCAGATTCCTCTTCTCTGCTGCTTGACAAGTGCCAAGGTTCAGGCAGGAGACCAAGAACTCCAAAGCCAGGTTCTCCTGAATCAAGTCAATGGCTAGATCCCTGCACCAGGCAGGTGACCAGCTTCTCCAATACAACGAGGAGGACCTATCCAGAATCAAGTCACAGGCTAGATCTCCGCACAAAGGTTAAGTATTGCTTTTCTCCCAGTTACAGTTAAGCCAGATGCTATTCTTCTGATGCTTGACAGGTGTTTTGGAACAGGCAGTAGATAGAGCAATGACTTCAATTCGAAGAGGACCTCTCCCAAATCAAGTGACAGGCTAGATCCCTGCACAAGATTAACTATTGCTTTTCCTTGTGCTGCCTGCCTGCCTTCCAGTTACAACTGAGACAAATCCTTCTCTGCTGCTTGACAGGATACAAGAACTTCAAAGAACTTCGGACTTCTCCTGAATTAAGTGACAGTAGGCTAGATCCCTGCACCAGGCAGGGGACTCCAATCCCAAGAGGACTTCTCTTAAATCGACTCACAGACTAGATCTTTGCCCAAGGATACGTATTGCTTTTTTTGTGCTGCCTCTCTGTTACGCAGCTCAGCCGATTTCCTCTTCTCCGCTGCTTGACAGGTAGGCTCTGGATCAGGACTGAGACCAAGAACGCCAAAGCGGACCACTTCCCAGTTAAATGACAGGTTAGATCCCTGTACAGATTCAGTATTGCTTTACCCACTGCTGTGCTATGAGCAAGATGAGCAAGATCCCAGTCCTCTGATGCTTGAAAAGTGCTCAGGCTCAGCCAGGAGAAGAAGAACTTCGAAGTGGACCTCTTTCAAATCACGTGGCTATGCACCAGGCAGGAGACCAACAACTCCCATTCAAAGTGAGCCTGTCCCAAATCAAGTGACAGACTAGATCCCTACACAAGATCAAGTATTGCTTTTCCCAGGTAAACCTAAGCCAGATACCCGTAGTCTGTGGTTTGACGGGTGCTTTTGATCAGGCAGGAGAGCCTGAATCAAGGATCAAGTATTGATTTTCCACTTACAGCAGACACAAATGTATCTTCTCTGCTTGGCAGGTAGGTGCTCAGAATCAGGCAGGAGACTAATCACTCCAAAGAGATCCTCTCTTGACTCGAGTGGCAGGCTAGATTCCTGCAATAGATCAAGTATTGCCTGTTTTACAGGAGAGCCAGATCCTAGTCCTCTGAAGCTTGACAGGTGCACAGGATCAGACAGGGGACCGATAACTCCAATCCAAAGAGGAAGTCTTCCAGATCAAGTGGATGGATCCACGCAGCAGACTCCAGATCAAGTATTGCTTTCCCCAGTGCTGCCTGCCTGCTTGCAGCTGCATGCTATCCTCTGAGCTTCCCAAAGACAGCAGATGATGGAAGTCCCCACAGCTCATGTAGGATAAGCACAGCTCTATAGGTTATGCATGGCTTTCACCCTGTCCTCACCCTAAGCTTCATAATGCCCTCCCTGTCCTGACTCCTTCTATGCCTGAGCTCTCATCATCAGCTTTCCAAAATTTAAAACTTTCCAGAATTGGATGATAGAAGGGAAGGGGAGGATCAGAATCTGCCTCCTTTATGGACAGGAGCTCAGCGAGCTGCTTATTGAGCAATGGCACAGCCAACTCATGCTTTACCTCTACCGCCCCTAATGAATACTTAATCTTGTCAGCCAGAAGAGAATTTCATTACTGAAATGCAATTGGAAAAAAAAAGTAAATACAATTCTCAGATATGGATCTTTTTTTATCGATGTGATGCTTGCTTTAGACAAGTGTCTGTCACTCCAGATAGAGCACATGGGGATTGCACATGTTTCTTTGTTCCTCAGCCAATTTAGTCTTAAAGAGATTGCTACCTGTATGCTTTGCTGGGCCCTTGCTGGGAAGGGGCACACAGTTTGGGAGATTGGGCATATTCAGCCTCGGGGTAGGTATAAATGAGATCTCCAGGGGATGGTGCAACTATATGATAGATATAAAGCTTTACACTGAAACTGGCGTGAAAGAGATTTCTCTATTGATGAGTTATCTAAAAAATTAAAACAGGAATTTGTCATTCTAAGCAAACATAACTGTGTGAAATATATCAGCACAATCAAATCCTAAATAATTAATGTGACAGTGAATAAAAAAATAGTAGCTGCTATCACTCAAAGTGTTTTCACTCCACCTATAAAAAAATGCATAAATAAACAGTGCTGTGCTACTAGAAATACAATGTGCATAAACAATACAATGAAGACATGAACTAAATATTCCAGTCCATGAAAAAGGTCATGAGCACAGTTTATTTGGATCATCTTACATGAATGGTGGATTGTTTTCTGTCACCTGTTTTACTCTTTTTTCATGGACTGGAATATTTAGTTCATGTCTTCATTGTATTGTTTATGTACATTGTATTTTTAATAGCACAGCACTATTTATTTATGCATTCTAAGCAATTGGTTATGATTTTCAAGAAAAATGTGTTTTGGCAATTGAAGAACGATTTTTTGGCAATGAAGGAGACTCATCAATCTTAAAAAATAACTCCACTTTTGTTGAGAAAAAAATTCTCCTCTGGGTGATCTCTGTACATTGCAGGGATTTTAACACACTTTGTTGCAGATTTATATAGTAAAATTGGCAATGTTAAATTCAACTCTGGGATTATATAAACACTTTCCTGGTGTTTATATAATCCCCACTGTGTTCAGTGTTAAATTAACAAAGTTGTTCAACTCTGTATTTTCACCAGATAGAGAGGATTGTTTACACTAGTGTTAATTTCCTGTAATTCAACATCATAATGTTAACACTTTACTCAAAACAATTTAACACCAGGACTTTAACCCTGGATTTTTTGCTCTGTGCCCATGTGCAAGTGAGTCTAATGGGAGTGGTTCCATAATGATCAATCAGCTCTGAGGAAAGTTGCATGGTCTACATCCCTTTAGACGCGATTTCCTATTGGGAGTATTTTACCAAAAATTGTATTTTTGTTGCAGGGGATGCCAAAAATCTGACTTGTATTTTAGTGTAGACTTCTCGGAAAATCAGTGAGCCAATCACACAAGCAGGAAATTATGTTTCTGGGGGGTGTTCTGTACACATTCTGTGAACAGAACAGCTGGAGGTAGCCAAATTGCATTGCATTTTACAGAATGAAAAGATTGAAAAGGAAATGTCATTTTTAATAATATTTAATTACAATATGACTTAGGTCACAATCATATATGCTATAAATATATATTATATATATATATATATATATATATATATATATATATATATATATATATATATATTATTCGCTGTTTTTTTTAAGAATTACAAACATAGGCGAATCCCTAAAACAGAACTTTAGGGAACATGAAACGTATATATATATATATATATATATATATATATATATATATATATATATATATATATATATATATATTTATTTATTTTAAAAAAAAATGACTAGCATAGCTAAACTCCTCATGGTCGCAAAAACACGAAGCCATGACACCACTAGTTCTCCTGATTTCAATGAACAAGCCTTTGTATTGTTGTTTATTACAGGCATGTATACATCACTGACAATTTATGCAGTGCTTTACATACTATACATTTACATAAGTCCCTACCCTCAAGGAACTTGCAGTATAAGTTCACCTTTTAGAAAAAAATAATAAATGCACCATTTTTTTGCAGGTAAGAAAATGTATTATTTTTTTCTTTTGGAGTCTGTAAAGCATTGCACCAATGATCAGAAGATCACTGGTGCCATGCAGGTCTCCTTCAGATCTGTCAGTATATCTGTGTACCCATACGGGCAAGCAGATACACTGATAGGAAGAAATTTATGAACTACCATGACTCTTCACAGCGCCGTGGTAGTTCATTGAGAACTAGAAGCCGACAACCGCAAAGGATGTCCGGGCTTGTAGTTCATCCACACACAGAGCTGTGTGAATGAATGACATGGCAATGTGGTTGGAGCCCCGCTGATTTTAAAAAGTGACAGCTAGTACGGGAAACTTCTTCCCTAAAAATGGGTAGAACATGGAACATGTTCCCAAGTTTACCTTATCCTTTAAAGTGATTGTAGAAGTTAATTTTTTTTAAAAGAAACATATACTTACCTGCCCCAAACCTCCTCTCCCCCCCCCCACCCCGACACTGTCTTCTCCTCCTTTTCCTTGTCTGCCCCATTGACAAACCACTTCCTAAGGGAGCAGATGTGCAGCCTTGATGCTTAAGTCAGTGCATCTATAGACACACATAGCACAGTTCGGTTCACCATCCCCGCTTCCTCCTCACAGGATTTGATTGACACCAGCAATCAAATGCCAAGTCTCCTGTGAGAAGAGAGAGAGGGGAGATGAGCTTCTGTAGATGGGCACAGCGCTGGATCGAGATCAGTCTCAGGTAAGTCATTAGAATGCATTAGGGAAAAACGTTTTCAGCCTTTATAACTACTTTAACCACTTTCTGCCTGTGCTATAGCCGTAAGACAGCTACAGCCCGGGCTTCCAGTGCCGGGAGGGCATCCTATCAGTGCCTACCAGTGCCATCTATCAGTGCCCACCAGTGCCACGTATCAGTGCCCATCAGTGCCCACCAGTGCCATCTAACAGTGCACACCTGTGCTGCTAATCAGTGCCCACCAGTGCCACCTATCAGTGCCAATCAGTGCCTCATCATCAGTGTCACCTATCAGTGCTGCCTATCAATAAAGCATACCAGTGCCCATCAGTGCCACCTATCAGTGCCCATCAGTGCTGCTTATCAGTGCCCATCACTTTTTTTATCATGTTTGAATAAAATTATCGATTTTACTCCACTGTACCATACTGCCTTCAAAGTCCCATCGGGGCCTATTCATCTGTTCTGTATCAGTGCCCATCATTGCCTCCTACCAAAGCCTCCTCATTAGTGCCTACCAGTGCCGTCTCATCAGTAACCATCAGTGCCCATCAGTCCTGCCTCATCAGTGCCACCTATCAGTGCCCATCAGTGCAGCCTCATCAGCGCACATCAGTAAAGGAGAAAAATTACCTGTTTGCAAAGTTTAATAACAAACTATGAAATTTTTTTTTTTTTCAAAATTTTCAGTCTTTTTAGTTTCTTTAGCAAATACCACCAATAAAAAGCCCTATTTGTGTGAAAAAATGATAACAATTTTGTTTGGGTACAGTGTTGCATGACCGCGCAATTGTCATTCAAAGTTCGACAGCACTGAAAGCTGAAAATTGGCCTGGGCAGGAAGGGGGTATAAGTGCCCGGTAAGCAAGAACTAAAATCTCTCAATCAATTTTTTAAAAATGTAACCCGTATGCTGCTAGAATTAGTAAATAGATAAGACATTTTATTATATTTACTTGTTTTACATTTTTTTCTACATTTCTTCAGTTGCCTCCAGGTTTTTGGCTTAGGCCAACATGATGTCATACATCCCAGGAGTCTTCATGGGCATTTCTTGTTCTTTTATATGGAGGAAGGGAGGAGAGGCTTTCTCAATTAAGCACACTCTCCCACTTCTATTACTGAGCTAAGGGCAGATGGCTTACAGGAAGTAAATGCTATATGAATTATCTACCCTTACTTAAGATGGCCACAGCTAGGAATGCTGGAGCTGTTTTTCCAAGTGATTTCATAACAAATGAATTCATAGAGACATGGATAGATGGGTGCTTTGAATAATAAAAACAAATTAAATAACAATTTAAAGGATCCTATCTCATATGCATGTATACACATATTACGTAGTGCCAATTTGTACAGGAGCCAATTAATCTACCAGCATGTCTTTGGACTGTGGAAGGAAATCAGAGTTCCCAGAGAAAAGTTATGCTTGACTGGGATAGGGAAGGCTTAGAACCTCTGTCAGGTTGTTCTGCTGTCTCTGTCCCCACTGGGATCCACCCTTTCTATTTGTGCTGTAACCATACCTAACTAAAAATGCAGGAAAATCTAAAACTTTAAACAGTAATCGGAACAGGAACAGAAAGATCTCCCAAATGGTCCCATGACAATTGTCTAAGCTATATTTTCAAGGAATAGATTCTCTCTAAGACTTGATTCACACCTACAGCTGTGACCAACCACAGGCCCCTTCCCGCCCGCCATGTGTAGGCAGCCCATTCATTTCAATAGGCTGCCCTACATGCGTGAAACACTGAAAAGAAATCCCTGACTTTTTTCCAAAAACGTGCCACACCAAACAGAATGGTGGTTTGGCTTGTGCGAAAATCTATGCATGTGCAGATGCATAGAGGTATCCTTAACAATTAATGGCACTTCTGCGCATCTGCTAAAAGGCAGCACACTTCTGTACATATCGGGAAAGCACACAATTTTGTTTGTGTTCTGGACAGGCATAGATGTTAACCAAGCCTAATACAGGAGTGATTGGTGGAGTATTCAGCAGGAGAGCTCTGCTTTAAACATATATGTCGCAGAGGCAACATCTTTGAATTGTTTATTTTAGTGACAGAGTTACCCATTTCACTGCCAGGTCAGTACATCATACATACCTGACAGCAAGGGGTTTTGCACACACTCCCAGAGGCTGCAGTCCTTGGGATTGTGTGTAAATCTGACAAGCCGACTTCTGGCTGTCAGAGGAAAGCAATCCGGGCAATGTTTTCATACCCTATGGTAACAGGCATCCCCCACACATGTGCCCCCACCATGTATCCCAGGCTCTGCTGCCCATCTGCAGGCTCAGGATGGCATTGCGGGTGCTGCCAGGTAGAGGGGATCTGAACTGCAAAGCTCAGGCTCTTTAATTAGGATGAACAGAGCTTTGCTAGTATTTTCTTACTTTGCACCATTGCTTTTGGTAGCTTGCTTATGGCGTGTATTAAATAGTTCACATATGCGGACAAATAACAAGCCCTAGAATAAATAGGCAATACATTCATCTGTGTATCATGTATCACTCTTTATATTAATATGTAACATTTATGGCTATGATTTTAGAATATATCTGAAATTATATGAATTCACCATAATTGGAATTTCAATTATTATGCATAAACCCATTTTTATAACAAGTAGCAGCTGTATATGAATTTATGAAACACTCAATCTGCATTCTGCAATCATGAATTATTGTTTAACAGCAATACACCTGCTTTACCATGAATAATTTTAGTCTGTATGCAAACTTTGAACAATCTTAAGTTAAAGTATTATAAGTGTATGTTATTAATTAAATGTGTGCAGTCAGTATAAATACACAATTCATGGTTGTATTAGGTCAGATACGATTTGATTTTTTAAATGCTAGGACCTTCAAGCTTCACTTCAGGGGACATAGCTTACTTGCTGTGTGGATCTTAATTTCATTCCAACCTTCAACTGGTGAAACGGATTGCACACTTGCTGAATCCCTGTGGTTGCCTATGTTATTTTCAGAATAATTCCTTGGGTCAAAGCAGACCTCATGGCACAGAATCGTATGAAAAAGAAGTCTTAGTCCCGACACATAAGCTCTACTTGAACTTGCCTACAATTGATTTTTTAAATATTTTAATAAATATTTTTTGGGGGATGAAGTAGAGAATGACCATCAATCTCTTCCAATTTTGTTTGTCACTGAAACAAAAAAAAAATCACAACTGGTTTCTGTATTGGAAGATTAAACGTTTCCTGCTCCAGTGATAACTGTAAAATGTTCTCCTTTATTTTCTCTCACTGTGTCGGTGGTCAGAAGGACACATAAAGGGGGTGAACCTCCCCAGCAGGGATAATGACTATCAGGAAAATGGCAGTAGGAGAACTGGCAATAGTGCTGGTAATGGTCGCCTCCGGCACATTGCCGTGCGCGCTAACGCAAGAGATGCGAATGGGCGCACGCAGATTCAAACCGGGACTAACAGGCAAACACGCATGCGCAGAAGCGCCAATTGGCGAACGCGCGTACACCCAGCGTGACAGATGCGGCCACTTGCTGGCCTTTATAAGACGGCTGATAAACCCATCTCATTGCTGAAATGTCATCAGCCTTCCTGTGTTCCTGAGCCTCTGTGCAATTACTGTTTGGATTTCCTGTTGTGACCCGGCTTGTTCCTGACCTGTCTGATCTGCTCTCCTGGTTTGACCCCCTGGCTTGCTTTACCGACTTGTTGCCTTCTCCAGCACCTGATCCCGGCTTGTATCACGGACTTTGCTACAGTTATCTGTTCCTGCCTGCCTTCCTGTACCAGACCTTTGGTTTGTCTCCGTTCCTGCAACCTGCCTCTTCCTCTTACTGGATCTTATGTGTTTTAACCCTGGCCTGGCTTCCACTACTGTCCTTGCGCACACCTTGCCAAGCATCACCGAGGATTCCTAGAGACTTGAGCCCAGCTGTGTTTCCTGCATTAACCAGTATTCTTCAGGTGACCACCAGCTCCTCCCTCCTGAATCTATCTGCCAACCTGTGCTTTTCTGGGTACTACACCATCTGTACCCAACCTCAGGGGTGTACTGCACTTAGCCGCAAGGGGAGCCCTCTCGGCATTTCAGCCACGTGACAATGATAACAATAAAAAGCTTGCCAAAACTGCCATATTGGAGCTGGAACTGGTGTTACACTAGCCTGTCCACAATTGTTTTATTCATCAACATCAGCCTGGACTCTGACCAGGCCATGCATCCAACGCGTTTCGCTCTGCCCCTCGGAGCTTAGTCATGGGGACTAAATATGTTAGGGGTGTGTTCTGGTCGGAGTCCAGGCTGAGTTTGCCACTCTCTTATTGATGCTAGGGACCAAGCAGATGTGCGGCTATAGGGATCCTTTTCTTTCATATTAGCCATAACACGAGCTGGGACAAGCTCCATCTCATGCCAGCACTCCCAGTGGTGGATGCTTCAGAATTTACACATACCCTGCTTCAACAGAGCCTGAGCGGAACACAAAACTGCATCAGGTCGGTCACTATTAGGGAATTACTGTTAGCCAGCTGGCAGGGGCATCTGCATGTGCACACATCCTTGCTTGCAGCTTTGCACATAGGGTCCTGGCTAGGCATGTGTTTATGTGTGTGCTACGCAGTGTGTGCAAAGATGTGTGCACGCCCAGGGTTTGCATTGGTGCCACGTGGCCTGTTAAAGGGATTGCCTGACTCAGTGTTATTGCTGATTGCTCTTCAGCTTGTTACTTGTGTCCTGACCTATGCTTTGCATATGCTTCTTGTTAATGACTTTGCTATTTTCCTGAAAGCTTACTCTGTACTGCTTAACCAATTTCTTACATTGGTTTCATCAATGACCTTGATCCAGCTTATGTGTCAGGAAAGTCCTGTCAGTATCAGACGCCCTGTGCGGGCAGTCGCACGCATGCGCACGCGCACCAGGCGGGCTATTTAAACTGATCTGTCACATGAGAATCTTGCTGTCTGCTCTACAGCGTTACGTGTGCACTTCCTGAGAACACTTCCTGTTTCCTGTGCTAGACCCGGCTTGTTCCTGATTATCCTAGCTGTCTGCCTGCATCTGATCCCGGCTTGTCTCCGACCATCCCTGCTTTCTGCCTGCATCCGACCCCGGCTTGTCTGACCACTCTTCTGCCTGACCCTTTGGCTCATCTACAGTCCGCCTGGCTATCGATCCGGCTTGTCTGACCTTCCAGTCTGCTGTCCTGTGTGTTCCAGCCTGCTATCCAGTTCCAGTTTGCTGTGTGGTTCCAGTCTGCTGCACCAGTGTTCCAGTCTGCTGTCCTGTGTGTTCCAGCCTGCTATCCAGTTCCAGTTTGCTGTGTGGTTCCAGTCTGCTGCACCAGTGTTCCAGTCTGCTGTCCTGTGTGTTCCAGCCTGCTATTCAGTTCCAGTCTGCTGTGTGGTTCCAGTCTGCTGCACCAGTGTTCCAGTCTGCTGTCCTGTGTGTTCCAGCCTGCTATCCAGTTCCAGTCTGCTGCACCAGTGTTCCAGTCTACCCACCAGATCAGCTTAATCTCCACTGCACAGTGTTTCCAGAGTTCCAGACCTACCTTCTGCTGTTGATCCTGCCAGGCACTCGTGCCACTCCTGACTCTTGTGCTTCCTGTATACCCTACCAGGGCCCTCGAGTCAGAGCCGCAAGAAAGGCCATCCCCTGCAAGTCGGGCTCGTCCACAAGGTACGTGACAGTAGCAGACAGCCATGACCGAGCCCGAGCAGGGAGCCTCTCCTATGGAAGAACTTTGTATGCACCTGGCCGGCCTTACACAGGCTGTTAAGAGTCTCCAGGAAGGATATACACGTCTGGAAGAACGGGTCCAAGTACTGTCTGGTCCCACTGAGACCCAGGGATCTTCTCTGCCATCTACCTCTGCTAGCAGTACTACTTCCCCTACAGTAGTGATGCTGCCCCCTGAACCAAGGGTTCCCACTCCTGAAAAGTTTTCTGGAGAACGAAGTAAATTCAGGGCATTCCGGAATGCATGCGAACTGTACTTCGCCCTTCAACCTCGCACCTTCTCGCTCGAAGCCACCAAAGTAGGTTTTGTGATCTCACTGCTCCTGGGTGACCCCCAAACATGGGCTCACCGCCTTCTGGAACTGAAAGCCGAGGTGTTGACCAATTTAACCACCTTCTTTGATGCAATGGCCCAGCTATATGAGGACTCACAGCTTTCTGCAACCGCAGAAGCCGCCCTGCACACCCTTCAACAAGGGCGTAGGGCAGTAGAGGACTACGTTGCGGAATTCCGCCGATGGAGTGCAGACACGGACTGGAATGACGCTGCCCTCCGCTACCAGTTCCGTATGGGACTTTCCGACCCTTTAAAAGATGAACTGGCCCGAGTGGGAATTCCTCTGACTCTGGATGCCTTGATTAACCTTGCCATACAGATCGACCGACGGTTGAGGGAGCGAAGAGCAGAAAGAGGTGCTGGGCCTACTCGCCCAACCTGGATGTTGCCTAGGGTCCCCAGCTATACCCATCCTGCACCCACCTCTAGTCCTGCTGTTTCACCTGATACCTCTGAGCCCATGCAACTTGGAGTCTTCCGCCCATCTCTCACGACGGAGGAACGCCAACGTCGCCGGGATAACAACCTGTGCCTGTACTGCGGGGAACCCGGACACTATGTCAGGAACTGTCCTAACAAACTCCGTAAGTGCCTGTCTGTCTCCTCTGGTGATGTGACTGCTTGGCCTAAGACTTCCGCTCACTTGACTCTTTCTATATCTTTGCAGCTCCCAGGAAAGACTTTACAGGTTCCCGCTATCATTGATTCCGGGGCTTGCAGCTGCTTCTTGGACTCATCCTTTGCAGCTAAACACCAGATCCCACTACGTTACAAGGCCCATTGACTCTCTATTCATCTGGCCGACGGGTCTGCAATAAAATCTGGGCCAGTTATACAAGAATCCGCTCCCCTTCCAGTCACCATCTTCAATTTGCACCAAGAACTGCTTCGCCTGGACATCATCACTTCTCCTTTATTTCCTATTATTCTTGGCATGCCGTGGCTACAAGCCCATAACCCTACTATCAACTGGGTCACAGGAGAAATTACGTTTTCCTCTCAGTACTGTCAACAGTTCTGCACTTTGAAGGACTCTGGTGAATCCCCTGCTCTGTTATGTCTCAACACTGATTCTGAGTTATTCCAGGCGGTCCCCAAGGTCTATCATGACTTTTTAGATGTCTTTAGTAAAAAAGGGGCTGAAACCCTTCCTCCTCATCGGGCTTACGATTGCCCCATCGAGCTCCTTCCCGGAGCCGAAGTTCCCTTTGGCAGGATTTTTCCTTTGACCGAGCTGGAGCAAGGAGCACTAAAAGCATACATCGACGAGAACCTAGAAAAGGGTTTCATCCGGCCCTCTACATCCCCAGCAGGTGCAGGCATTTTTTTTGTTGAAAAAAAGGATCACTCTCTTCGTCCTTGTATAGATTACCGCGAACTCAATAAAATAACTGTTAAAAATCGGTACCCTCTCCCCTTGGTACCAGAATTATTCCAGAGACTGGGGACTGCTACTATTTTCACCAAATTAGATCTCCGAGGGGCTTACAACCTAGTTCGCATCAGAAAAGGGGATGAGTGGAAGACAGCTTTCCGCACTCGCTTCGGGCACTTTGAATACATGGTGATGCCCTTTGGACTATGTAACGCCCCTGCAACTTTTCAGTACTTCATAAATGATGTTTTCCGGGACTATTTGGATCTATTTGTCATAGTCTACTTAGATGACATTCTCATCTTTTCTTCTTCCCTGGAATCCCATCGCAGACATGTTAAATGTGTTTTAGCTCGACTCCGGCTACATGGCTTGTACGCTAAGGCTGAAAAGTGCGAGTTCGAGCAAGAGAGTATTCCATTCTTGGGGCTAATCATCTCCGTGGAAGGGATCAAGATGGATCCCCATAAGGTTGCGGCAAATCTTGACTGGCCAGCCCCTACTGACAAGAAAGGAGTCCAACGTTTCATTGGCTTTGCCAACTTCTATAGAAAATTCATTAAGGGGTTCTCAGCCATCATTGAGCCCATCACTCAATTGACCAAACAAGGGGTGCGTTTTCATTGGTCGCCCGAAGCTCAATCCGCCTTTGAATCTCTCAAAAGACTGTTCACCTCTGCTGCTGTTTTGAAACATCCCGATTCCTCTTTACCATTTGTCCTGGAAGTGGACGCTTCTGAGAGTGCTGTTGGTGCGATTCTTTCTCAGCGACAAGGGACCAAAGCTCTGTTATACCCTGTAGCCTTCTTTTCTCGCAAACTATCATCCGCAGAAAGGAATTATGATGTAGGAGATCGGGAACTACTGGCCATAAAATCCGCTCTGGAAGAGTGGCGGTATCTTTTGGAAGGAGCTGCTCATCCTATTCTGATCTACACAGATCACAAAAACCTGGAATATCTTAAATCCGCAAAGAGGTTGAGACCGCGACAAGCCAGATGGGCCTTGTTCTTTTCCAGGTTCTCCTTCCACGTGACCTATCGGCCAGGCTCCAAGAATATAAAACCTGACGCTTTGTCTAGGATGTTCCACAAGCCTCAAGAAACCTCACCTCCAGATACGATCCTTTCTCCTGGAAATTTTTTCCTGTTGCAAGAAGACCTACTTTCCCGGATTAAGCAAGCTTCAGTAGGGTTGGTACCTGCTATGAGAACAAAACTACAAGAAAAGGATGGTCTGCTTTGGTTTGGGAGTAAGATCTTTGTACCTGAAGGCCTACGGGTCACAATTTTAGAACTTTGTCATGATCACGCACTAGCAGGGCATTTTGGTGTTACCAAGACGGCTGATCTTGTCCTGCGCACCTTTTGGTGGCCCCAAGTGCCTAAGGACTGTAAGAAGTATGTGGAATCCTGTACCATCTGTGCTCGGAATAAAGTCAGTAGAACCAGGGCCTGGGGATTACTGAAACCTCTACCTGTCCCAGACAGGCCATGGAAGATGCTGTCCATTGACTTCATTGTCGAGTTGCCTCCGGCTGAAGGGCACACTGCCATCTTTGTGGTGGTAGATCGGTTATCTAAAATGTCTCATTTCATTCCAATGAAGGGTACCCCCTCTGCTCCTGAAACTGCACAAACGTTCATTAGAGAAGTGATTAAACTCCATGGAATTCCGGCTAATATCATTTCTGACCGAGGAGTACAATTCACTTCCCGATTCTGGAGAGCCTTGTGTAAAGCCCTAGGAATTGAGCTATCATTTTCCACCGCCTATCACCCCCAGACGAATGGCCAAACGGAGAGGACCAACCAGACTCTCGAGCAATATCTTCGTTGTTTCTCTTCCTTTTCTCAAGATGATTGGTTCTCGTTGCTCCCCTTGGCTGAATTCGCCTATAATAATGCTGTCCATTCTGCCACAAAGCAAAGTCCGTTTTTTGCCAATTACGGGTTTCACCCTACCTTTTTGCCCAGCTCCATTCCTGAAAGTTCCGTACCAGCAGTCCAGGAAACAATAAATTTTTTCTCTGTCAATAACCAAATATTACAGGAAACCATGACGAAGTCCCAAGAACGTAACAAGGTAACTTTCGACAGGAAAAGACGTGGGGAATTGCTACTCGAACCAGGTGATCTTGTATGGTTATCCACTGTAAACCTGAAACTGACTTGTCCCTCCAAGAAGTTGGGTCCTAAATTCCTGGGTCCTTTTTCTGTAAAAAGGAAAATAAATGAAGTAGCTTTTGAATTGGAACTCCCGGACTCACTCAGAATTCACCCTGTTTTTCACGTTTCCCTGTTGAAACCTTTTGTCTCCAATCCTTTTCCTGAACGAAATCTGAATCCTCCAGATCCTGTAATAGTGGACGGTGAGGAAGAATTTGAAATTGAGGCCATCCTTGACTGCAGGAAAAGGAACAATCAAGCCCAATTCCTGATCAAGTGGAAAGGGTATGGCCCGGAAGAGAACTCGTGGGAGCCTGAGGAGAACATCCATGCTAAAAGCTTAGTTCAATCCTTTAAGAGAACCCATCCTGAGAAATGGGCCCGGTTGGGCATCCGGAGGCTGCCCCTTGGGGGGGGGCAATGTCAGGAAAGTCCTGTCAGTATCAGACGCCCTGTGCGGGCAGTCGCACGCATGCGCACGCGCACCAGGCGGGCTATTTAAACTGATCTGTCACATGAGAATCTTGCTGTCTGCTCTACAGAGTTACGTATGCACTTCCTGAGAACACTTCCTGTTTCCTGTGCTAGACCCGGCTTGTTCCTGATTATCCTAGCTGTCTGCCTGCATCTGATCCTGGCTTGTCTCCGACCATCCCTGCTTTCTGCCTGCATCCGACCCCGGCTTGTCTGACCACTCTTCTGCCTGACCCTTTGGCTCATCTACAGTCCGCCTGGCTATCGATCCGGCTTGTCTGACCTTCCAGTCTGCTGTCCTGTGTGTTCCAGCCTGCTATCCAGTTCCAGTTTGCTGTGTGGTTCCAGTCTGCTGCACCAGTGTTCCAGTCTGCTGTCCTGTGTGTTCCAGCCTGCTATCCAGTTCCAGTTTGCTGTGTGGTTCCAGTCTGCTGCACCAGTGTTCCAGTCTGCTGTCCTGTGTGTTCCAGCCTGCTATCCAGTTCCAGTCTGCTGTGTGGTTCCAGTCTGCTGCACCAGTGTTCCAGTCTGCTGTCCTGTGTGTTCCAGCCTGCTATCCAGTTCCAGTCTGCTGCACCAGTGTTCCAGTCTACCCACCAGATCAGCTTAATCTCCACTGCACAGTGTTTCCAGAGTTCCAGACCTACCTTCTGCTGTTGATCCTGCCAGGCACTCGTGCCACTCCTGACTCTTGTGCTTCCTGTATACCCTACCAGGGCCCTCGAGTCAGAGCCGCAAGAGAGGCCATCCCCTGCAAGTCGGGCTCGTCCACAAGGTACGTGACATTATGATTTGGGACAATGCTGCCTGCCTTAGGCTAATCTTGGCTTTCTTTGTGACTCTTCTATTGTCTCTGAGTCTGATTCATGTTATCTACTAGTGCCTTCTTTGGACTACCTTAAGAATCAGCTGCAGACATCTATTTATACTCCTGTTTCCTGCCTGCTGGTGTCGCTGGCAGTCTGAACCCACAGCCTAGCCAGAATTCCCCTTTAACTTCTACCAGTTCTCCTTTTGGTTCAGCTGACTACTCGGCTGACACTCCTGACTGCTCATTCCAGTCTTGGTCCTGTAAGCAACATCTCCGTACACTAATTTTCCTCCTGTCCCTTAAGCCAGTCATAGATGGTGTGATTTTCTTTCCTGCAACCACAGTCAGTGTTGATGGGGGAATCCCTCCTGAGTAGCTATTGTGTTCTCTCAGTGTGGGGAACCGTGTCTGCCGGGAGAACAAGCAGTGATTATTGTCAGCAGCTATAGCTGCTGACAATAATTGCATGATAAGTCCAACAGGATGTTTGTACCCATGTTGATCGATCGATCAACTTGGGTACAATCAGCCTGCCCATACATGGTTAGAATCTCAGCTGGTCCCCGCTGACTTGGCCGAGATTTGAACCATCTATGGCCGGCTTTAGCACCATTTGTGTCACTTTCATGGACACCTGGGTTGGGGATACAAGAAATGCTGCGCTCATCATTTTGATCTCCTATCAAATACGTGACATTGAGATTGACATACTGCCTACAATTCTCCATGAACCATTTGTTACAAATCACAACGTATTCAACAGTTCCACGCTCCCCATCCTTATCTAGCAATAAAACCTGACAGAGGAGCTAACCCTTCCACACTCTATCCAAAACTAAAAAGAAAAGATTGCCTTTAAAAAACACTTAAAAGATAAATCAAATGGATTTCTGGTTTGAGCAAAGTTTCGAGGCTCTTAGATACCATCTGCGGTTCAGTAATTGATTTTACTTGTTGTTTTGAGTCTCTCTTAAGAACTAAGAAACAAAATTGCCTTTATGTAATATTATGTAAGCTTCCCGCTGCTTTTTGTCCTGACTTTTATTTTAAAGTGAAAGTGCACTGATCACTGGTCGAGATATCAGGTTTACACCGTTTTTTTTTCATCTGCAGAGAAGTGACATGGGAACAGCAGTACAAATGTGTACAGAACTTGATGATTTTATATATATATATATATATATACATATACGTGCGTGTGTGTGTGTGTACATATGGCAATGATAATGCCTTATGGTGTATATGATCTTCCTTAATTAAGTCAATGCCCACTCTAAACTGTAAACAAGTTAAACACAAAATAAATTGGAGCACTTACACTAATTTGTGATTTAAATACAAAATTATTTTGCATCACAAATTATGTGTGCCAAACCAGATTATGCCATTATATAACAATGAAAATAACTTTGAGGCTCTGAAATATTATGCCAAATAATACATACCACTATGCTTGTTTGTTCTGGCAAAAGGATCCTTCAGTGGATATATCACTAGGTCACATTCTTATGTAGCATTTTATGGGAATATTTAGTAATTGCCTTTTAATTGCATCTGTGTGTTATTCCATGGATGGTAGGTAGCTGTTATATTTCCAGGAGACAGAAGTTACCTTTTTTTCACCTAATATAGTTATGTAAGATTTTTTCAGCCTAAAGTGAATCTAGTATGCTTGACCCATAAAAGGTGGTCTGCTTATACTTTCATGTGTGCCAAGGCAACCCCAGAGATCCTAGTCAAATGTGGAAGCCTCTCTATTGACTGATGTGGCTTCTGCATTGATTTAAGGGTTGCCGGGGGAAGTGCAGAGCTCCACATTGGACCAAAGCTAAGGATTCCAGGATTTTGTACTGGATAAAATGTGGGATGGTTAGCAGCTCTGTCAAGTTTTAACGTGTATATAAGGCCTGAACTTTTTTTTTTACATTTTGAATGTGGAATGTGCTGTTTGTTTCCCTGTTTGGGTGATTAACATCACTATGGGCCAGATAACCATTGTTTTTGGTACAAGTGATGTGAAATCCAACATTTTTAAGATATTACAGGAACAGGAAGTGAGGGGAAATATTCCAATGGGTCCAATGTACTCATCCCAATGCACACATTCCTGTAGTAATGGCTGTGCATATAAATGGGTGCTATAGCGACCAACGACTAGAACCATGCCAGGCCTGATGAAGGGGCCCTGCGTGACTCCGAAACGTTGCAATCTGCTGAAACTATGTGATCACCAATTAAAGCTCTGGACCTTTTCTGGAGATCCTTGGTGTGCTGGTGACATCTGTCTTCCAATGGGGACATCTGTTCTGGTACCAACTGTCTAAAAGGGGATATTTCCTCACTTTGTGGAAATCTCCTTTTACTTCCTGCTATGTCTCTAGGACAAGAAGTGAAGCAAAATCCTCCCAACGTGGCACAGACTGCAGACGTAACTAATAGGAGTTATAACCATTGCCTTTTCTACATTGAAAAAAGGGTTTTTACTTTAAACGCATGCTACTTTGTTGCCTGTGCCATCGTAGATTTGCCTTTACTTTTGTGCTGGTCACAGGCACAGGAAGTGGGGACAATCATTCAAATTGTTAGACAGCATCACATTTATTGATATTGTGCGTTGCATTGATTGCTGTTCTATGTGCCTGTGTAGGTGAAATATTTATATTGGGCTGTGCCATCAAAACAGTGAGTGACGGATGGTCTTCTTTGGGAGACTGAGAAGGCAAATGATTTATTTCAATTGTATTTTTTTTTTTCCAGATTTCCGAGAACACTCACTGGAAGCTGAACATACCCTGTGTGTTCCAACATCCTTTGTTTAGTTTTGGTGCACCATTTCCCTAGTTAAAGATATTGCATTGGGGGTTATTTACGAAAGGCAAATCCACTTTGTACTACAAGTACAAAGTGCGCTTGGAAGTGCAGTCGCTGCAAATCTGAGGGGAAGATCTGAAATGAGGACAAGCTCTGTTGATTTTATTATCCAATCATGTGCAAGCTAAAATTCTGTTTTTTTATTTTTCTTGCATGGCCCCCTCGGATCTACATAGACTGCACTTCCAAGTGCACTTTCAGTGCAATTTCAAGTGCACTTTGCACTTGTAGTTTGCACGTACAGTGCAAAGTGGATTTGCCTTTAGTAAATAACCACCATAGTGTCATGATTAATAGTGAATCCCACCATTTGCAGTGGGAAGCAGTGGGGTTGATTTACTAAAACTGGTACAGCTCTGCATAGGAACTCAGAAAATCTTTGATTGAACAAGCTGAAGTTGTATCCCATGAATTTAGCGCTGGGTCTCTTAACTCTTATTAGTTGTGTATAAAGAATAGAGAGTTTGGGATTAAAAGTAATGTTTCTGCATTTTTTTTTCCATAGATTTTTATTGGAAAGTAAAAAGCAGGTTTACATTGCAATTTAACAGTATGCCAGAGGCAGTAATATCCAATACAATATGTTTAATAACAGTGTTGAACAGCATTTATTGGCGACAGTAGTTCTAGCTTAAGTCAACAGAGTGCGTTATGAAGAAGACATGATGTTCGGTCGTAGTTATTTCGCTAGATGGTAATGCTTATCCTAGTATTAGTTCTTCTACGTAGTGCTAATATAGGCTTGAGTGTGTTTTGTAGATAAAATCAGGGGTTTGCTTGCTTATGGTGAAATTACCAACTCTGTATGATTAAATCCTTCTAAGAACTACAGGACCAAAGTCAGTTAAAAATCGTTGTTAGATGGGATAGAGTTCTGGTGGATATATGGAGTGGATTGGGTTGTAAACCCAAGAAGAGGGGGGGGTGGGGGTGGATAATAATAAATAAAAAAGTTAAAAAAAAGGGGGGTGGATCGAGGGGGTGGGTGGTGATGGGTGAGTTGGGATGGGGGGAAGGGAAAAGGGATGTTGACTTACCTCCCAGTCTCCACCACCATTCCCAAAGGGTTAGTGTAGGATGGATGAAAAGGCCGGGTCTGGAGATATTAAGGTGTTTGTTTATAAAGATTGAGAACGGTCCTCCCTCAATCTTCCCTTGTGTAGGGGAGGGAGGATCGTCCTCTCATGTTTTGATGGGGTCCGCTTTTGATCTATATCTGCATTTAAATACAACACAACCCTATGCATTGGAATCCAATCCTTCAAGATGTCTCCAATTTACAAGATGACCTACACTAATTAGTTGACTGAGCAGTTACATATAAATAAATTATATAGTTGTGGACCTGAGGGCTAAAAGCATGCATGCAATGTACAATCTGTGGGAGATGGACAATGACAGAACGTGATCTATGTGTCTTTGTAGATGATAGACCTAATTACACCAATCACACAATGTCAGTATGAAGCATCTCAAGCTAGGATATCTTTTCAAAAGAAGCACTGAATCAAGATAGACTCTTGAGAGAGATATTCTTCCTATAATATGTTGGAATGTTGTCCAGGGAGTTATCTAACTGCCTTTAGAAATGTGAAAGCAGTTTTTCTCCTTTAGGCCAATAGTTCCATGCTTTATAAAAGGTATTTTACCTTCCTCTTTATTGGGATTTTAAATAGTCAATATAAATAGTCAATTTAGCAATTATTAGAAACCATAACTAGATTAAAAAATAAACAAAAAAATGTGAGTAGAAAAAATATTAAATCAGTACATTGTATTTGTTATTATTAGATATGGGATTGAAAAAAAAAATCTTTTGAAATAGAATTTTACAAATCAGCATTTTTTTATTTGCTCAGATCTGAATATACTGAAGGTCTCCAGGCCAGCAATATGTGTTATTTAAAATCAATATAAGCAAAGCCGTTAAGCTTGGTATTACAGAAGGTTGAATTTTATTTGCTACCAGGTGACAAACACTGTTTATACAGTTTCATGCTTTGTTTGGATATAGGTTTTTTATTTAATTTTCTACTATGAGGTTTATAGCTAAGGATTTATTTCAAAGTAATCCAAGTTCTTCATATAGAGATACACATTTTGAAAATGTATCAAAGTTTTCAGTAATCTGTTTTTATTTACTCATATTAAAATGAAAATTTACAATCCCCAACACATTTTATTAAATACACATTGCTGCTGAGACTTAAAGTGGAAGTTTAAAGGGGTAGGTAAGTTTCATAGAGGTAATAGCATCTTAGGGTGTCCGATCAGACCTCACTTTTTAAAAGTGTAAAATGGAAACAGAACAATCCTCTTCTACTCAGATCCAAACTAGCTCTGCTGGACCACTTTAACAGTCTTGAGAATTTTTGTCTATGTAAAGTAGAACTAATTGATAAACAAGCTCATAAAGATATTTTAAAACTGTAAATTTTTATTTAGCAAAAACCACAGGTAAAATAATTCACAAAACATTGGTGATAAGTCATGACTCACCAGTGTAGAATGGTTAAAGGGATAATACATGATTTCTGATTAGTTGCTGTTGTTTGAAATGGCAACATGGAGTCTAGATTTGGTTTAAAAAATATTATTATTATTAATATACAGGTTTTATATAGCGTCAACAGTTTGCACAGCGCTATACAACATGAGGGAGGACATTACAGTTACATTACAATTTGGTACAAGAGGAATCAGAGGGCCCTGCTTGTTAGAGCTTACAATCTAAAAAGGAAGGGTCAATTGATACAAAAGGTAATAGCTGTGGGGGATGAGCTGATGGAGGAAGTAAAACAGTGTTAGTTAGAAGCAGGATAGGCTTCTTTGAAGAGAAGGGTTTTCAGGGATCGCGTAAAGATGGATAGATTAGGGGACAGTTGGACAGATTGGGGTAGGGAGTTCCAAAGGATGGGAGAAGCTCTGAAGAAATCCTGGAGGCAAGCGTGGGAGGAGGTGACAAGGGAGCTAGAGAGCAGGAATTCTTGGGATGACCGAAGAGAGCGGCTTGGTATTTTGGGACTAGGTTGGTAATGTAGCTGGGGGCAGAGTTATGGATGGCTTTGTAAATTATTGTTAGTACTTTGAATTTTGTTTGTTGGGTGAGTGGAAGCCAGTGGAGGGATTGGCAGAGAGGGGTGGAGGAAAATGAATGGTTGGTAAGGTGGATAAGTCTTGCAGTGGCATTCATTATGGACTGAAGGGGGGATAGTCTATGTAAAGGTAATCCAATGAGCAGGGAATTGCAGTAGTCGAGGAGAGAGATAACCAGGGAGTGAATTGGTGGTTTCATTAGTTAAAAAGGGGCATATTCTGGAAATGTTGCGGAGGCTAAGGCGGCATGATTTGGACAGGGATTGTATGTGGGCCAGAAAGGACAGTTCAGAGTCTAAGGTTACCCCTAGCACCCTGTCATGTGGGGACGGACTGATAGATGTGCCATTGATCTTGACAGAGAAGTCAGGGGAGGGGGCACATGGGGGAGGAAATATTAAGAGCTCAGTTTTAGATAGATTCAGTTTGAGGAAGTGGAAAATAGAAAATCCCTTCCCTGTTGGATTGAATTTTAGGACCCTGGTCCACAGTTGATATATTTGGTAACTATTTGCACTCTTTGCATCTTGGAAGTGGCACCCTCAGATCACATCCTATATGTACCAAGTGACCTGCTCTCCATAAAGCGGATCCTCACCCTCTCTGTGAATATCCTTCCTTTCGACCCCTCCTCCCCTTCTCTACATGAATAGGGCAGTGGTTTTTTTTTATATTTACCTTTTTCATTTTTTTTACAAGAGTGTGGCCTCGCCCATCCATGCGCATCATTTGCCTTGAAGAATGACTTGCTGGGCCTCCTGGGATATGCACGTCACATATCCAAGGAGGTCTTTAGTCTTTCATTCAGCAAGTAGGAGGGGGACAGGCTTAGCGTTGCATCATTGCGAGGCCCAGCCAGATGTCACAAATAAGATGGCGGCACAGATGGCGGCACAGGACCGAGCAGTGCCTGTTGACAGAAAGATGTCAGCGGGACGATGCTGGATCTGGTGGCTGGGCGAGTACTGTGCCTACAATACCACCAGGCAAAAAAAAAGAAAAGGGGGTAAGCTGAATGTCCTCTTTAAGGGAGTACATTTCTTCACCCATTATAATCATGCATATGCAATCAAATGGGACAGCAGCAAATGCTATAGTGCACAAAAATGTCCATAATTTTATTATTCCATTTTATATTTTAATTAAATCTACTAGAGGTCTTTCATGACACTAGAATAATGTACATTTATGAAAAATCAATAAATAACAAATAAACATTTTTCATTTTCAATGTTTTTCTTTATTTTTTTTTGAGGTTTTAGAAAGTACAGTTATAAAAAGGATAAAGTCATACAAGTTGTGTTTTTATAATAAACATGTTGCATCAAAGGTAGTAGGCTTAAAGTGTTACTAAACCCACAACAGTAAAATCAGTCTGTATATGCAGTAAAGCATGCTTGTTATATGCACTGTGGAACCTAAGGGGTTAATCCTCTGCATTGTGTATAAAGGCTGTTTGATCCTGTCTTCTCTGATCCTCCTCTTCTTTCATTGTCACCAAGAAAAAACCTGATATTTACAGAGCCAGGGGACAGGCTGCACATGCTCAGTTTGGTGTGTATAGAGAGTCTTTTTCTTTTCTTGGGAGAGTGCATGTGATCAGCACAGGGCCAATCAGCACTGTCCAGACATGTCCAGACAGAAGTTCAGGGGAAAATCAAAACTCCTCCTACAAGTTTTACTAGAAACTGATACAAGTCACAAGGCTGCTATATACTGCTGATGAAAAAAGGTATTTATCAGTTTATATTTACTTAAATAATTGCATTTCCATGTTCTGTGTACTGTGGGAGACCAGATAAAGTGAATTCAGGTTCTGGGTTTAGTAACATTTTAAAGTGTTACTAAACCCAAAACCCTGAAGCCACTATATCTGGTCTCCCACAGTACACAGAACATGGAAATGCAATAGTTTTAGTAAAGATAACCTGTTAAACACGTTTTCTCATCAGCAGTATATAGCAGTCTTATGACTTCTATCAGTGTTTGGTTAAAGCTTGTAGGAGGAGTTTTCATTCTCCTCTGACTGTCCTATGAGTCTGCAGGACCCCTGACCCTCTGTCTGGACAGTGCTGATTGGCCATGTGCAGATCACATGCACCCTCCCAAGAAATAAAAAAAACTCTCTAGCAATACACACCAGACTGAGCAGGTACAGCTTGCCCCCAATGCTCTGTTCTACCAGGAGGTGGATTGGGGACTGTAGAAGAAGAGGAGGATCAGCGAAAACAGGATCAAACAGCCTTTTTACACAATGCAGAGAATTAGGTTCCACAGTGAGTATAACAATCATGCTTTACTGCATATACAGACTGATTTTACTGTTGTGGGTTTAGCAAAAACATAGAGCCAACATCATAGGTAAAAAGATAAGGTGACTTCACCATGTGGGGAAGAAAGAGGGTAGGGGGAGATAAAAATGTTTTATTGTATTTGTTGCATTTTGTTATTGGAAGGACAAATTGTGCATTCACTAGCATATGGCATTGTCCTGCACTAGCAGTAATGCCCATTGATCCTAACTTTTATTTTGGATTGCCTTCCTATCTCTGCACATAACAAAATTCTGCATAAAAATGGATATGAATAGTTTGCTCTTAGTGAAATATTGGTAAATATTTACCAATAAGCTTCAGATAGGAGGCCCTTCATTCCATTGCAAATTTAAAAGTTGTCGCTCTGGGGCAAAACAGACAGTCTGTATTTCAGGCACATGAAAAATAAGCTCTGTAGTCTTTTTTTCAACCTTTTTACCTTAGGTACGTAACTATGTATACCAAACCGTCAACTCAGCATATACAAAGTACGTGTAGCATTCTTCTGGGTTATATTATTCAGTTCTCTGCTGACTGATAGATTTTCAGGGAAAATGATGAGCTCTGCCAGACTATTGTTTTACCTATTATACAGAAACACAAGCAGAAAGCCATTTTGCATATGGAGATATATAGCTACATCTATAAAATTATAAAATCAATAACATTTATATTCATTGTTGCAAGAGACTGACATAGCAGTGAACACACCCACTGTTAATAATATGAATGAGGATCAGAAGAAAAGTAATTCAGTTACTGTGAATGAAAAATGAGCGCAGTGATATAAATGTCAATTGGCAGCCCTGGAATGAGTTAAATTTCTCCTTGACATTTTAAGGCATGCTCCACAAAGTGTCAACCCTTCCCCCACAGTTGCTTATGCATTCGCCTTGAGTAACACAGAGGGTTCCCTACCTTTCCTAGTACCCTGTGACCGTAGTGCAATTGTTGTTTACAGTGGAACTCCAAGGGGTTGATTTATTAAATGTAAATAGTTAAAGGGGTTGTAAAGGTAAACATTCTATGCATTAAGGTGAAAAAACTTCTGACAATACCGCCGCCCCCAGCCCCCCCGTTTTACTTACCTGACCCCTCGAAAAACAGCTGCTCGCTCCTGACATCTATTCCTCCGCTCAGGCTGGCCGCCGATTGGCTACAGTGGATGGATTGGAAGCAGCGCAGCCATTGGCTCGCGCTGCTGTCAATCACATCCAGTGACACGGCGCGCTGGGCGGCGGGGCAGAGTAATACAGTGAGCGGCTATAGCCGCCGGCTGTATCACGGGAGTGCGCCCGCAACAACTAACCACCATGAGAGGGAGCTCGCATTAAGGTGGTTAGTTATTGCGGGGAGGAGCTGAGACAGCCGCCGAGGGACCCCAGAAGAGCAAGTTCGGGGCCACTCTGTGCAGAACGAGCTGCACAGTGAAGGTAAGTATAACATGTTTGTAATTTAAAAAAAAAAAAAAAAATTACCTTTACAACCCCTTTAACTTTGCAAAGGAAGTTGCACCTTTCAAGGTAATTTTCCCCCAGAGCTTAGTAAATATTGTGAATTTTTACTTTACAGAGAATGCCCAATCACACGCAAGGAAAAAAAAAAGCATTTTTGCAGACACATGGTTAAATGATGGAAATGAGCAGAGCTTCCCTTCAATCACTAAGCTCTGGGGAAAGTTACTTTGCAAAATGCAACTTCCCTTGCCCAGAGGACAGGCTATTTGCCTGTAGTAACTCAACCCCCAAGTATCTTTATAAATTTTTATGCAAGGGTAAATACTCTTTTGGTCCGGGGGAATTGGAATAAAAACAACACTTACCTTATTCCTTGCTGGCACGACGAGCTCACTTCTCCACTCTCTGGTGCTCCTGGAATTTGGGTTGGTCCTTGGCCTCTCTACATACAATGCAGGACTGCTAGCCACATGGGGTATTTTGGAGAGATTTCCCCTTACTTTCTGTTGCGCCTATAGAACAGGAAGTGAAGAAAAATCCCTCCATTGGGACACAAGCAGCAAGAAATAAAAGGACTTACAGTGCGGCAAAAAAGTATTTAGTCAGCCACCAATTGTGCAAGCTCTCCCACCTAAAAAGATGAGAGAGGCCTGTAATTGTCATCATAGGTATACCTCAACTATGAGAGACAAAATGTGGAAAAAAATCCAGACAATCACATTGTCTGATTTTTGAAAGAATTTATTTGAAAATTATGGTGGAAAATAAGTATTTGATCACCTACAAACAAGCAAGATTTCTGGCTCTCACAGACCTGTATCTTCTTCTTTAAGAGGCTCCTCTGTCCTCCACTCATTACCTGTATTAATGGCACCAGTTTGAAGTTGTTATCAGTATAAAAGACACCTGTCCACAACCTCAAACAGTCACACTCCAAACTCCACTATGGTGAAGACCAAAGAGCTGTCGAAGGACACCAGAAAAAAAAATTTGTAGACCTGCACCAGGCTGGGAAGACTGAATCTGCAATAGGCGAGCAGCTTGGTGTGAAGACATCAACTGTGGGAGCAATAATTAGAAAATGGAAGACATACAAAACCACTGATAATCTCCCTCGATCTGGGGCTCCACTCAAGATCTCACCCCGTGGGGTCAAAATGATCACAAGAACAGTGAGCAAAAATCCCAGAACCACACGAGGGGGCCTAGTGAATGACCTGTAGAGAGCTGGGACCCACATAACAAAGGCTACCATTAGTAACACACTATGCCGCCAGGGATCCTGCAGTGCCTGACGTGTCTCCCTGCTTAAACCAGTACATGTCCGGGCCCATCTGAGGTTTGCTAGAGAGCATTTGGATGATCCAGAAGAGGATTGGGAGAATGTCATATGGTCAGATGAAACCACACAAACCACACAACTTGCCGTGTTTGGAGGAGAGAGAATGCTGAGTTGCAACCAAAGAACACCATAGCTACTGTGAAGCATGGAGGTGGCAACATCATGCTTTGGGTCTGTTTCTCTGCAAATGGAACAGGACGACTGATCCGTGTACATGAAAGAATGAATGGGGCCATGTATCGTGAGATTTTGAGTACAAACCTCCTCCCATCAGCAAGGGCATTGAAAATGAAACGTGGCTGGGTCTTTCAGCATAACAATGATCCCAAACACACCGCCCGGGCAACGAAGGAGTGGCTTCGTAAGAAGCATTTCAAGGTCCTGGAGTGGCCTAGCCAGTCTCCAGATCTCAACCCCATAGAAAACCTTTGGAGGGAGTTGAAAGTCCGTGTTGCCCAGCGACAGCCCCAAAACATCACTGCTCTAGAGGAGATCTGCATGGAGAAATGGGCCAACATACCAGCAACAGTGTGTGACAACCTTGTGAAGAATTACAGAAAACATTTGACCTCTGTCATTGCCAACAAAGGATAAAGATGAACTTTTGATATTGACCAAATACTTATTTTCCACCATAATTTGCAAATAAATTCTTTCAAAAATCAGACAATGTGATTGTCTGGATTTGTTTCCACATTTTGTCTCTCATAGTTGAGGTCTACCTACATTTACAGGCCTCTCTCATCTTTTTAAGTGGGAGAACTTGCATAATTGGTGGCTGACTAAATACTTTTTTGCCCCACTGTATATATTCACAACACTACTAAATGTATTGCATACTAGCGCATTATGAAATAGTTACCTTAGAGCGAAGCCCTTCCAGCGGCTCCTGGTCACCGCTGAGAGGGCTTCACATCTTCCCCTGGCCTTTCTTCCAGGTTCGTGAGCTTCAGTGCAGTGCTTTATGTATGGACACTATAAAGTGAACATATTCACAATGTTCTACATTGGGAACATTCCTTCAGAAAATTATGACGTTGGTCTTGGATGACTTAATTCTATAAATGCTAGTTAACTAGCTGCTATGCTGCACTGGCGTTAATATTTTCCGATTTACTGACAGCAAGTTTACAGATAGGGAAAGTTGGAGAACCGTTAGAACCCTTATCTGTATGCTTGCCTTGGGTCAGTGATTTAAAAGGTTTAAGCAAGAAAGTCAGCATGACTTTAATGCAACCTATTATTTTTTTAGTTTCCGCTGAGGAGCCTATACATCCTGCATTACTGCTCTTGATAATGGTCTGTGGATAAGAACAAAAGTCTCCGATACTTATTACAGATTCCTGTAATCTGTCATTAAACACATTTTGGGTAGAACAAAGAGCACTGTGGATCCATAACAATCCTCACATCTACTTAATATTCTTTAAACATTCATTTTTCCACTTCTGCTTTATGCAAAACACAGTCTAATTTAAGTGGCTCTGCAGATTTTATTACACATTAAAAATGACATGTGCCATTTGGCTTCTTCTATTATATGATGCATAAGTGGCTGCCCTTTTATTAATAGGAGATGTGATAATGTTCAAGTTTCATCAGGCGGATAACAGGCTGCAAACATGTCCTTTTATAAGGAAATGCTTAAAATATGATCTGTACATTCTGTTCAGTAATACAAATGAATATACTCTAGCTATTAAAAAGTTGTATCAACAGCAGGAGAGTGTACATTTACATAGACTATAAAATGGGAAGATTGCATTTTCAAATGAAGAATAACACACAATAGAGCAAATCCTTAAATCCTAACAAATTTTTTAGTTTAAATGAGTTGAATACATAACAGGAGCATCAAACAAAAAGCTTACAAAGTTTTACAGTTTATTTTCTTTATTAAGCAGTCACAGCCTGAGTAAAAAATCCCATACTCCTCCAGCATGCTGTAGAGAAGGATCTTTTCTCTCTGTGTGGAAGCAGTCGTCTCTTTGCAGAGGCATAGGCGTCACTAGGGTGTGGCTATCGAGGCTGGAGCCCCGATTGTGGAGCCCATAGCCCCAAGTCTAACCGGGTCGTGGCTGCGGCGGGCGGCATGGCAAGTGACAATCTGCAAATGGTGGCAAGTGACAATCTGCAAATCGTGGCAGGTGATGTGCAAGTGACAATCTGCAAATGGTGGCAGGTGATGTGCAAGTGACAATCTGCAAATGGTAAATAAAAGATTTTTTGCGCTGCGCTTGACTATATATCATAAAAGGTAATACCCAGAATCACTTAAAAAAATAAATAAAATTTTAAACAAGGTAAACATATATTTCTACACAATAACTTCCTACGTGCAATGTGCAAATCATCATCTGCAATATATATGTGTCCAAACAATTCAAAGTGAAATGTGCATACATAACTATAACAATGAAAGATCATACACACTTGAGTATATTGTGAATATCTTAATCCAGTGATAAACTGAAAAACGTGCAGTAACTCACATAAGGTGCAACATGCAAGGATATATTAAATTTTAAAATCAAATTGCATATAAGTGCCCAGTGTGTCTTGACACACAATTAATATAATCTATGTTGGTGAAATCCTTATAATGGTGTCCAAAAAAATGTCCAAATTAAATGTGCATCTGTATCCAAAATGAATATCCAAATCATCCAGCGTACTGAATTCAAGTGTTACAAACAGCCGTGATGTACCTCGGTGACCCCCCAAAGTGATTGCGCTCACCTTAGAGCGTGTGACACAGTGATTAGCTGCGTCAAATTTACACTTTGTAGCCACCCCCTGGGCTCTGCATAGTAAGCTAGATACGATCTCCACTCTGGGTTAATATGGCTCCATAGACATCCAATCATAAAATGAAGAGAGACTATATAGTGTAATACTATTAAACGATATTTTATTAAATAAAAGACCACTTCCCACAAAGGGGTCCTCACATTCTCTTGGTGCTGCTGTGCACCAAACAATAAAAAGCTGTATAAAAATGCCGATTGGTGTGCCGCGGGGTATATGCTTCTCCCAGCTCAGCTGTGTGCTGCTCACTCCGTCCTGGCCCCTCCCCTACGCGTGTTCGACACAGGGAGTCACGTGTCTTCATCAGGGGGAATCTGCAAATGGTGGCAGGTGATGTGCAAGTGACAATCTGCAAATGGTAGCAAGTGACAATCTGCTAATGGTGGCAAGTGACAATCTGCAAATGGTGGCAGGTGATGTGGCAAGTGACAATCTGCAAGTGGTGGCAACTGACAGTCTGCAAATGGTGGCAAGTGACAATCTGCAAATGGTGGCAGGTGACGTGGCAAGTGACAGTCTGCAAATGGTGACAGGTGACGTGGCAAGTGACAATCCACATCTAGTGGCAGGTGACGGTGGCAAGGTAAAAAGCTGCATCTGATGACAGACGATGGTGGCAATTGCAAGTGATGATTGAAACGCCAACACCAGCCTTCCTTTGCCCACAAAAAATTGCTTACCACCGGCGTGCGCCCCCCCCCCCCCCAGGTTGGTGACCGCTGCTATGGGCTCTGGCCCCAGATCTTTTGCAGACCTAGCAAAGCCCTGTACTACCCAAACCTCCCCCTGCAGCTTTAGGCTGGTTATACATTTTACAATTTTTCTATTTAATTTCATTTAGATTTACCTTCAACTATGTAGTGCAAGGGCCTGCCTGATTGCATACAAGTTAAAAGATTAAGCCCGGTTTCACACATATGCGGTGCGAATTGAAGCTCAGGTTTCACTGGGGAGATAAAAATCTCCTGTTCAAAGGAATCACTGCGTTTTAGCTCAGGATCAGTGAGCAGAACTATGTGGACTCTGATGTGAGATGGGAATCTTGTGATTAAATATATACAATTTGAATTGTTATTTAATCACAAAATATATGTATAGTGTAAACTACAATAAAGAATTTGCTGTGTGCTGCTAAAGTCTTGGGTTTGGCTTGAAGAAAAGGTAGCAACCCTACCCAAGATGTCAGGAAGGAGTCTGGCTGCAGGACCATAATCAAGTGTCCCCGCGATGGGAAAAAAGGACCCCAGGATCATTGGAAAGGGTCCCCGGACCAGAGGTCAGGCGGGTCCTTCATGGTTTCTTGCACTGGGGCCCTGAAGGTTCTAGTTACGCCTCTGATCTGAAGGAATGAATGAGTTTCCCTATTAATGAATTTGTGACTTGCCATGGGTCAGCCTAATATATTGCAAGCTGTACATCACTACTTGAAACCAGACTTTATATATATATATATATATATATATATATATATATATATATATATATATATATATACACAGATATATATCTCAATATAGATATTTGTTAGGGTGGCTATACACAGCAGTTGAGACAGAGGGCTGTGAGACATCTGCTGTTTTTGAACGATTCACAAAAATTTTCTCCTGACATGTTTAGTAACATTAGGGATTTCTTCCCTTTTCTCCATTAAAAGATAAATATTCCAACACATTCTGACAATCAGAATGAAATGTACTTGTATCTACGTATTAGAGTAGCCTTGAGAGATGTATACATTTATGAGAGCAGCCCGGATATTGACCTTTACTTAATCGCTCTTGCCCTCAGGCCATAACCCGATGAACATCAATAGAGGCAGATATAGGTGTTGACACACGCTCTGAAGACTGGTATTTAATTATTGTACTATTGGCTGCACTTTGCATGTAGATATATAAATCATATTAAATGCTGAGTCTGGACAGCTTTCAATGCAGTATACTTCTCAAGAGCTGAATCACTGGATACACAATTCAATTCTAACTAGAGAGCACAAATCCGGCAGCTGAAAGGAACTCTTGCAAGCCAGCTTGCAGAGTGTCTATTCAATGTTTCCATATATATCTGTATAATTGCTAAATAAAGGACAGTAGAATTTATGTTGGCCATGCACTCCTAATTTTTTGCTAGTAATTTAAACATCACTAATGGTAATCAGCTTTGCAGGGATTAAAATTTTAAGACATAAAGTCTGTTTTCTCACCGAGTTCTACTGTGTCCTGATTGTGTCACCCTACTTTGAAGAACATTGACCCCATGGCCAATGTCTTGAGCCCAGGGTGAAAAACCTGTTAAGCAGCCATCAATAACGAGCCCAATCATGCTCCATTAAAAGGTAGTTATAGGGGTTGCTGCCAATTTAAACGGAATAGGTTTAACCATACATAGGTTTTGAGAGACCTCCCTAACCACAGAATACTAGAACATCAGAAGCATTTCAATTTCCTGCTTTTAAACAGATCTACAATATATAACATCAGTGTTATCTTTGCATAGGATGGCCACGTGAAATGGTGGCTATAACCACCATTAAATGCCAGTTAATTTTTTTGATGTTTATATGCCATTGGGAACATTTCCCTCCACTGTCTGTCCCAGAGGCTCAACAGGAAGTTACAAGAAATTTTCCAAAGTGAGGGGAATACCTCTCTTAGACGGCTGTCCCCGGGGCAGTTGTTCCCAATGAAAGATTTACCCTAACCTTTCATTCTCAAAATTAGAAAGCTCAAACTTATGGTCCTCCAAATGCAGGGTGACAGAATCAGAGGGTTAAAAAATGTGGTATCATCCTAATTCACCAGGGACCCAATTCCTCCCTCTTCCCTGAATAGTTATCATGTGACCCATATTTTGCAGGGTGGGGATGGGGGGTTGTCTGCCCTTTAACCAGTTCCTGCTCAGACTCAGAGGTAGTGGTCTTGTCTTAACAGATACCATGGGCATGGGGACCCCAGAGGAACTATCCTACTCTCCCTTGCATGTGGAAACACCTGTGGGGTGACGGGTCCTGGTTTAACTGGTACTTGTTGACAGTCCTCTGAACAGCCCTCCGCACACCTGCTTCAGGCTTCACATCAACAGACCCTACTTTGCCCCTTGGGAGACCTGCCCATACAGAGGTTAGGAGAAGAAGCAGGTTCACACCAAAAATGCCTTTTAACAGTTTACTGAATCCACAGAAGCAGAGATATTTATGTACTTTAGCCATCCCTTGATGTACTAACACTTAACGTAGTTCCAAACAGTCTGGTTCTGAGAGATTTGGCATGAGAGGAGAGAGAGGCAACCCGTTAATCACAGAAAGGATGTCTTAGAGTCCAGCATCCCAAGCCAATTGGATATGAGCAGTCTGAGTAAATGCAACGTCCTTGAAGGGATTGTAAAGTCAGAAGTTTTTTTTATCTTCATGCATTCTATGCATGAGGATAAAAAGCCTTCTGTGTCCAGCAGCCCCCCTCAGCCCCCCTAATATTTACCTGAACCCCATCTCTGTCCAGCGATCTCCAAGAGTGTCTTGGCCATCTAAGACTCTCCCTCCTGATTGGCTGAGACAGCAGTGCCATTGGCTACCACTTCTGTCAATCAAAGTCAGCTAGCCAATCAGGAGAGCGAGGGGATGGGGCTATGCTGGGCTCCGTATCTGAATGGACACATGGAGCTGTGACTCAGCTCGGGTGCCCCCATAGCAAGCCTCTTGCTGTGGGGGCACTAAACAGGAGGGAGGGGCTAGGAACGCAGAAGAGGGACCCGAGGAGAGGAGGATCTGGGCTGCTCTGTGTAAATCCGCTGCACAGAAAATTAAGTATAACATGTTTGTTATTTTTATAGAAAAGAAAAATGAGACTTTACAATCACTTTAAACCAACAGAGAAAACCAGTAATCAGCCTCAAAGTGGCAACTACCTCAGGTACCTCTCTCCAAGCGGGGGCAGGGCTGGCACTAAATGCTACTAAATCTTGAGTCTCCCCTGACTCCTGGCTATTAGGCACATCTAGTGCCCAAAAAGGGAATTACAACAAACCACTTCTGTGCCCTACCCCAAATTACTATGTGTGCATGGACACAGAGTAGTTACACTTCTCTTGTATCCTTGAACTAATTTTCGGCCTGTGTTCTCATTTACTTCCTATGTCTGTTTAATTTTTTTTTTTTACCATGTGCATTTGCAAGTTACCCTTGGTGCATATTAAGCCACGTCTCCTAATTTAGCCACAACCAGCTTTGGCTGCAGCATGTACCACTTCATTTTAACCCTTTAAACAGTTCTTTTAGGTTAACATCTCTGCTATTCTGCTCATCATTGCTCTCTTTGTTGGAAGCTCTGACATGAGAAACCAAATCCCTGCTTCTACCAAGATGACGGAAAACCCGCATCCAATTCGCATAGGTGTGAACCCAGCCTAAAGACTTATATGGGATTTAATTTTCCCTATTGTATCCAAAACTAAAGGTAGAAAGTTTTGACTAGAGATAACTTTAACCACTTGACCTCCAGAAGGTTTACCTCCCTTCATGAACAGGCAATTTTTCTGCGATACGGTACTGGGTTATTTTAACTGGAAATTGCACGGACGTGCGACATTGTACCCAAATACATTTTTATCCCTTTTTCCCCACAAAAAGAGCTTTATTTTGATGGTATTTGAGCTCTGAGATTTTTATTTTTTGCGCTATAAACAAAAATAGACTGACAATTAAAAAAAAAAACAATATTTTTTTACTTTTTGCTATAAAACAAACAATATATATTCTGCTATATATTTTTGGTAAAAAAAATCCCAATAAGTGTATATTTATTGATTTGTGCAAAAGTTATAGTGTCTACAAACTATGGGATATTTTTAATTATTTATTAATTATTATTATTATACAGGATTTATATAGCGCCAACAGTTTACGCAGTGCTTTACAATATAAAAGGAGACAATACAGTTATAATACAATAAAATACAAGAGGATTAAGAGGGCCCTGCTCAGAAGAGCTTATACTCTAATAGGATGGGGCAGGTGGTACAAAAGGTTGTAACTGTGGGGAATGAGCTGGTGGAAGTGGTAGGAGATTAGTTGGAGACGTGATAGGCTTTCCTGAAGAGATGAGTTTTCAGGGATCGCCTATAGGTAGCAAGAGTAGGGGATAGCCGGACAGGTTGAGGTAGAGAGTTCCAGAGGATGGGAGAGACTCTGGAGAAATCGTGGAGACGAGCATAGGAGGAGGAGACGAGAGAGCTTGAGAGTAGGTGGTCTTGAGAAGAGCGGAGAGGATGATTTGGGTGATATTTGGAGACAAGATTTGTGATGTAGCTCGGGGCAGAGTTGTGAATAGCTTTGTATATTGTGGTTAGTATTTTGAATTTAATTCACTGGGCAATTGGGAGCCAGTGTAGGGATTGGAGGAGAGGGTTGGCAGACGCTGAGCGGTTGGTAAGGTGGATAAGTCTGGCAGCAGCATTCATGATAGACTGAAGAGGGGATAGCCTATGGAGAGGCAGGCCAATAAGAAGGGAGTTGCAATAGTCAAGGCGAGAGATAACGAGGGAGTGAATGAGGAGCTTGGTGGTTTTATTTGTTAAAAAGGGGCGAATTTTAGAGATGTTACGTAGGTGAATTCTACAAAATTTTGACAACGATTGGACTTGGGGCTGAAATGACAAGTCAGAGTTTAGGATGACACCTAGTACCCTGGCGTGAGGAGAGGGACTGATGGTTGCATTGTTGATTTTGATGGAAAAGTCATGGAGGGGGGCACGGGCAGTGGTGCGACATCAATGCTGATATGTCAGTTAGTAAGTTAGTAATGGGAGAGGAGACTGAAGGAGTGAGGAGAGGAGTAGACAGATAGATTTGGGAGTCATTGGCGTATAAGTGGTATTGGAAGCCGTGGGCGGTTATCAAGTGACCAAGGGAGGAGGTGTAGATAGAGAAGAGAAGGGGTCCAAGAACAGAGCCTTGGGGGATGGGGGACCCCCACAGAAAGGGGCAATGGAGAGGAGGAGACAGAGTTGTAGGTGACACTGAAGGAGTGCTGTAATAGATAGGCAGAGAACCAGGATAGAGCAGAATCTCAGAGGCCAAGGGAATGTAGTTTATTGAGAAGGAGCGGGTGGTCAACAGTATCAAAGGCCGCAGAGAGGTCAAGTAGTAGGAGTATGGAGTATTGGCTGTTGGTTTTAGCAGTTAGTAAATCGTTAGTGAGTTTTAGTAAGGCAGTTTCCGTGGAGTGCTGCGAGCGAAAGCCAGACTGTATGGGGTCAAGAAGGTTATTTTTATTGAGGTAGGAGCTAAGACGGTTGTAGACTAAGCATTCTAGAAGTTTAGAAGTGAATGGGAGCAATGAGATGGGTCTTAAGTTGTTCAGGTTGGTGGGTTCCAGTGAGGACTTTTTAAGTATTGGAGTGATCTGCGCATGTTTTAGAGGGGAGGGGAAAGTGCCAGTAGAGAGACAGAGATTGAAGATGTGAGTGAGGTAGCATAGGATAGAAGAAGAGGGTGACCGTAGTAGTTGTGAGGGAACAGGATCCAAGGGACAATTGGTTAGGTGGGCATCTGAGAAAAGTTTTGTAACCTATTCAGTAGTAGCCAATTCAAAAGAGGAGAGTGTTGAATGTGCTGTTAGGCAAGGTATGTTGGGTGGGGAAGATGTACGCACATTGGAGGTGTCCTCATGAATTGCATCAATCTTGTCTTTTAAGTGATTGGTAATCTCTTGGGCCGTGAGTGAGTTAGTGGGTAGAGGGGGGGGGGGGACGAAGCAGAGAGTTAAAGGTTGAGAAGAGCCGACAGGGACTGGATGACAAAGTATTAATAAGAGAGACAAAGTAGGCTTGTTTGGCAGCATGGAGGTAGGAATTGTATTTTAGAAGGGCAGATTTATATAGAGTGAAGTCTTGCAGGCATTTGGTTTTACGCAACAGTCGTTCAAGAGCACGGAAATGTCTCTTGAGATTTCTAGTGTTGTCAGTTTGCCAGGGTTGTAACAGTCGGGCCTGATTCTGTGTGTGGTTAGAGGAGCAAGTGCATCTAGTAACAATGAGAGTGAACTGTTGTAGAAAGGCCAGGTCAGGACAGGACAGGGGAGAGATTATGTCTTATAGGTGGTCAGTAGTAGAATAGAGAAGAGAAGGGTTAAAGTGGTGAAGGTTCCTACAAGTAATTGTTTGCTGCTTGGAGGCATGGGTGGTTGGAGGCAAGGATACAGTGAAACTAATAAGGTTGTGATCAGAGAGAGGAAAGGGGGTGTCCGTGAGGTTGCAAGGGTTGCAGAGATGGGAGAATACAAGGTCAAGGGTATTACCATTGGAGTCAGTGAAGTATGTGTCCATTGGGTTAGGTCAAAAGATTAGGTTAAGTCGAGAAGTTTAGCTGTAGTTGGGCTGTTAACATTGACAGGAATGTTGAAGTCACCAAGAATGATCATGGGTATTTCATTTTTTACTAGTAATTGGCGGCGATCAGGAACTTATAGCAGGACTGCGATATTGCGGCAGACAAATGGGACATCTAACTGACACTTTTGACATTTTTTGGAGACCATTGACACTAATACAGTGATCATTGCTGAAAAATATGCACTGTCACTGTACTAATGACACTGGCTGAGAAGGGGTTAACATCAGGGGCGATAAAAGGGTTAACTGTGTGCCTAGGTTATGCTTACTCACTGTGTGGAAGGTGCTTTGACTAGGGGAAGACAAGGATCTATGTTCCTTCTTTGCAGAAACACAGGATCAGTGCCTTCCCTTCTGACAGAACGACAATCTGCCTTGTTTATATAGGCACATTGTCATGCTGCCTGTGTCCTGTGTAATCGGCGGGTGCCAGCCGACATCGAGTCCGCGGTACCCACCACTGGGCTCCTGCACGCCCTCCAGACCCGGAAGTGTCAGATCACGTACTAGGTACATGATCTGTCGCAGAGCGGCAGCCCTGCCGCAGTATATCTATGGTGGGAGGTTGTTAAGTGGTTAATATATCGGAAGAACGCTTTGTCTGTATACTGCAATCATGTTTACAATACAAATGACTCAAGTTGGTTTGCATTGTAAAATGAAGAGCAGATCTTTTAAATCTTATCTTGTTATTTGGTAGCCAATTTCTTTTTCAATTCTGTCTATTAAAACATGGACAATGTTTTCCTGTTTATTTCATTTTTTTTTTTTTTAGAGCTCAGCATTTTCCATTTTACGCCATTGACTGGTGTGAGCATTCTATACGCTTATGCTTTGCCTTTAAGGCTTATTTTTTAGTGTAGTTCACTGAACAGCTGGGTCAGAGCACATCAATTTGGAGAAAATACCTGCTCCATTGCTTACTCTTCCAGCTTGAATCGAGAAGGAAAAAAACATGGGTGAGTTCCAACATAATGCACTGATTTTGCATATTAAGCAGAAAGAGTTTCAGACGATTGGAATGTCACTGTGTATTTCTGTATGTTTGTAGTATAAAACTGGTTATACCAGTGATATACATATAAAATGAATGCCATGTTGTGCATGAATACAAAGTAAGTACCAATATTGTCTGCATTAAGATTTACAGCCTTATTAATATGCAGCAATACACATACATATTTTACTGAACCTTGGCACTTCCCTCCCACAGGACCCCTAGATCAAGCAAACAATACAAAGCACATAGGACAAAAATAGTGTAGCACAAATCAATTTGCAAAGAACTGCAGATACCTTCATATTGTAAGCCCACAGCTTTCTCTACTAAGCAGAACAGCAATATAGCATAAATTTCCCAAGGAGCAGAAGCTGCCTGTAAAAGCCGGACTCCAGGATTTAAAAGCAAGGATATTGCTTGAGAGGAAGGAGATGCAATCAAAGAAGCCATTTCTACAGTAGTGCCATAAATTACTGAACCCACATCTCAAAGTCTGCTGTTCCTAATAGACTTCTAGGACAAACAAGTGGAAAATGTCTCTCAACAATGAAACACAGTGAATATTTTAAATGTAGAATTCCTTCCTTGACTTTACAAAAGACAAAATCCAATGTTAATACAAATACAGTTCAGATATGCTGATTTAATTGATGTTTGTTTTTTTAATAGTTAAATAAGGGAATCTGGAGCCAGTATCAGAGCAGTCTTTTCACCAGCCATACATACAGTATCTCACAAAAGTGAGTACACCCCTCACATTTTTGTAAATATTTTATTATACCTTTTCATGTGACAACACTGAAGAAATTACACTTTGCTACAATGTAAAGTAGTGAGTGTACAGCTTGTATAACAGTGTAAATTTGCTGCCCCCTCCAAATAACTCAACACACAGCCATTAATGTCTAAACCGCTGGCAACAAAAGTGAGTACACCCCTAAGTGAGAATGTCAAAATTGGGCCCAATTAGCGATTTTCCCTCACCGGTGTCATGTGACTTGTTAGTGTTACAAGGTCTCAGGTGTGAATAGGGAGCAGGTGTGTTAAATTTGGTGTTATCGCTCTCACCCTCTCATACTGGTCACTGGAAGTTTAACATGCCAGCTCATGGAAAAGAACTCTCCGAGGATCAGAAAAAAAAAATGTTGCTCTACATAAAGATGTCCTAGACTATAAGAAGATTGCCAAGACCCTGAAACTGAGCTGCAGCATGGTGGCAAAGAAGACCATACAGTGGTTTAATAGGACAGGTTCCACTCAGAACATGGTTGACCAAAGAAGTTGAGTGCATGTATCAGCCTCATATCCAGAGGTTGTTCTGTCAATGGACGCAGCAGTGGGACTTGGGAGTGAGCAAGCAAGGGTTCCCCCATGGTAAGCAGCTTTCTGTGGGGGCACCTGCCGAAGTGGATGGGCCTGGAGCGGTGGCATGGGAACCCCAGACGAAGAGGGTTGGGGCTGCTCTGATCAAAACCACTGCACAGAGCAGGTAAGTATGACATTTTTTTTTTTTTTTATTAAAATGACAAACAAGAAGGCTTTAGTAACACTTTAAGCATTGAAAGGTGAAAGGTAGAAGCTGATTGGTTGCTAATGCATAGCTGCTCCAGCTGCTCCAAAGCTGCTCCAGATTCTGTCTGCTCCGGTTCCGTTAAATTCCCCCACAGCCCCATTTACACATGGGGCTGTTGGCCATTACGTGTAGGAGACCCAGTGGAGGGTCTCGACAATTAGATGCAGGTGTAATTGAAAGCAATGGGAGGGTGGGCTGATGGACGTGAGGAGTGGACATGTGTGAGTGAAGCGCTCCTCCCCTCCCTAGGAATTCCGGGCAAACAGCACACAGCAAACAGCACGAACGGAACAGCTGATCGACGGGTCAGCTGATCATGACAACGTGAAGACAAGCGGCACTTCAGCCGGTCGGAGGAGCTTGGAGCTCGGCGGACGGAATCCGAGCCTACCTGTCCCCCCGAGCCGAGGAAGCGGGTCCGGGACGGCAAGCGGGGAGACAGGACGAGAGAAGGGGCACTGCCATGAACTCCAGCAGCGGCATGGCTCGATCAGAACGGGGACCATCCACGCCGATACAAGGCACCCAGGTGGCAGAGAGAGGCCTCATGGACTACGGTAGGAGATCTCCTGCAACAGGAAGGGGGAGGAAAGCCCCAGAACAGAGTACCCCAGGAACCAGGCAGGGCCCACCGAGGACAGGGGAGAAGATAGGACCCATGAATGGACTGATGCTGTGCCCTCTGGGGGAGTGGTAGCGATGGACTGTGGCAGTAATACACAGCAGGACATGAATCCAACTACCACCCCAAGCGAGCAAAATCCAGGGGTGCAGGAGCAGGGCAATGGGGGCACTCAGGAACTCGGTAGGGAAACATTAGATGTCCCTTATTGTATAGAGACCATAATAGACGGAAATGCTCCTACCCCAAACAAGGGCCAGTTGGGCCAGATGACTCCCCAAAACAAACATATAGTGTCTGATACAGGCTGTGGTCTTGGTACACAGTATGCTAGTAAAACACTGTTAGTCGATAATGCAAATCCATATAATGAAGAAAGGGGGCCACCCGGTCTAGCTACACATATGGAGGACACAGGGAGGGACATCAGGGACCTGCTGAAGGCTCTCCCCACAAAAACGGACATTCAGTAATTAATAAGTGCCGTGGAACAGTCATGTCTGCAAGCTGTGGAGAGTCTAAGGGAGGATATTCGGGATCTGGGACACAGAGTAGAAAAAGTGGAAAATGACCATGAAGTGATGATACATGCAAAGGCGGATGTTCAAGACGCTATTAAAAATCATGAGAAGGTGCTAAATTCCTACAGAGATCAGTTGGATAATTACGAGAACAGGGATAGAAGACAGAATATCCGCATAAAAGGTTTACCTGAATCAATTCAAACATTTGAGTTGATTCCAACAATTCAAAAAATTTTTTGTCAGATCCTGGGTGACTCCACACCAGGAAAAATAGAGATAGACCGGGCACACCGGACTCCCTCGCAGAAGGCCCAGATTACCAAAAGGGTGGATACACCAAGAGATGTGGTTTGCAAGGTGCATTGCACAGATTTGCAGTTAAAGAAAACATTATGAGGATGGCCCGTAGTAAGCCCTAAATTGTCTTTGACGGCGTAGGTTTAACTTTGTACCAAGACATTTCGCGATAGACTCTATATCGACGGCGTTTAGTCCGACCTTTATTAGAAGCATTACGCTCATCGGAAGCTAAATACTGTTGGGGATACCCATTTAGTCTGACGGCCTCTAGAAATGGTAAAACTGCAACCTTACGCACTAAAGACGATTTAAAGGTGTTCGTGGAAATCTTGGAGATACCCCTGGTGGACTTTATAGACTGGAGAACAAATCCTCTAGGAATGTCTCTAAAATGTCCCGAATGATGGCAAGAGATCTCGGCAAAAGGCAAACAGGGAAATGGCCTAAGAAGGCATAGATAGACCAACCTACAGACTACCTAGAGGACTGGACGTACTCTTTTTTCCCTTTTTTTTTTTTCTTTGATATTTTTGTAAATTAAGAACCAGAAGGTCAGGGGCAGGGGCAAAAGGTTGATATGTATAACAGATGTATAACAAAATATGAAATGCAAAAAGTAAAACAAATCTAATTAGGTAGAAGGGTATTCCACCCCCCCTTTTTTTTGTTTTATATTTTTTAATTATTTTATTTATTTTTTTTCTTCTTCTCCTTTTTTTATTTTTAATTTTTCTCTTCATCCTATCCAACCACCAAGTAGGGGAATGAATAGTAAAATGCCCAGGGACTAGGGAGGTGCTGAGAAGTTGGGTTGGGGGATCAGGTTTTGGTCAATAGGTCGGTCCCGAGTTAAGGGATTAGGTAACCTGCTTGGGGCAGGGAGGGGGGAGGCCTGGGTCTGGGCAGGGGGTATTTCCTCTTACTCCGGGGTGGAGTATTTAGTGAGGAAATAGGGGTTTTCTTTCTTTTTTTGTTAGGGTGTTTTTTTTTGTGTCTTTTTTTTTTTCTCTTTACTATGGTCTAATGGATACAGGGTTACTGGGATTGGAGACAAGAAAAATGGGAGAGGGGAATGGGGCTGGTACCATGATGTTGGTAGTAGTGGGTCAAGGGGGATATTTTAGGAAATGGCTGTGGTATTAAAAGTTATATCATATAACCTAAGGGGGCTGCGCTCACCACGCAAAAGAGGGCAACTTTGGTTGGAATTGCGACACCTTGCAGCAGATGTGGTTTTCCTGCAAGAGACACACTTTGTGGAAGGGTCTATACCTAGCCTACCTCAATATGCTTTCAATCAAAGGTACCATGCAGTGTCACCCATTGCAAGAGCAAGGGGGACTACAATTGCGTTCAGGAAATCGTGCCCCTAGAAGATGGAATCGGTAGAGATAGATCCAGAGGGGCGTTTCCTATTTGCGAAGGGGACAATGCACGGTGCATGTTATACGTTAGCATCTATATATGCACCCAATGAAGGGACTGTTAATTTTATAGCTAAAACTTTAAGGAAACTGGAAAAATTTAGGGAGGGATTCCTGATTTTGGGCAGGGACTTTAATCTTACATTGGACCCAAGTATGGACACATCCACAGGCAGAACAGTGTTCTCTTTCAGAGCTCTAAACCATGTAAAACAACTTTTTCTTGTGCAACACCTGGTAGATAGTTGGCGGGTGACGCATACAGGAATCAAGGACTACAGCTATTACTCTAAAACGCATGGTATGTACTCCCGCCTGGACTTATTCTTGGTAGACCAATTTTACCTAGAGAACGTAATTAAATGCACAATTGAACCCATAACCATCTCAGATCACGCCCCCATTACTCTGACCATCTCTCTAACACAAATAAGTCATATAGAACGGACATGGCGGCTGAATGAGTCTCTACTAGATAACAAAAACATAATGGAGGAGTTATCCATTAAAATAAAAGCATATTTTGAAATAAACGAGCCAGGGGAAGTGTGAGAACAAGCGGTGTGGGAAGCACCTAAAACAGTTATTAAAGGGGAGTTGATAGCATATGGTTCATATATTAAAAAAAGAGAGGAGGAAAGAAATAGAAGGACTATTGGAGAAAATCAGTGTTTTGGAGAGGAGACATTAAAAAAACCTTGACCCGGGAGATAATCTGCGACTAGAGAACTTGCGAATGGAGCTCTCACTGTGTCTGGACGGTAGAGTTAAAAACAAAATCAGGTATTTCGCTAATAGATTTTAGGAACAGGGGAATAAGTGTGGGCGGTTGCTGGCCAAGCAACTTAAAAAAGAACAAGAATCCAGACATGTCCATAACCTATCAGTGCAGGGGAGAAAGATAGTTAAATCACAGGCCATAGCGGCAGAATTTAAAAAATTTTATGAGGCATTATATAACATTCAAACGATAGTTACCCCACAGTCTAAGGACATAGAGAAACAACGCAAGGAGGAGATTCGGGAGTAGATTAAAGATACATCAATGCCTACATTATCGAATACAATTATAGAAGAAATAGAACGCCCAATCACGGTGGAGGAGTTGAGGGGAGTGATAACAGCCTTGCCATTGGGCAAGAGCCCAGGGCCGGATGGCCTGACAAATACATATTATAAAAAATTTCTCCCAGTCTTGGCAGTACCTCTATGTAAGTACTTTAACTGAATTAATGCAATTAACCCCTTACCTCCAGAAGCCTTACTGGCCTATATAACAGTTATTCTGAAAGGTGAAAAGGACCCACAACACTGTGCCAACTACAGGCCTATCTCTCTACTCAACTCCGATACTAAACTTTTGGCAAAGATCTTAGCCCTTAGATTACAAGAGCATATGGGTGAATTAATTCACCCAGACCAGACAGGGTTCATGAAGGGACATGAGGCGAGGGATAACACTATCCCAGCGCTCCACGTTCTTCATTGGATGCATCATGGCCCGGATAGAGTCCCAAGGATCATACTGTCATTGGATGTCGAAAAGCCCTTTGACAGGGTGAATTGGGACTTTATGACCGAGGGGGGTGGGCCTGGGCGAACGTATGATGGGATGGATAGGGTCCTTATATACAGACCCAAGAGCAAGGGTCAAGGTAAACGGTATATTATCAGATCACTTTATTATACGAAATGGAACAAGACAGGGATGTCCACTATCCCCATTAATATTTACCATCGTATTGAAACCCCTCCTCTGTAGGATAAGAAGAAATAGCGAGATAACAGGGACATGTATTGGAACGGAGGAACATAAAATATCAGCGTATGCGGATGATCTTCTCTTCTACCTCTCCGCCCCGCAGACATCCTTACCAGCACTTATGATGGAAATAAATAGATTTGGTATTCTATCTAATTTCAAAATTAATTTTGATAAATCTATTCCATGCATTCCATCTATTCTATGCCATGTCTCTCAAGTACTGGCAAGATCACTACAACTTCTATACCCATTTGTTTGGAATAAAAACTCCCTGATATACCTAGGGGTACACATTAGTGCAGACCAGAAATTGCTATACGATCTAAACTATGGTCCCCTACTGGCACGGATAATGGGAGACTTGAAGAAGTGGAAGGGCCAGTATTTGACATGGTTTGGACGAGTAAGTGCTAAAAAAATGAACATACTACCCAGAATAATTTACATCTTGCAGACAGTACCGATTACATTATCAGAGACAAATAAGAAAGTCATTTGTGGCTTTTGTATGGAAGGATAAAAGACCAAGACTTGCGTACAACATTTTACGTAGATGCAAGCAGAAGGGGGAATGGGATTACCGGACATCGCAATGTATTACAAGGCTATGACTTTAGTGCGTATACTGAATTGGTGTCATGATTCGCAAAATAAAGTGTGGGTCCAATTAGAAAAGACAATAGCAGGGAGGAATTTGGCAGGGGCCCCTTGGGTCCCGGGTCATGCAAGAGGACTTTCACAGTGGACATCTCCACTGACTTGAAATGTCCTGGTAGTATGGGATAAGCTGAACAATAGGGGTAAGTATGCACCCCAGATGTCCCCTCTGGTTCCACTGGAGGGATTCCCATGGTTCCCACCGGGGGAGGAGATGGGATATCTGGGGGCATGGGGTCAAGATGGAGACAACACGTGTGGCAAGCTCGCGCCACGTGGAGTGCTGCTAACCTTAAGGGAATTGACATCAGGATTTGGGAGTATACCTTTAGCGGAGTGAAAATATCAGCAATTGGCGAGTTTTTTTAAGAAAACAAAGCCCTCAATAAGACCTCAAAACACACTCACTATATTTGAAAAACAATGTGTTTGATTGTCGGACGCTAGACACCTGCTATCACAAATGTACAGAGTGATCCTTAGTGGGCAAGAAGAGGCAGTTCCCTATTTTATTAGAGAATGGGAAAGGGAGTTGGACCAGACAATGACATACCCACAAATTAAAAAGTTGATTGAATTAACCCATTCCACATCTATAAGTTCAAAAGTGCAGGAAATGGCCTATAAATTTTTAACAAGATGGTATAGGACCCCAGTTAAACTATCACAGATATATTCAACCGCTGACGATCGCTGTTGGAGAGGCTGTGGGCAAAAAGGAAATCAATTAAAGCTTATAGGAAGGGCATTACCCCGCACCTACTAAATGCAGCGAAATCAGTTATCCCTAAATATTGGAGACAGACTCACGGCCCTACCCTATTAGATTGGAAGAATGAGGTTAACCTAATAATGGAAGCTGAAAGATGGGTTCATGTAGTGAAGGATCAACAAAGGATATTTGAAGAGATATGGACAGGGTGGTTAAATTTAATATGGAACTAGAGAAGGAAGGAAGCCTCATGGGGTAGGTGAGACTGGGAGATGGTACAGCCCCTAAGGTTTTGAGTGACTCAGGAAGATGGTACAGGAGTAGATAATGATAAAGTGTATAAGGATCCTAGGTGTCCAGGTGAGGGGGGATTTCTCCTCTCTCTCTCTTCGATTGCAGCTCCTCCCTTGACCGTGCCCTGCCTCATCCCCCCCGTTCGCCCGTGTTCCCCTTTTCTTTTCTTTTTTTTATATATTATATGGCCTAAGGCCTCAGATACAATTTTGCACAGAGACAAGGAGATGGTGGTAGCTAGTAGCCCCATGATATAGAAAGGAGGGGTATTTTTACTTAAGTTTTTCACGTTATCAAGGGTTGTATAAGGGACAAGTGTGGTGGATAAGGGATCCTAATTTTCACTAGGGCGTGGGTTTTTTTTTTTTTTTTTTGCATAAGGCCTTTGTCACAATTTCGCACAGAGACAAGGAGTTGGTGGTAGCTAGTAGCCCCATGATATAGAAAGGAGGGGTACTCTCACTTAAGTTTTTCACGTATAAGTGTGGTGGCAAGGGATCCTAATTTTCACTGGGGGGTGGGTAACTTTTTTTTTTTTTTTTTCTTCACTATATGGCCAATAGGCCTCATACACAATATTGCACAGAGACAGTGAATTAGTGGGTGGTGGTAGCTAGTAGCTCGTATAGCTGATAAGGACACTGGATTTCACTAGGAAGGGGGGTAGCCAGGTGTTAAGCACCCCCTTTACTGAGAGGGGGCATTACTTAGTTAACGGAGGGGCTTAAAGTGGTTGACAAGGGACTTGGGTTTGGCAGGTGGCACTTAACTTAAATGGCTTGGTAGGCCTCAAACACATCTTTTTTCCTTTTTTTTTTTCCCTCCCTCTTTTAGGAGGGGGGGGGGGGGGTAGGGCGAATAGGGGGGAAACTCCTTGGCAGGGAAAGGAGGTCACCTGTTGACTTTGTTCAGCAGTAGAGAAGTCGGGATGAGAGGCGAGAGAACTGAGGAAATTTTCCCCCGTTTCGGGTGTTTTAAATTTTTTTAATTTGTCTTTCTTCTCTTTTTCTTTTCTTTTTGTTGAACGTAATATTTGTATAATTTTCTTTGATGACTCTGCTTAATGTTAATTGCACAAATGGAGAAGTGTATTTATTAAATGGAAAAATAAAAATGTTGATTATAAAAAAAAAAAAGAAAGCAATGGGAGGCTGATAGCTTCTGTCGCAAATCACTAATGGCCTTATTCGCAAATGTGAATGGGGCCTAAATGAATTATATGACCAACACTAGAAACTTTCCATAATGATCATTATTTTTTTGTCAACCTATTTTTTTAAATTCTTCTTTTTGAAAACAGATGTGTGTCTTTTCTGTAACAGGCTGCCATACTATATTAATGGGACTTTCATCATATGAATAAAACACCAAGTAGGAGAACTAGGAGGTCGGAGATATGTTTTCTTTATATTCATATTACACATTCTTTTAGAAAAAAAAATGATATAGAGGTATTGCATATTTAGTATGCATTGAGTGTAGTCGTTGTCAACATGGGAATGACTATTATAGTCCTCTTGTTTCTAGGCTTTGGTATTTATTGTGTTAGGTATGCATTTCTCCTGCAGGAATAGGAAAGCTCTGTTCTTTACGGAGGCTGCAAATAACCACTCAAAATTCCAAGCTTCATTACTCAATCCTTGCAGCATCCCACATTATCTATAAGACACACAGACCCTTTTAATGCTTACAGTATGATAATGTTTGTGTGACTCAAGTCCCTGAGATGGGATGATTTTATTACAACTCTTTATCACATGGACTGAACAGCAGAGGAATTCCTTGCACATGGAAGTGGTGCTACCATACCAAAGTTTGCATGGTAAAACTCTGCTGTTGAAGGGATTAAGGCCTGGTTCACACCTGTGCAGATTGCAGTTTGCATATTCCAGGTGCATTTTGCATTTTTCAATACATGTTTTTGAGTCATTGAAATCTATGGTACCAAAAAAAGAAAAACTCTCAGGCCCTTTCCATATGTAGCACCCTGGAGTTTAGGCAGGGTTGCTCCTCACAAATTTACTTGCCAGGAGTAGTTATCCTGGTTTATTTCTAGAGATCTATTGATTTCTCCCTAAGTTTGGCCTTGTTGTTCTCTTCTACCACTAGGTGGCAGAGGACTTGGTGGTACTAGATACGAGAAGGACAACGCAAGGTCAGGTTATGGGTATATGGGGTGTCTCAGCCAATGGGCAGGGGTTTTCTTGGGTTCCTTGGCATGCTGGGAGACCCTATATATTCAGGTGAGGTCAGGTGATCTGTGTTCTGTGCCACCTGGACGGCTGTCTGGATGGACATGTGTCGTAGGCTGGAGATGGGGCCTATCCCGGGCACATGTGGCTGCTAGGCTGTCTCGGGGCCTATCCAGAAGGAGAAGAGCAGCCCAGGGTTGGGACTGCGGCTTGCATTTCAACCAATAGTGGCGGTTCTGTCGGTCGGAGAACCTGTCGTGGTCAGAGGTAGAGAGGAAGCTGTCACCAGAAAGGGGCTATCCGCCTTATTACCATGGACGACAATGAGTAACTGAAGCAAGTACCAGAGCAGTATTTTCACCAACCGGGGACGGTGAGGAATCAGGAAACTTCAGTGGGAATCAAGCCAGGGATCCAGCCAGCGGAGGTGACGCTTGCAGAGCAGCCTTGTGTGTCAAGCCAGGGACTGAGCAGGCCAGCGGGGGTGAAGATTGAGAGGTATCTAGAGTGCCAAGCTAGGGACCCAGCAGAGAAGTGGGGGTGATGCTTGAGGAAGATACCACCGTGAAGATTGGAGGAGCTCAAGAGATTCAGTGGCAGTGAATCAGTGGGTCTAGTAAGAGACTGGGAGCCTAGTGCATTGAATAACCACAAGGAGTGATTGTAGTGAACGTGAAGGAACTGTTAAGCCTTGTGTTTGGAACTGTTAAAGACTGTTGCCATAAGAGACAGTATTCCTACACATGAAGATGTGGCGTCTTGCTGGATGCCTTTACCTGCATGGCTGTCCTTCTGTTGAATTCTTAGAGTGTGATAATTAATTTTGCAACTACCTAAAGGTGTCCTAGCCCTAACCGCCTCTCCCCCAAAAAAAGGTTTGGTAAGAGAAATAAACTTTCTTTTGCATCCGAGAAGAGTCTGGCGCCCAATAACTTTAACAACTATACACCCACCATGTCTCACAACCCACTACATACAGAATGATGTCAGCTATCCCTGGCCCTGGAGGTTCTAATTAGATCAAAGGAGGCCTGGGACCTTGCTACATTTGGCGCCGTGGGGATAAGGCGTTATTTTTGCAGCCATCGCCCCTAGCAACCGGCCTCAGCTTCATTGAGATTTTGTCTGGCTCTGTGGGATGGTGGCAAGTAACCTTTACACCTCTAATGGACTGTGTTGTCGTGTGTACTACCACTGTGGAGAAGAACAATTAAGTCTCACTGCACAGGGGAGAGGATCAGCCTTGTCTTTTGACACTTCCCGCCAGCGCTGTGAGGGTCAATACAGACTCCAAAATGGCAGCATGAAGAAGGCGGGCATCATAGTTCCCAGAGAACATTTGCACCAATCCGTTACCAGGGGTAGGAGTTCCCGCTCTGCAGAGGGGGATAAGGAAGTGCTGCCACTTGTGTCTGATTGTGGGTTGAAAAGAAAGATGGCGCAGTTCGTGAGTAAGATAGCAGATTGGAGAAAGTATGCTCCGGGTGTTTTTTTCTGTCTGAGCGATGTGAATCTTGTCCTGACTGACACTGGAGTGCAGTATAAACTGAAGGGCAAGCTTACCTTGTATATGGCTGGAGGCTACTAGTCTCTGGGACTGATTTGTGAAAAGTGTTCTGGCCTAACCACGCAGTTGAGGCCTTAGATCGTCTGTGGACTCTGTGGAGAGCAACCGTTTGAGGTTGTCCCTCAAACTCTACCTCCGCGGATCCTACAAGTTGATTGGGATAAGAATGTTGCTATCCCGGCTGGGAGTGAAGCCCAGAGCCCGCCGGTTATCACCAGAGTTGTGCAGGAAGCTGCTACCCCTGCCTCAGGCCCAGTTGCTCGCCCTGATGTCCGAGCCTCCTGTGAAGAAAGTACCGGAGCCGGGTAAGCCAGTGGGAAGTGAAAGCGGTGTGCCTGTGGGGGAGGTAATGCCAGTGGCCCATCAAAGGGGATGCTGTGGTTGTGCTAGTGAAGGCGCGTGCCAAGTGCAACTACATCTCGGCTGAAGAGTGCTCTACTATTTCAGATTCAGGCATTCCGTCTGACGGTACTCTTTTCTGACACGTTGTCTTACACTGGAAAGTGCGGTGAGAGTGATGAAGAGATAATAAGCAATGTGCAGGAGGATGAAACCCCTGCTACTACTACTTCCAGTGTGCACATTATGCTGTCAGCCAGTGCAGCTCCGCTGATCAGCATTGCCAGGTCTGTTGAGAAGGACCATGGGGCTCAATGGTTTCCTAAATTTCGTCCTAGCACGCCCATGCCCAGCCTTAAACCAGACCATAAGCTTGATGTGGTCACTGGGTGCTCAGTTCAGCGTGCTCCAGATGCCCGGGTACTACTCGGATATGGAGACCCTAAGACCCTGCCTTGGCTGTCCAAGATACAGAGATTAATAATCAAGAGAGTGGCAGAAGACTACAGGTACATTCCCCCTCGTTTGGAAAAAGAGATCTCAGAAAAAGAAATCCAATGGGTAGACGAAGAAGTGCGTGGGTTCCTTGAGATCCCTCTCAAGACAGACTTTCTAAAGTTGTCTAAATATGGATGAATGAATGTACTATATGAAACAGCAATTAACCCATCAAAGCAGCGCTATTTTCAGTCCTCAATGCTGATTGATAAAACAAAGTCTTTGTAAATGCAAGCAAAACACATGCAGGCAGGTAAATTCCAACAAAGACACAGCGGTAGGAGCTCGGTCTGGATTCCCTTATATGAATAGTAGATCTGATGGGTGCACCTTTCACCATCTATTGGGACACCTTGTGCTGCACACACCCCATAGGGGTTCAAACTCACCGGAGCCAGGAGGTTAACAAGCCTTGGATCAAATCCTCTCTCTGTTTACTCCCGAAGTCCTCCAGGGTTGATGATCAAATAACAGCAACAATGTCCACATGTAAAAAAAGAGACCCCGAATAGTCCAGTACCGTTTTGATAATTTATTGTAAGTCACAAATCAGAGAAAAAAAAAACTAATAAAGTAAATACACTGTAAAAATCAGTGGGCGCAGTTCCTTACAAAGGATAGCCTTCTAGCTTTCAGTTGGTTGGTAATAGTGGATAACTCAAACTGCTTCTCTCAAAGCACAAGTGTACTGGTTGCAGACTGGATGGATGTTACACACTCACAGCTGATCAGTCCTTCATTCCACTAGTATACAACTACAAGCTTGGAGCGCACTGCGTGTCAACCAGGCACAGCTGATCCGCACTTCCCCCCTCTCGTGTCTGAAGCTTCAGGCTAAAAGCACACTGCGTCCTCACGTGATAACGGTTGCCGTGGTATCGTGCTCTGACTAGTTTCGTCAGGAAGACTTTTTCAAAGAGCATGACTACACGGCTTGTTGAACAAAATTTATCTGAAAACCAGGGGGTGGGGCACAACCAACACTCCGCCCTAATGAGTTAATACTTGGCAAGCACTAGGTCTGATTGGAAGGTGCGTCCATATCTTAAACTGGGAACGTATCCATACTCCAACCAACCAAAATCTGCAGGCTGCACATTTAAATGACACCGCAGTCTATTTATACCAGAATCTTGCATTACATCTGCAAACTCCCAACTCCTTGTGAGAAACAGTGCCTATGTCCTGGATTAAAACTAAACATCTCCTCTTCCATATATTCCAGGTGCAACTGAAGAGAGAGAGTCGCTTAACCCCCAAACATTATTAAGCTATATGGATGTCGCAGTGTAGTGACCAAGTAATTAAAATACCCATAGTTCCTCACCCGATATAATTATCATATTAAATCAGATAAGTTTATCACATTGCGACATAAAATTGACATAAAATTAACAAAAAATAAAAATGTTACATACAAAATCGCATATAATCACATATAATCGCAGCAACATCGGAACTTGTGATAAAATCACGAAAATAATAATGATTAAAATCTAATCAGATTAAAATTACCTGACATACCTATTGACATAAAATTAACAAAAATTAAAATGTTACATGCAAAATCGCATATAATCGCAGCAACCTCGGAACTTGTGATAAAATCACAAAAATAATAGTGGTTAAAATCCAATCAGATTAAAATTAACTGCACAATCTAAAATTCTACATAGATAGAAAGCGGAAGTTGATAAAAGATTCTCCGGTACCGCTCTGTACTCTGTACTCTGTAAAGTTGTCGCCTAAGATGTCCGAAAAGTACCTGTCAGTATTGAATACTTGGGGTTACGGCAGGAATCAATCTAGATAGTGTAATCATCTGTCAACCAAATAAACAGCCACTTCACACACACATTTAAAGTGTTGCTAGTGGAGAACATTCCAGAGAGCTCTTCTGCCCGGACTATGCTGGACTGAATGCTGCTGGCAGATACATGGAGTGCATGGAGTGCTCACCTGAAGCCATGTTGGCTAAAGTTTGAAGTTGTTGGGGTGATCCACCCTGAAGGGCGACCTGTGATCTTCGGCAGGTTGCTGCTCCTAAGAAGAAAATCTTCTTTGTCCCCGGCTGTCATGTGGACAGACTGAGGATTTCTTTGCAAGGGGATCTATGTCCTAAAGTGCGGTCCCTTGCATTGAGACCATTGTTGCCTGGAATGCAGCTGTGCCTCTTGACCCCGAAGTTGTCTCTGAGGAAGAAGGGAAACTACTGGGAAATATAATCCACCTAGAGGGAAATCGGTGGACTGGAAACTGTTTGGACTCTTAGATTAGGCTATAATAGAAGGATCAATGCATGTGAATAATGGACTAAACCATATGTCTGGACTGTCTCTAGTGTATTCACCAGGTGGCGTGAGCGATGCCGATCTGAGTGAACTTTATTCACATTATGTGCTAGTTGTAAGTTGTTGATCAATAGGAAGAAGGTGGTATTCTCCATGAAGGATGGGACCTGCTTCTAAAGATGTACCGTATATACTCGAGTATAATTCGTTCCGAGTATAAGTCGAGGCCCTAATTTACTACAAAAAAAATGGGAAAAACTTATTGACCCGAGTATAAGACGAGGGTGAGAAATGCACAGCTACTGTAAGTGGAAAAGAAGGTCAACAATGCCCATTTGCAGCATCACTGTGCCCATTTGCATGCCTCACTGTGCCCATTTGCAGCCATAGGTCCCCTGAACTTCAAACTCGGTAGTTAAGGGTTCCTAGATGCCCCCTAGCTGCAGCCAAAATTTGGGGTCTCTGAACCCAAAGGGTCCTGAAATGACATTGCTGCAAATGGACACAGTTGACCGAATGTGGGGCCCAGTATCTCGGGGCCACTTAGTGCTAGGAACCCCAAATTTGCTGTGCAAACCCAGTTGAACTAGCACCATAAAATTTTCAAAGCTGGGGTTTCTAGCACCAAGTGGTCCCAAGATACAGGGCCCCAAAAATCAGTTCAGAAAATGTCAAGCACTTTTCTGCAGCAGAGAATGACATTTTCTGAACCGGTTTTGGGGCCCCGTATGTCAGGGCCACTTAGTGCTAGGAACCCCAGCTTTGGATATGTTATGGTACCCGTTCCACTGGGTTTGCACACCAAATTTGGGCTTCCTAGCACCAAGTGGCCCTGAGATATGGGGCCCCATAGTCGGTGCAGAAAATGTCAAGCACTTTTCTTCAGCAGAGAATGACATTTTCCGAACCGATTTTGGGGCCCCGTATCTCGGGGCCACTTAGTGCTAGGAACTTCATCTTTGGATATGTTGTGGTACCAGTTCCACTGGGTTTGCACACCAAATTTGGGGTTCCTAGCACCAAGTGGCCCTAAGATACGGGGCCCCAAATTCGGTTCGGAAAATGAAATTTTTTGCTGCAGAAAAGTGCTTGACTCAAGTATAAGTCGAGGGGGGCACTTTCAGCACAAAAAAATGTGCTGAAAAATTCAACTTATACTCGAGTATATACGGTAAATAATATAATATTTTATAGGGTGTATTTACACTGCTATGCTGTCTTCTGCTAAAGACAATTGAAACCTGCTTAATCACGTATGTATATACTGCACCATGTTACTTTAGGATAGGATGCATTTGCATTGCTGTTGATTCTCTCTTTCAGGTGTTGCTGTGTCGGTGCGTCTTCCTTGGCTAAGGAGAAACAGGGATCTAACCTGCCATCAACACTAACCTATTTCCATATTATCATTGTACATATATTTTAGATAGATAGTGAGAAATCAAAGGTTGTTGCTTAGGCCTGCCTTTACTATTATACTTAGATATTTTGATACTTTATTGTCCTATATGACTCATCATAGTTTTTTAATATGACTATTTGATACCTATGTGTATTCATGTGGCACGCCACACATATGTTTATATTTTTATATTGTTATATTGTTAACCCTTCCCTGTTTCCCTACCCATCCCAGTTTTTGGGCAGGACACTGGCTCTCAGACTTGAGAGCTTTAAAAGACATTTTTTTCTGCAAACTCTGAGACTTAGTTTTGTGCGCAGGGGGAGGATGTAGCACCCTGGAGTTTATGCAGGTTTTCTCCTCACAAATTTACTTGGCAGGAGTAGTTATACTGGTTTATTGCTAGAGATCTATTGATTTCTCCCTAAGTTTGACCTTTTTGCACTGTTGCACCTGGACGGCTGTCTGGGTGGACATATGTGGTATTGCCCAGGCTGCTAGGCCGGAGATGGGGCCTATCCTGGGCACATCTGGCTCTTAGGCTGGGCAGGGTTGGGTCTGCGGCTTGCAGTCCAACCAAAAGTGACGGTTCTGTCGGCTGGAGAACCTGTCATGGTCGGAGGTAGATGGGAAGCTGTCGCCAGTAAGGGACTATCTGCCTTATTACCAGGGACCACAGGGAGTAACTGAAGCAAGTACCGGAGCAGTATTCTCACCAACCGGGGATGGTGAAGTATCGGAAACTTCAGTGGGAATCAAGCCAGGGACCCAGCCAGCGGAGGTGACACTTGCAGAGCAGCCTTGTGTGTTAAGCCAGGGACCGAGTCTGCCAATTAATCTTGCAACTGCCTAAGGGTGTCCTGGCCCTAACCCTCTCCCCCCCCCCCAAAAAAAAGGTTTGTTAAGAGAAATAAACTTTTTTTTGCATCCGAGAAGTGTCTGGCGACCAATAACTTTAACAATTAGGTTAGGTCAGTTTTATCATTACAGGTTAGGGTGTTCATTTTAAGTGCAGGGCAACATGATAATTTTAATGCTTAATGCTGCTTATATCTATTATTATCTATTATTATTATATCTATTTTTCCCTTACACCCCCTGCTGCTTTTTTGTATGGTAATAAAGTAAGGAGAAGAAGCTCAGTGTAAACTCCAACTCATAACTTGATAGTTTACACTAGACTAAGGAACCCCCACCCTCACCAGCCCTTTTTTTATCCAATACATAAATGTGGCTGCATTTGTTTTCTTTTTGTAGGCTTTCCCCCCCTTTATTTTCACCTTGTGATCTGGCCAATAAGTAACCAAGTTGCCCAGTAAAAATGGCAGTTAGAGGGTTCTGACTAAATATTTAACACTGACAGGACTGCTTACAATGCTCAGTTTGTCATTCATGTATGTAAAACCATTATCTCACAAGGAAAACAATTAACAGTTGCTGTAACTGCTTAAAAAGTCTTGGTTGGAGTTTGGCTTTATTTTTTAGTCAAGCCCTAAATTTGCTACTACATCTAACACTACCCTCGACTCACAAAGCCACTTTCCAATAGTGTCTCTGTTGCTCCTCTATGCAGAGTGGAGACACCCTAGGACAGGAGATGTGGTACTGGTCAGATTAGCAGGTGAAAAAAAAGGGGAAAAAAGTCTAAAAAAAGAAACCTAATGCAGTCACCACATCTAATAATTAGTCACTGCAATATATTGCATTTTTTTTTGGTTCTGGGTTTAGATATGCTTTAAGTGTTATTATTAGGTGTTAAAGTGTTACTAAACCCTCATTTTTTTACATTAAAATAATATACTTCATACTTACCTGCTCTGTGTAATGGTTTCACACAGAGCAGCCTGGATCCTCCTCTTCTCGGGTCCCACGCCAGCGTGCTGGGGGGCTGCTGCATACAGAATGTTTTTTACCTTCATGCATTGAATGCATGAAGGTAAAAAAACTTGTGCTTTGACAACCACTTTGAAGGGTTCATTTTAAGGGTTAGTACTAAAAAGGGGACAGGTTATGTGTTAACAGTTTCTATAAAGGGAGGATTAGAAATAGCTTTACATTTAGGAATGCCTAAAGTGGGTGTAAACCCTGACATATACCTAGTGAAGGAACTATCCTCAGTTGATACACAGAGATGAAACGATGCCTCCTGCACAAGTTGTATCTGTCTATCTGCATTCTTCCCTTCTCTACATCCATTCAAAGTGCACAATTTATAAGCGTGTCTAATGCCGTGTACACACGAGCGGATTTTCCATCAGAAAAATCATGGATTGTTTTTCCGATGGAATTCCGCTCAAGCTTGGCTTGCATACACATGGTCACACAAAAATTTGCTGAACTTTCGACCGCCAAGAACGCGGTGACGTACAACACTACGTCGAGCTGAGAAAATGAAGTTCAACGAGCATGCGTTGAATTGTTTCCGAGCATGCGTAGGAATTTTGCGCGTCAGAATTGCTACAGAGGATCGCTTTTTTCGATAGGAAGTTTTTCTGACCGAAAAATTGAGAACATGCTCTCAATCTTTTGCTGGCTGGAATTCGGCCAGCAAAAGTCCGATGGAACATACACATGGTCACATTTTCCGACCAAAAGCTCTCATCGGTCTTTTGCTGGCTGCATTTCCGATCGTGTGTACGTGGCATTAGAGTTCAGAAAAAAGGGGAGGAAGAGCTGAAGTTACACTCTGCAGAGCTTAGTGAGGAGAGCTCTGAGAGTTGATTGGAGGGAAGAGAGCTGTCAACCTGCTGAAGGTCCCTTCCCTTTCACCATTTTTATCTTGGGGTCAGGAAAAATTGTCAGAAGTGATTCACGCTGATAGCAGAAGAACAAAGCAGCCAACAGAAATTACACTTAGTGCTTTTAATTGGGACAAGTACACATTATAGAGGGATATGCTTTCTTCATATTTCATGTCTGAGATTTACAATCACTTTAAGCTGGCCATGCGCTTGTAGATTTTCATATGATTGTCCATACAAAAATGTAATCAGAACATTTGATAATAATTTTGTTCGACAGTATATGAACATTTCATTTACATTTAACATTCAGTTTTGAAATGAATATAATTTCCTGAAGGAAAAGCACATACACTGTCAGAATTAAGTTTGTCTGAGAAAAATCCTACTTTTTAAAATTATTTCATCACTGCAGTCGAGAAGGAACAATAATTTGACCTCATTAATGATTAGCAAATTGAATGAACGTTTCAAAAGAAAGATGTTTGAAGGAAATCCTACTAGCGTATGGCCATCTTTAAATGTTAGGGATGATTAGGGGTCCTTTTTTAATTCACGCTTGTTTGAAGTGCTGACTGTACCGGGCTCACAGCACTGAAAAGAATTGTATTACAAGTGTCATTTAAAGCTCCTCGACCTCTTTGCATAGAATAAACAAACTTGCTCTGTTGAGCTGAACATGCCTGTTTATGGAGCTGCTGGCAAAAATTCAAACCTGATAGCAGTCATAATATCTATGGCTGGTCTATTATTATAATCTGTTAAATGGGGCATAACATTATTTTTAAGGTTCCGGTACATGGGCAGATTATCTGCAGAAAAAGATCATTTAAGGCTTTTCCTGCTGATAATTGGTGCTTGCATGAGCAACCACTGACTTTCCTGCCAGAACAATATCCCTGTTTGGATTGAAGATGTCATATCAGTAAGTGAATGTAGCTTTCAAACATTTATATCTAGCCTAAGCCAAATATGGGTGGTCAGCACTTGTCTGGATGGCAAAAAAAAATTTGCTAAAGCTTAGACATTCCGACACCAACAAGCAGCTTCATCTTCAGGTGTATGGGCAGTCCTAGGATTAATATAACCTGTATATCTAGATTGATTAAGGATATATGTATAACAAACCCTATGTCATGTCTGCTTTGAATTTTTGTAAACATGAAATGTAAATTTTTATAGATGGCCTCCAGAGAGCTGTAGATGAAATCTGTTAAATTAAAAATGAAATACTAAACAAAACCAGCATTATTTTAGCCGAAAAGAAATCCTCTGTGTTTTGGGTAAGAACAGTGTTCATATCATATTTGCTCTGACATTTACAAGTTCCAGAATGTAGAATTTCTGAACAGATAATCTCCCTAGAGGCTTGTCAGTCTTTTGGGAAGGTCCCAGCTTTCAGGCTGGGTGGTATTTACTTTTGTGCACAAAATGTATTTAGTAAACTGCAAACTGCTGATGGCAAACATAAAAAATAGTTCAAGATGAGAAAAGTTAAGGGGGCTTTCAGCTGTTTGGATTGGCCTATTATTGGGGTTTTGCTAAACAGCAGATCTGTCAATAGAATGTGTCATGGGAATGTAGGTGGGCATGTGCAGAAACTGTACAGCTTGAGTTGAACACAGTCTGGAATATATCAAGGTGAACTGATCTGCATTAGGTCCCTTTCCCATTTTTCCAATCCAATGCAGTGCATGACCCCACAAGTGTTAAAGTTTTGCTGCATGGTTTGCTTTAGGGAAGTGGTTCTCAACCTCAGTACTCAAGTACCTCCAACGGGCCATGTTTTGGGAACTTCCCTTAGATAAATTAGCTCTTATCAATACCATTGATATTAATTTAAAGCAGCTGTGCAAAGTAAAGGAAAACCTGAAAGCATGGCCTATTGGGGGTGCTTGAGGACTGAGGTTGAGAACCACTGCTTTAGGTCAGCCCATTCCTCAACGGAAAAAAAAGCCCCTGCACCATTTTAGTAATAAAGCCAGTCACCTTTACAATGCACATCATGTGCTCTGAAGTGCATTGCAGCTACTGTACTTTAAAAAGCCCAGTTTAAATGAATAACAAAGACCGCATAAAGTGTGTTGCGATTATACACAGTAAAATGCGTTTTACCACAACACATAGGTGTTCCTATAGATTTTCCGATAGATTTTTACATGCACATGGATGATTAGGTCTGTACACCTAGATCACCACATTTCTGTGGCACGTGAGCCATAAGAATTCTAACTGCACTTTCTGAAATATAGACAGAAGTGCATATCTGTATAGGAAATAATACAATTAAAGTGTATATGGAGGGAGGTAAAGGGAAGAGTTAAAAGTTATTCATTGTTGACTATGTCCTGCTGGGGAGATTTCCTTTCACTTCTTGTCTGGGAAACACAACAGGAAGTGAGAAGAAATCCTCACAAATTGAGGGAGGATCCCATTTTGGACAGTGGTTATCGGAACATTTTTTTCCCACTGGAAGATTTCCCCTCCCCTCTTGCTCTCAAAATAACTTTAAAATGGAAGAGTTTGTCAGGAAATTAATGCAAATGATGCTCATTCCCATGCAGCTTATGCAGATATTCCAGCATACAGAGTAGCTTGGGTAAGTAACATTGGTGCATCTGTGTGCACCAGTGTGCATGTATGCGCACCTACCCAATACCCAGAATGCTGCCAATTTCCCTTTTATAAAGGAGGCCTTAATGTGTGCTAATTGCTGGTTGTTCTTCAGCTTCCCATCACCTGTGCTCTTATGCTTTTGCTTTTGCTGACTGACCTCCCATTGCTGACCCGGCTTGCTCCTGACCTTGCTCTGTGGATTTTGGATACTTACCTCGGTTCGCCTCTGACAATGCTCTGCCTGCTTCCCTAGTACTGACCTCGGCTTCCTACTGAACTTTACTCTGCCTGTGTCCTTGGTACTGACATTGGCCTGCTTCCTGACTATCCTTCCTTCTGCCTTACCGTGCATGACCCTGGCTCACCATGACTACACCTCTGTCCCTAGCAGTCACTGGCCATCAAGCTATTGGCACCCGTGCTTGAGTCTTGTACCTCTGTCAGAGGGATGCTCATACCAGAGCTGCTCTCGTCAGCTCGGCCTCCAACCAAGGCATTTGACAGATTTCCTCTTACTTTGTCTCAGTGGCAAATGTCACCATGACAAACAGAAGAACAGACACAGGCCTCAATTAAAACTTGGCAGATGTTCTAACCCTTCCCTTCTCCAAAAAAAAAAAAAGAAGTTTTGCCTGTGTATACACTTTTAATATATGCCACAAAAAGGATATAAAAAGAATGCAACAATTTCCCTTTAATGTGCACTGTTGGTTACCAATCTAATTGGCTAAAGTACCCCATTAAAGGCAAAACAGGTGCATGGGTACCACCCACATACATAATTGCCAAGAGGTCCTATTGTTTCGAGATATTGGGCTTTTTTTTGTATCTCTAAATTCGATACAAATATACTTAAAAACAATTAAAAACTGTCAAATTCAAAATTCCCTGCAAGGAGAACGATGTTAAATGAGGTGGCTAAAGGAAGCCTTTACCTGTTGAGTAACTGGGGAGGGGGGAGTCAGATCAATGACAAGCCATATTGGACTCATCAGGAGGATGTAAGTCTCAAGGTCCCGTTGGGGGTTCACATACTACTGGTTGGGAACCCACTGAGACACACCGTCAAAATGATTCAGTAACAATTGAAAAAATGATTTCAGAAGTCTTGGGTGTGGGTGTACCCGATTCCTTATGGACCGTGGAAGTATATTTACTATTGGTATGAATTTTGTGGTGCATTCTGGCCTTTCAGCCTTTTCCCAACAAGAATGAGAAAGAAGGTAAAATAAATATGGACCCTACATTCCCTGTGGCATGTAAATATATATGGGAGCCAGAAGGGAAAAACTGTAATGTTTTATGTATATTTAATGAGGAAGAAGAAAAAAATCACATCTATTATTCAGTTCTTGTTCTGTTTTTAGTCCTTTTGACTATGACTAAGACATTGAGACTGATTTAATAAATTATTTGAGAATGCTCACATAACTTGCAACAAGATTGGATAATTGAAGTGAATATAATATATATAATTACAAATGTTGTTGCATGAAAAGTCCTAACTCCTTTACAAGATCAGTCTCAACATAATCAAAAGGACTTAATACTGCCATAATCCTTTGCAAAATGTTACTCATTTTGCCTCTAAACGTGATTATCTACCTGTGCTTAACTCATCCGCATAAGAAGAGATTGAACCTACATACAGTAGATAGACAAATAAATGTAAGAGTTATTCTTCGAAGTCCTTTAATGTTTTCTCTATCAATGCCATAGAAACAGTATGTATACAGTGCCTTGAAAAAAGTATTCATACCCCTTGAAATGTTCCACATGTTTTGATGTTACAACCAAAAATGTAAATGTATTTTATTGGTATTTTATGTGATAGATCAAAAGTGGCGCATAATAGTGAAGTGGAAGGAAAATGATAAATGGTTTTCAACATTTTTTACAAATAAATAAATATTTGAAAAGTGTGGTGTGCATTTGTATTCAGCCCCCTTTACTCTGATACCCCTAACCAAAATCTAGTGGAACCAATCGCCTTCAGAAGTCACCTAATTAGTAAATAGAGTCCATCTGTGTGTAAATTAAACACAAAGCCCTCTGTGGTTTGTTAGAGAACCTTAGTGAACAAACAGCATCATGAAGGCCAAGGAACACACCCTACAGGTCAGGGATAAAGTTGTGGAGAAGTATAAAGCAGGGTTAGGTTATAAAAAAATATCCCAAGCTTTGACCATCTCACGGAGCACTGTTTGATCCATCATTTGAAAATAGAAAGAGTATGGCACACCTACTAAGACATGGCCGTCTACTTAAACTGACAGGCCGGGCAAGGAGAGCATTAATCAGAGAAGCAGCCAAGAGGCCCATGATAACTCTGGAGGAGCTGCAGAGATCCACAGCTCAGGTGGGAGAATCTGTCCACAGGACAACTATTAGTCATGCATTCCACAAATCTGGTCTTTATGTAAGAATGGCAAGAAGAAAGTCATTGTTAAAAGAAAGCCATAAGAAGTCCTGTTTGCAGTTTGATAGAAGCCATGTGGGGGACACAGCAAACAGGTGGAAGAAGGTGCTCTGGTCAGATGAGAACAAAATTGAACTTTTTGGCCTAAAAGCAAAATGCTATGTGTGGCAAAAAACTAACACTGCACATCACCCAGAACACCTCATCCCCACTGTGAAACACGGTTAGTGGCAGTATCATGTTGTGAGGATTCTTTTCTTCAGCAGGGACAGGGAAGCTGGTCAGAGTGGATAGATGGATGGAGCCAAATACAGGGCAATCTTAGAAGAAAACCTGTTAAAGTCTGCATAAGACTTGAGACTGGGGTGGAGGTTCACCTTCCAGCAGGGCAATGACCCCAAACATACAGCCAGTTCTACAATGGAATGGTTTAGATCAAAGCATATTCATGTGTTAGAATGGCCTAGTCAAAGTCTAGACTTAAAGGGGTTGTAAAGGTTCACGTTTTTTCACCTTAATGCATCGTATGCATTAAGGTGAAAAAACATCCGACAATGGCGGCCCCCCAGCCACCCCATTTTACTTACCTGACCCCTCAAAGCTCCAGACATCCTCTTCGCCACTCAGCCTGCCCATTGATTGACTAGAGTGAATGGATTGAAAGCAGCGTAGCCATTGGCTCGCGCTGCTGTCAATCACATCCAATGACGCGGCGCGCTGGGGGGGCGGAGCCGAGTGATACAGTCAGAGGCTATAGCCGCCGGCTGTATTATGAGAGAGCTCGCATTAAGGTGTTTAGTTCTTACAGGGAGGAGCTGAGACAGCCCCTGAGGGACCCCAGAAGACCAGGTTCGGGTACACTCTGTGCAAAACAAGCTGCACAGTGGAGGTAAGTATAACATGTTTGTTATTTAAAAAAAAAAAATACCTTTACAACCCCTTTAAATTCAATTGAGAATCTGTGGCAAGACTTGAAAATTGCTGTTCACAGATGCTCTCCATCCAGTCTGACAGAGCTTGAGCTATTTTGCAAAGAAGAATGGGCAAAAATTTCACTCTCTAGAATGTTCAAAGCTGGTAGAGACATCCCCAAAAAGACTTGCAGCTGTAATTGCAGCGAAAGGTCATTCAAAGTATTGGCTCAGGGGGGCTGAATACAAATGCACACCACACTTTTGAAATATTTATTTGTAAAAAACTTTGAAAACCATTTATAATTTTCCTTTCACTTCACAATTATGTGTCACTTTGTGTTGGTCTATCACATAAAATCCCAATAAAATACATTTACGTTTTTGGTTGTAACATGACAAAATTAGGAAAATGTCAAGGGGTATAAATACTTTTTCAAGACACTGTATATCTGTATAAATCTGTATCCTTGAGCAGGGTCCACAGATGCTAGGAAAACTCACATCCATGAACAGGAAGGGTTCAGTGTTGAAGAAACAGGATAAACATAGTTAATTATTTCATCATTGTCTAAAATTGTCTAAAATTAGTCAGTAATGCATCTGGCTTCAAAGGGTCAGGCTGATGTCTGATATGGTCACCAGCTGACTTCTCATATTGCTTCAGCAATTAAATCTCCTCACTAGAGTCATTGACTTTCCCATCTATCTTGGAATCGCAGTTCTGCTTCCACATGTGATTTCAAGCATAATATAAAATAAAAAATCGAACAAGGAACCAGAGATCTCACCTCTGCACTTCTTTGCAGACATTTTACAACAGTATAATTGCAAATATTCACAACATGTTCATGCAAATGTTCAGTATATTGTTTCAATCTTCCTGCATTTGTAGATATATTTTTGTGAATGGGGATGCAACTCATAAATACATACAAGAGCACAAATGGTATACTGATAACATTTAAAGTGACCCTGTAGACAGGCAATGGATTGTAGCACCTCCCCTGACCCCCCAAAAGGTTGATGGGACCCCCAGGGACAGGGAGGACTAGCATTTCACCTCACGGTGTAGTCCTTAAGAAAAGGTGGAGACATTTGTACAAATGGGCACCAGTCACGTTAAGATGCAAACAATAGTTTATTGACTGTCACTCAAAACTCCAGAGACAGAGGGTAATGGCACAGGGGCACCTATGGACTAGAAGACTCCAGAATAGGAAAACAAAAGTACTTACATTCTTCACAGATGAAGAACCTTTAGGCTAACCCAGCATTCTGTCATCATGGCTCATGACTGTAAAGCATTTGTTAACTCAGTAGCCAACACCCTGGGGAAAAGACGCCAATGAGGTCCAAGCTTCCAGTCCATGCTTCTTCGGCCCCTCAAGACATCTGGAGTTCCTCTATGGCTCCTCAATCCCCAGGTATACAAGGTAGGCCTTAAATGCAGGCCTTTGCCCAACCACATAGTTACCCTCCTAGGCAGCAGGCATAAAGCTGGCCATATATGAGTCAGCTTTTTTCATTTTTCATTCAACCAGTGGGTGATGGACTCGATTCCTGCATCCAAATGTGGATGCGGGAATCCTCCCTGCTGTGTCACTCTCCCATTGGCTGCAAGCGCTGATCGAATGGGAATATTCCAGGAGGACCATTCATGAGAAGCCAATCAATAGATTGCCTTCTCATGAACAGGAATGGTCACAGGGATTGAAATTCATCCAGTTCCTGCTGAACTGGCTGAATTTAAATCCATGTATGGTCAACTTAAAATGGTTCAACATCCAACACATCCCTTCCCTAAGCAGGAGGCCCTGGGGAGAACTGACTACCCAAGGCCACTCCCTGAATACTTATACCCTCTCTAAGCATGCACTACTGGCAATAAACCTAGTGGTTGGCCAGAGATAGATAAATATTCATGGCTCTAATTAGTGCAGCTCTCATACCATTGCCAGAGGTACTAGTGACACCTACTGGCAGTAGACAGAAACTGGCAGCAATAAAATCCTAGGAGAAAGCTACGTACTATCAATTCACCTAAGGTGACTGCAACTTAGCACCACTAAATTTAAATAGACACACTTATGGCAGGGTGGCTACAGGACGTTCAAACATTAACATATTCTTGGCAAGCTGTAAATGAGCTTTGAAACAAGCTAGTTACTGACCTCTGTATCTGCAGGCACTGCAGAGCAATTCACTCTCAAAGTTGAATGCTTGTTTAAAGCTTGTTGTTGTCTCAGGCAGCTTAAAAAAGAATTACAGCCAAAGCTTTTTTGGCTGTACATCTCCTGTGGATCAAAAGAGTGCAGTTCGTTGTGCATTCATCTGACCCGTTTTCAGCCATCAGTGGGCTAAAGCCCTCTATTGACTGATGTCACATAGCTGGTCCAGGTTTTGAAAAGATTCCAACCATATGGTTGGGATCCACCCAGAAGCCTGAACCAGCACCTGGCTCAGCCTCTCATGGATCCTGGAGGGGCAGAGCAGAGAGGAGCCGCAGAGACAGTTACTGCTCTCTGTTTAGAGCGTAGGGGAGAACTGAGCGATCAGCTGTGTTTGATCGCTCAGTTCTCACTGCAGAGCCAGCAGGGGAAGGATGCAGCATAAGTCGATGCTGCATCTACGTAAGTGAGTATAATGATTTTTTTTGCAAAGTCCTTACTTCTTTTTTAACTCTCCCTGCTCCTCCCCCCCCCAGCAGTGACTCAGCAGCATTCCGGGTTTCTAATCCCCAATGTAAACATTGAGCAGGAGGATGGGGGAACAAGGTGAGATGAGCTGTTGAGAGATGGACATGCACGAATTGGTCAGTATATGTAAATATTTGAATTTTCTTGGCCTGTTCAGGGTTCAAATGTAATTAAAACTGTAAGATTACTTGAAAAAAAAGTGAAAAAACATCTAAGAGTGGCTCTAAATACTCCAGCATTGGTACAGATCTTAGCAGGGTTAGCCATATCTTTTGCTTTAGCTCCAGTAATGGGCTTTCCCACATCTTTGCTGAAAGTCAATAATCTCAGTAACTGTCCTAGAAGTATCTAAGTACCGCTTCTGAAGTGGTGGGGTTCTCTACAGTTTACTATCTACATTGCATGCTTAGGTGGGTATATATTCAGAGTGACAGCAAGCATCACTTAACATGAATGCTTTAGCATCCAACATTTTGAGATGGGAATGAGGGACACCTACTAGCAAATGTATGTAGGCATGGGACACGCCCCCTGCCACACCCCCTTAAAGGAAAATTAACCAAAAAAAAAGGTTAATTAAATTTACAAGGGCTTTTTTTTTACCACTGTTCCTTTATATTGGCTTTTAAAATTTACAAAGGCAACAATTTAGAATTTGGATGAAAGGTTTAGCACTGGGAAACACTTTTTGAAAGATAAATAGTGCATTTTATATACAACTATATAGATCAGACCAAAATGAGGGACAAATGAGGAGGAAAGAGGGACAGAGGGACTTTGCTCCAAATCAGGGACAGTCCCTCGAAATCAGGGACAGTTGGGGCTATGCTTTAGGATAATTGATGTTAATGAGCACTCTTGGGACTGTATTGATGCATATTGGGTGCCTGAATTTTTTGTTTATGTGTAAAAAATAGGCTAACCATGCTATTTATTACATACTTTATCATATCAAATGTCATTATTATCATACAGTGATTCAACCTAATGGGTGCCCTGTATGAAAGTTCACAACATAAACCTTCATCACATCACATAATAATATAATAGTTAGTACACTTGGATGCACTGCTAAATTAAAGTGGTTCTAAAGGAAGAAGGTTTTTTATCTCAATACATTCTACTGTGTGCATTTAGATAAAAAACCTTCTGTGTGCAGAATCCCCCCCCCCAGCCCCCCCTAATACTTACCTGAGCCCCATCTCGATCCAGCGATGTTGCATGGGAGCCTCAGCTGTCCGGGACTCTCCCTCCCGATTGGCTGAGAAACTGCAGCGGGCGCCATTGGCGTTGTCAATCAAAGTCAGTGAGCCAATGAGCAGAGAGAGAGGGGCGGAGCTGAGCCGTGGCTCCATGTCTGAATGGACACACAGAGCAGTGGCTCGTGTGCTCCCATAGCAAGCTGCTTGCTGTGGTGGCACTCGGCAGGAGAGAGGGGCCAGAAGCGCCTGTGTTCTGTCAGGTTAGAAAACCTGTCAGATCAGCTAACGGAAGTGTTGTTCCGTCAGCTGACTTAACAAAAATATGTACTGCGCATGCGTTCCACCACTAGCGCATGTGCATTTCAGTGTCCAACAATCTGACAGGCGCTGAGCAGTGCGGGGTGTACCAAGGTTGTCGTTGCCACTTTCTGAATGCAGGCTTTCAAAATTAAAAATCAAAACAGTCTCATAATTTTCAAAATACTATATAGAAGCTTATATGCTCAATTTATTGCTATAATGAGTCTGAAATCCAAGACTTGGCCGGGTGTAACAAGATGTCCACTGCCACCTTCTGGCTGCAGGTGTTCTGTCAGATTAGCAAACCTGCTAGCAGTGGAACACATGCATAGTAAGTATTTTTGGTAAGTCAGGTGACAGAACGTTGCTTCCGTTAGCTGATCTGCAGGTTTGCTAATCTGACAGAATGCTGGCGAGGGACCCGAGAAGAGGAGGATCTGGGCTACTCTGTGCAAAACCACTACACAAAGCAGGTAAGTATGACATGTTTGTTATTTTTAAGTAAATAAAAGACTTTAATATCACTTTATTGTCTAGCTGATGTTTGATTTGCTTATATTCTGCCTTTTGCTGGTCTGTCCCCCATCAACATGCTAATGAAATGTCTAAATACAATCTTTCCCTTTTCACTATGTACTTTATTTTAGACTCGGTGACATCATCACTAGGTGTCTGTGCTTCTCTATGCAATGCAGACAGATCATGGCTGTTGGGAAGGGACAGTCAGACTCAGGAGGAAAAGGCTACATGATGATGGATGTCCTCCAGCCAGGACATCAGAATCTCACAGTTGGCAGTGAAATTGGAGTAAACAGTTTCTTATTCAATGATTTTTAATGATCATCAGAGATTGTTTAGGTCAACAGTGTCATGTGCGTTTGGTAGTGCAAAGAGTTCCATCATCAATTGGGTACAAAGGGAGGAGTAAGCATTCTCAGCACAGGAGAGAAGTGTGTACAGCTGTGCAAGATGGAAGGTAAGGTTGGGGTTCAGCTTTAATGACCTCTGCTGGGACCTCACAGGCAGATGTGTGATTGCATTCTTGTTGTATGACAGTAAAGCTTTGGTATTTTTAGCAGCAGGGTCAGTGAGAGCAGTGTGCGAAGCCTGTCCTACATTCAAACCTTATCCAATTAGTCTAACAGGTAGTAAACTGCAACAAACTCAGTGGTGTGCATGCAGATAGGATAATGGAGATTGACATCATTATTGCGCATGCTGTGTTGTAACCATTGTTCAGAAAGACATTTCTGGGATTGTAATAACTATGTTTCATAAGAAAATAATAATAATCATAAAAAAAGGCAAGATAATTTGCAACAGTGACACATATCAGCCAACCAGATTTAACTTTACTTAACCACTTAAGGACCGAGCCTCTTTTTGAGATGTGTTATTTACAAGTTAAAAACTGTTTTTGTTTTTTTTGCAAGAAAATTACTTAGAACCCCCCAAACATTATATATTTTTTTTCTAATACCCTAGAGAATAAAATGGTGGTCAGTGCAATACTTTCTGTCACACCGTATTTGTGCAGCGGTCCTACAAACGCACTTTTTTTTTAAAAAATACACTTTTTTTAAATTAAAAAAATAAGACAACAGTAAAGTTAGCCCATATTTTTTTATATTGTGAAAGATAATGTTACGCCAAGTAGATTGATACCCAACATGTCACGCTTTAAAATTGCGCCGGCTCGTGGAATGGCGATAAACTTTTACCCTTAAAAATCTCCATAGAAGACCTTTAAAAAATTCTACAGGTTGCATGTTTTGAGTTGCAGAGGAGGTCTAGAATTATTGCTCTCGCTCTGCCGATTGCAGCAATACCTCACTTGTGTGGTTTAAACACCGTTTTCATATGCGGGCGCGACTCACGTATGCGTTCGCTTCTGGTCGCGAGCTCGGCGGGACAGGGCTCATTTAAATTTTTTTTTTCTTATTTATTTTACCTTTTATTTTTTATTTTTACACCGTTCTTTTAAAAAAAAAGTGCCACTTTTATTCCTATTACAACGAATGTAAACATCCCTTGTAATGAAAAAAAAAGCATGACAGGACCTCTTAAATATGAGATCTGGGGTCAAAAAAACTCAGATCTCATATTTACACTAAAATGCAATTAAAAAAAAAAAATTGTCACAAAAAATTTTTTTTTTTTTAAAATGGCCCTTTAAGAGCTATGGGCGGAAGTGACTTTTTGATGTCGCTTCCACCCTGCAATGTTATGGAGACGGGTGGGTGGCATCTTCCCCTCGTCTCCATACCAAGCAAGGGGCTCCGGAGCGCAGCGGGAGGGGGGGCCCTCTCCCTCTGCCGATAAAGGTGATCTTGCAGCGAATCCACCGCAGAGACCACTCTTATCTGAAAGCGGACCGCTGAAGAAGAGGATACCAGGGTTATGGCGATACTCCTCTTCAAACTTGGGATGTATATCGGCAGTGGTTAAGTGGTTAAAGTGACACTAAACAATATCCGTATTTTCCAAAAACAATCCATGCACATGCAATACTTAAAGGATAAGTTCACTTTTGCAAAAAAATAAATAAATGCACATTTTTTTTCATGTATTTATTTATTTGGAACCTCTAAAGCATTGCACCAGTGATCAGCAGATTGCTGGTGCCATGCAGGTCTCCAGCAGAGCCAGTGTATCTAGTTGTCCGTACATCCCATAGGGGTAAGCAGGTACAATCTGACAGGAAGCATGAATGAACTACCATGGCGCTCCACAGCGGCATGGTACTGTAGGTCATTAAAAACTACAACCTGACAGCTGCAAAGACTGCCGCATATTGTAGTTTTCCATGCCCAGAGCCCAGGGCCAGATTAAGAGCATCATGGGCCTGGTGCTGAGAATTTCGGTGGGCCTTTTTATGGAAACAAAATGAAAATGCAAACAATTTTTCGCTAAAATGAATTAAATAAACTCTCACCAGTAATACCAGCCGTGCAGCCTCTGAGCAGCAGCAATACCACCTGCTATGCGGTCTCTCACCAGCAGCAAGATAGGGAGACCACATTTCCAAACTGTCATTTAGGGACAACCCCCTCTTCCCAAAAAAAGATGAGGGTGGAGGATGTAGTCTCGGGGTTGGCAGGGAAATCGGCAGTGGAGGTGATTTGTCAGGCAAATGGCTGGTGTTAGTACTTAAAATCAATCATCCTGACACCATACTTGATATGGTGTCAGGATGATCAAATTCCATTATTTCAGTTACTACATTGTAATATATAGTGAAATAGTTCAACTCACCATCATGCAGAATCAGTGGGAACCTGAGCTTGTCACTTGCCACCAGATGCAGCTTGTCACTTGCCACCCATAGCCTGCCACCAGATGTAGAGTATCACTTTCCACAGTTGCCTGCCGCTAGATGCAGCATGTCACTTGCCACCAGCAGCCTGCCACCAGATACAGTGTGCCACTTGCTACCCACAGCCTGCCACGGATACAGTGTGCCACTTGCTACCCACAGCCTGCCACAGATACAGTGTGCTACTTGCCACTAGCAGCCTGCCACCAGATACAGCGTGCCACTTGCCACCAGCAGCCTGCCACCAGATACAATGTGCCACTTGCCACCAGATACAGTGGGCCACTTGACACCAGCAGCATGCCACCAGATACAGTGGGCCACTTGACACCAGCAGCATGCCACGAGATACAGTGGGCCACTTGACACCAGCAGCCTGCCACCAGATACAATGTGCCACTTGCCACCAGATACAGTGTGCCACTTGCCACTAGCAGCCAGCCACCAGATACAGTGGGCCACTTGACACCAGCAACATGCCACCAGATACAATGTGCCACTTGCCACCAGATACAGTGTGCCACTTGCCACTAGCAGCCAGCCACCAGATACAGTGGGCCACTTGACGCCAGCAGCATGCCACCATATACAGTGGGCCACTTGCCACCAGCAGCCTTTCACCAGATACAGTGCGCCACTTGCCAACCACAGCCTGCTACCAGATACAGTATGCCACTTGCCACCAGCAGCCTGCCACCAGATACAGTGTGTCACTTGCCACCAGATACATTGTGTCACTTGCCACCAGATACAGTGTGCCGCCTGCCACCAGATACAGTGTTTCACATGCCACCACCAGCCTGTCACCATATACATTGTGCCACTTGCCACCAGATACAGTGTGCCACTTGCCACCAGCAGCCTGCCACCAGATACAGTGTGTCACTTGCTACCAGCAGCCTGCCACCAGATACAGTGTCACTTGCCACCAGCAGCCTTCCACCAGATACAGTGTGCCACTTGCCACCAGCAGCCTGCCACCAGATAGTGTGCCACTTGCCACCAGATACAGTGTGCCACTTGCCACCAGCAGCCTTTCACCAGATACAGTGTGCCACTTGCTACCAGCAGCCTGCCACCAGATACAGTGTGCCACTTGCCACCAGATACAGTGTGCCAATTGCCACCAGCACCCTGCCACCAGATACAGTGTGCCACTTGCCACCAGCAGCCTTCCATCAGATACAGTGTGCCACTTGCCAACCACAGCCTGCCACCAGATACAGTGTGCCACTTGCCACCAGCAGCCTGCCACCAGATAGTGTACCACTTGCCACCAGCAGCCTGCCACCAGATACAGTGTGCCACTTGCCACCAGATACAGTGTGCCACTTGCCACTAGCAGCCAGCCACCAGATACAGTGGGCCACTTGACACCAGCAGCATGCCACCAGATACAATGTGCCACTTGCCACCAGATAGTGTACCACTTGCCACCAGCAGCATGCCACCAGATACAGTGTGCCACTTGCCACCAGATACAGTGTGCCACTTGCCACTAGCAGCCTGCCACTAGATACAGTGTGCCACTTGTCACCTGCAGCCTGCCACCAGATACAGTGTGCCACCAGCAGCCTTTCACCAGATACAGTGTGCCACTTGCCACTGACAGCCTGTCACCAGATACAGCATGTCACTTGCCACCAGCAGCCTGCCACTAGCAGCGTGCCACCACATACAGTGTGTAACTTGCCATCAGATGCAATGTGCCACTTGCCACCAGCAGCCTGACCCCAGATACAGCGTGTCACTTGCCACCAGCAGCCTGCCACTCCCTCCAGGAGTCTTCCAGGATGGAAAGAAGGGACAGGGCCTGCATAGTCAAACAAATCCCTGGAGCCCCCACCCCTCCTCATCTGGGATGGTATGGTTGTGTGTGTGTGTATGCCAGCAGTATTGATCAGACCAAGTTCTACAGAGGGGGGTGTGTGTACAAGCCTTTGGGCTCACACTGGTGTGCTGCAGTTTGGGCGCACTGCTTGTGTATCTGCAGTTTTAGCTGCAGACCTATTGCTTTATATCAGGTTGCATATTTTTGCCGCACTTTCTGACAGTGCGCCAAAGATAAAATGCAGCACGCAGGAATTTTGGTGCGCTTTCAGAAAAAACATGCAACCTAATAGAAATCAATAGGACTGTGGGTAAAACGCAGGAAAACTGCGGATACACCAGCAATGGGCCAAAACACAGCAAAGCAGTGTGAACCCACCTAAAAGCACAAAGAGCCAAATCTACATATTGGCTGCAGTTATAACAGCCATTGCTGAAGATAAAGGTAAAAGAGGGGGAGAGAAGGGAGATAAGAGTCCAGTCACTGAGCTCACACTTGGATGGTCAGAAGCTCATCACTCAGATATGTGTTCAGTTCACCTTCTATCTGCCGGCTGCTCTGTTCACAATTTCCCAACCCACACGGCTCCTTCACTGCACACAGAGAGAGGAGAGAGGGGAGGGGGAAGGCAGAGCCATTTGTGTAGGGGGGGAACAGTGCACTGTGACACTAATAACCACAGTAAGCCAACACAGATGCAGCCAGACACCCCTACATTTACACACAGCGTCTCCTGTCCCATAGACGTTTATGGACAGGAGAAATTGGGCTTATAATGTTGGCTGGGAGGGCCGATTTTAAGGCAGGGGCCTGGAGCTGCAGCTCCATCAGCCCCTATGTTAATCCGGCCCTGCCAGAGCCCTATCATTCAGTGACCAGGCCGGGAGGGCGGAGGCCCGCTCAGACACGTTTTTAAAAACTGTGACAGCTAGCAGGGAGGGAGAAGTACCCTGCTAGCTGTCACAGCAGGGATCGGGTTATGAAAGGTGAACTTATCCTTTAGGCTGGGTTCACACAATTGCAAATTGGATCCACCCACAGATCCTAAAAGTAATTTCAAGGCCCATGTATCTAATTTTTAGGGACTCATTAATGACGGGAATAGTAACCAATGGATTGGCGCAGGGCCAATGTGGTGCCTATATTTAAAAAGGGAACAAAGTCTTTACCAAGTAACTATAGACCTGTTAGTTTAACTTCTATAGTCGGTAAGATACTGGAGAGTTTAATAAAAGACCACATAGACGAGTTCTTGCTGGAAAAAAATATTTTAAGCAACAGACAGCATGGATTTATGAAAGACAGAAGTTGTCAGACAAATCTGATTTATTTTTTTATGAGGAGGGAAATAAAACCTTGGACAGAGGTGTGGCTGTAGATGTGGTATACTTGGATTTTGCAAAAGCGTTTGACACAGTTCCCCGCTCATCTGTAAGGTAAAGTCTACAGGCTTGGAAATATCAGTTTGTAAATGGATAGAAAACTGGCTAAAAGACCAAATTCAGAGAGTAGTGGTTAATGACTCTTACTCTGAATGGTCTAAGGTTATCAGTGGTGTACCCCAAGGTTCAGTGTTGGGACCCCTACTTTTAAATATCTTTATAAATGATAAAGGGTCTGGGATCAAAAGTACCATTTCTGTCTTTGCAGATGACGCTAAGCTATGCAGTGGAATAACGCACTTACAGGATGTCTCCAATTTACAAGCCGACCTCCATGCACTGTTTAATTGGGCGACTGTGTGGCAGATAAAGGTTTAATGTTGATAAATGTAAAGTTATGCACTTGGGGGCTAAGAATATGCATGCATCATACATACTAGAAGGAGTACAACTGGGGGAATCCATGGTGGAGAAGGGTCTGGGGGTTTTTTGCAGATCATAAGCTCAATAATAGCATGCAATGTCAAGCTACGTTTTCCAAAGGGAGCAAAGTCTTTTCTTGTATTAAGAGAGGTATGGACTCTAGAGCAGTGGTTCTCAACTCCAGTCCTCAGGACCCACCAACAGGCCAGATTTTAAGTATTACCTTGGGGAGTTGCAGACTAGAATACTGCAATCACTGAGCAGCAAATGATATCACCTGTGATGTATTTTAGTTATCTTGCAAACCTGGCCTGTTAGTGGGTCCTGAGGACCGAAGTTGAGAACCACTGCTCTAGAGAGAGAGATATCATTTTGCCCCTGTTCAAATCATTAGTAGGACCTCATCTGGAATATGCAGTTCAGTTTTGGGCACCAGTTCTCAAAAAGGATATCTGGGTACTGGAGAAAGTGCAGAGAAGGGCAACCAAACTGATAAGAGGCATGGAGGAGCTCAGCTATGAGGAAAGATTAGAGGAACTGAATTTATTCACTTTTGAGAAGAGGAGATTAAGGGGGGATGTGATCACCATGTATAAATATATAAGGGGTTCATATAGTGAACTTGGTGTTGAGTTATTCACTTTACGGTCAACACTGAGGACAAGGGGGCACTCTTTGGGTCTAGAGGAAAAGAGATTTCAAGCAAGCAATAGAGGCTGGCTGCAGTCCTACATACAGTGGGACCATGGAGAATGAATGTAGGCACTGTCTAACAAGAAGTTAGATCCCCGAAAAAATAATAATTTGGAGATTTGGAGGAGGCTGAAAGAGATAGAAGGTACTTTCTTGAGTTAGGAATATACACTATATTGTCAAAAGTATGGGGACACCTGCCTTTACACACACTTGAACTTTAATGGCATTCCAGTTCTAGTCTGTAGGGTTCAATATTGAGTTGGTCCACCTTCTGCAGCTATAACAGCTTCAGCTCTTCTGGGAAGGCTGTCCACAAGGTTTAAGAGTGTGTCTATGGGAATGTTTGACCATTCTGCACATTTGTGAGGTCAGGCACTGATGTTGGACAAGAAGGCCTGGCTCGAATTCTCCGCTCTAATTCATCACAAAGGTGTTCTATCAGATTGAGGTCAGGATCGTGCAGACCAGTCAAGTTCCTCCACTCCAAACTCGTTCATTCACACTATATTGCCAAAAGTATTGGGCCACCCCTTTAAATCATATGGTGGAGGGGGGATTATGGCATGGGGTTGTTTTTCAGGGGTTAGGCTTGGCCCCTTAGTTCCAGTGAAGGGAATTTCAGCATACCAAGACATCAGCATACCAAGACAAATTGGACAATTTCATGCTCCCAACTTTGTGGGAACAGTTTGGGGATGGCCCCTTCCTGTTCCAACATGACTGCACACCAGTGCATAAAGCAAGGTCCATAAAGACATGGACGAGCGAGCTTGGGGTGGAGAAACCTGACTGGCCTGCTCAATCCGATAGAACACCGTTGGGATGAATTAGAGCGGGGACTGTGAGCCAGGCCTTCTCATTCAACATCAGTGCCTGACCTCACAAATGCGTTTCTGGTAGAATGATCAAACATTCCCATAGGCACAATCCTAAACCTTGTGGACAGCCTTCCCAGAAGAGTTAAAGCTGTTATAGCTGCAAAGGGTGGGCCAACTCAATATTGAACTCTACGGACTAAGACTGGGATGCTGTTAAAGTTCATGTGCGTGCAAAGGCAAGTGTCCCAATACTTTTGACAATATAGTGTATAGTTGAATAGATTTTTTTATCAAACCAGAGTTTAATGTCTCTTTAACAAAACATCCTAGCTCTTTCTCTGCTTCATTGAACTCGCTTGAAATTCCTTTTTGAGACACCATGCACCTGAACCTACCGCTATGCCTGTCCTTAGATTGAGGTTAGGAAATGTATATGTGAATTTTCTAGGGAAATAACACCAGCTGTATATATCAGTACATAAGTACTAGGACATTTATACAAATCATGGAACTTTGCGGTGACCTATTACACTCTTATTTCATTATTAATGGCATGAGGTAGGGTGAGTAATTCCTTAAGAATAGCGACCTGGCAGCTGCTTGGGCTGTCAGTTGAGGTTGAATTTTCAAGCCATCAGGATGTCCTGTCTCCCTAGATCACCGACAGCGACTAGACTGATGATCAGTCTACCGAACTGTAAGTATCTAATCCCCTCAATGAAAAATCAGCTTATTTCTGAGTAAATGATGTACTTGTAGGCAAGTTAAAAAAATTAAATAAATGAGGTAATCACTCTCATTCTATATCCCAATGTAAAACAGAAAAAGAGAAAGCGGGAGGCACTAATAGAACTATAGGCCTAGTGCAGGTACCACATCCTAAACAATAAATTAATAATATTCGCTGTAACACATGAAAAGCTAATGTTACATTAAAGTGTATCTATTGGTACAAAAAAATAAAAATAAGTCAGTCACTAGCATTAACACAGATTTTTTTCTTTTTCTGAGGTCCCCTCTTTAGCATAGCCAAATTATGGATTGCTCCTGTAAACAGATCTATTGATATAGAGTAGGTACGGTTTGTATAAGAACAGATAAGTTACCTCAATGGCATTGTCTGCTCTGGCAGTACCTGCCCCGTCAAACACCAACTGCCCAAAAGTACATCCTCCATTGTGACAGGCAAGTGCACAGCTCTGACCAACTGTACTATTCCCCTGGTTTACTGCAAGAATATAAAAGGTTGTATCTGGGCCCCCCGGGCTTCTATGGGATTCTAGTCTACACTAGACAACACAACCACACCTGTTACCTGTCTGGAGTCTATAAAAACATTATAATGCATAGAAAGCCAAAATTACATACCACTAATTAGACTACAATGGACATGAGATTAGAACACTGTACAGACAAACAAAGTGATCAAATAAAAATAAATTGAGCTAAATTGAATGGTTATAAAATATTGATGACTCTGTGTCCATAAACACATTAAGAAAGAAGACAGAAGAAAAGTCCAAAAAGTGACGTGAAGTCCAACATATCCCTCAGTGCTTAACACTTTCACCATGAATTTTCAGAAAAAGCCTCCACCTCATAGAATGGCCGCTTACCAGCTCCTCATAACCTTCTGTTATGGGAGGTCTTTCATGCTTGTGGCTATATACCCAGCCAGGGCCTTTGTTTACCCAAGGGGATCACGCTGTCAAGCTTCCACCACTCAAAATGGATTCTATTACACGTGGGCCGAAAAAGAGATAAGGCCTCCACAGTGTAAAATCTTCAATAAGAGAGAGAAGCTGTGCTAAAGGGTCTCAATCAATAAAGTCAAGACATAAAAAGTCCATATTGAATCACTATTTTCTCATAATGACATCACAGTGATTATGTTCAAACAGGAGAGTGCCCAGCTACGGCAATAAAGATCTGTTTACCAGATGGCAAGCAAAAAGGGCAGATGGCTATAACCCAGCCGCGGCCTTTAGCTTGCAGGTGTCAATCAGAACCGGTTCTAGCGGACTGGATGGTGCAAATCTCTCCCTCTCACCATCTATGGAGTCCGTTTTCTCTTAGGTAAATGCCCCAAAAAAGAAGACTGACCATAGCTTAATACAGTCTTAATGCTTTATTTATAAAAAAGATATTGCACTAACATCTGTAGGATGAATATCATGTATATTAAAAGTAATTCCGGCTGGCAACAAACTGAGCCCATCCTCTTAGTAAACTCGCGTGGCGACGTCAGTACGCGCCCTCCTCCAGACGCGCTTTGTCATACGTGACATTATCAATGGGGAACGTTGGCCAAGATTGTATTATTGGTCCTGACACTATATGCCACAGAGCTGACATTAACATGTCACAAACAGTTCATTTAAACAGATAGATAGGCCTATTACAATGATGGGTTAATAGCAGGATATGAGGGGGCGAAATAAACAGTGTCTCTATCGCTCCCTGAAGACTTCTTGTGATGAAACACATAGGGGCGGAGCTACATACACTGACTTCCTCACAAATGGAAGCTATGATTGCACCAAGGAAGCAAGTGGAGCCAGTTAACACAAAGAAACAAGCAATCTATACCCAAGTGCTGGGAAATAGAACAGTGAGATGTGAGTGCAATTTCATCTGTATATTATGCGGTTTGGGATTTTTCATTATACTGGCCTTTCTGTCTTTCCCTGTCTATTTAACCCTCTCTTAATCAGAAGGGGTCAAAAACTTCTGGTGAGTTTTTGGAGGTGTGGAGGGATGGCAGAGGGACCACAAGTGGAGAAAAAGCGCAAAGTGTTGTGGAGGACACTGTACATAACTGATACCAACAAGGGAATTGTGTGGAATGGAAGGTGTGTATACAAATCATTGGAATGGTGGATTGATTAGAGCATGGAGCACTTTTTAAAGCACTGGACACGTTATGTATATATTTGTGGACACTATTTATGAATTTAAAGCGTAACTACACTTTTGTTGAGAAAAAAACATTCCCCTCTGGGTGATCTATGTACATTGTAAGGATTATATCAACCTTTGTTGCAGATTCCTACCTTTTCTTTTTCTGAAGAAATCCCTGTGTGTTTGCCTGTGTCCATGTGAGAAAGCGAGTCAAATGAGAGTGGTATCATAGTTATCAATCAGCTGCAGGGCATTAATGAGGAAAGCTGCAGGGTCTGCATCCCTTTAGACGTGTTCCTATTGGGAGTATCTCACCAAAAATGAAATTTTTGTTGCAGGGGATGCCGGATATCTGACATGTATCTTCGTGCAGACTTCTGGAAAAATCAGTGAGCCAATCACACAAGCAGGAAATGATGTTTCTGGGGGGAATTCTGTACACATTCTGTGTACAGAACAACTCCAGGTTGCCATATTGCATTGCATTTTCTGAAAATTACAGTGGCTGCAGATTGAAAAGGAAAGGTAATTTTTAATAACATTCAATTACAATATGACTTGTGTCGCAATTGTATATTCTATAATTTTTTTTCTTTATTTGCTATATTTTTCCCCACGAAAGTGAAATTACCCTTTAAATGGAGAGCACTGGACACTTTAAAAAAGGAATACACAATAATTGTGATATATGGTATTAATAGTTTGATTTTATTAGCTTTTAGTGCACAAAATTTATGTATAGGGTAGTTTGTATTAGGGCTGTATAAAAACATTTTTAGAGGGTGTTACATACAGTAGCTTAGGGGGAATCTGTATCGTAATGAATTGAACCTGAACTGGTCTAAAGGGTTTCTAAGACAGCAACCACGCCAAAGAGCAGAAGATTTGAAGACCCATTTACACTCAAAGCCTAGGATGCAAGCAGTTTTGCAGGAACTGATATAAAGTCTGACACATATGCTTGCCTTTAAAAATGACACTAAAGGTTCGTTTTGCACAGAGTGGCCCCGAACCTTATCTTCTGGGGTCCCACAGCGGCTCTTGCGGTTCCTCCCCACATCAGATAACCCCCTGGGAGAAGCGCTCTCCCGGGGGGTTACCTTGCGGGCCACAGAGGCCGAATGCAGGACTCGGCTATGCCCCCATCGCTTGCGTCATTGGATTTGATTGACAGCAGCAGGAGCCAATGGCTGCGCGGCTATCAATCTATCCAATCAATAGCTGAGAACCCCTGAGCAGAGAGACAGCGCATCCCTGTGGGTCAAGTTCGAGGGGTCAGGTAAGTAAAACGGGGGGGCTGGGAGGGCCGGTCACTGAAAGGTGTTTTTTTTCCCCTTAATGCATAGGATGCATTAAGGGGGAAAAACCTTTACAACCCCTTTAAGCTCACTATAATTCTATATATTCTATTTTCATTATAATTAGAAGCACTGAAAATACATTTACAATTCAAAAGGAGGCTTCCCACCCTCCCATATCTACTACTTCCCATAAATAGAAGGCCTACAGCAATACAAAAGACTGATTACTTATTGTAACACTATCTATTAAAACATTTGACTGCCACAGACGTATCCGGTACTTAATAGAATTTTAAAGTGTCAAATCAAACCATTGTAGTTCTACTCAAGATGGAAAGCAGTGGAAAATCTGTGAAGTCCTATTATCCAATTATTATCCAATCTTCTGAACAGTTTTTGAACCCAAGGGTTAAGCTTAGTATACCAGCCCCATTGTGTAATAACTATAATAAAACAAAAATGAAGAAGCACACACTAATGTTCATGTTATACTGCACGCATTTCCATGATGAGGACTAAAGATATTAAATGCATGGACCTCATAGGCCCTCTGCGTTGTAGCACCTGCTGCTCCTGTTGAGTTGTTTGTCCCCCGTGGTCCTCCTATTATTATTATTTTTATTATTTTCATTATTTTTATTAATGCTATTATTTTCCTGGTTCTGGAGTGTCACTCAAGATTTTGTCTCTCTTTCTTACCTTCTTCTTCTCTCTCTGTTTCTTTTTCTAGTCCATGCCATCTCAGGTCGTCTCCCTTTCCCCCTTTTCTCTCCCCTCTCCCATATTCTTTTATACAGTCTATGCTACCATATTTTTGGGTTATTTCTCTCCCTCAAGACCACATGTACACAGCATTTACTTACATGCTTGTTGGCTATATTTGACATACTCATTATGGTTTATGCAATATATATAAGACTCTACACAATCTTGTGGCTTTATTCTCATATTTGTATCTTATTTTGAAAACAATAAAAATTTATATTTGTCTCTAAATGTATGGTCTCATAACAGTTTTCTTTGTAAGTTCTTGTAAGTGCTCACAGTTTTAGATGTATTTTTAATTCAGTAAATAAAATAAAATTGCCTTTTATTTAATTAACATTTTAGAGAATTTTGGAGAATGTTTTTTTTCATTTCTGTGAACGATTCATAAATATTTTCATATTTTGTTAGACATAAAATCAAGATAACTGTGTTCTATAGGTCCTCTGCTACCAAAAAACAAACAAACTGGATACATCTTTAGTGAAAAGTTCATTAAGTCATGTCATTATATGAGAATTAAAAAAAAAAAAAGAAGACCATATGTGAAAGGTTAATAATAGCTACACCAACAATGGGTTTTAATTATAATAGCCTCACCATCTAACAGTAATAGTAAAAGTCCAACTAGCAACATAATATATAAAATAAAAATAGCCCAGTCAACGGCATTATATTTAAAGAATAGTAGCCCTTGCAGCAACATAATAATATTAGCCCCACTCAAATAAAAACAATAATAAAAGTCCCTGTGGCAACAAATATTAATACTATCTCACACACAGAACAATGTTAATATTAACACTGATAATAATAACAACAACAGCAAATTAAAAAAATATATGTTGTAATAGAATTACAAACAGCAGTAACATCCTTACCAGCAGCACATTTAATAGTGAAATAATTATAATAACAAAATTATTAGTAATAGAAATAATAATAACAATAATAATAAAAGATCATCATAGTCCCCTGGTGGTACATTATAATAACTGGAATAGTTTCACCCACATCACATAAAATTTGACATTTATTATCATTAGTATTATTTTTATAACAATAATGATAATAATAATAATCATCATAACAACAACAACAGCGGCAGCCATGATAAGCAACAAATAATAATAATAGCCAAATAATATTAATAATAAAAATAATAGATAAATTAGATCACTATAATAACACAAAGACAGTCCATCAAACAGCATATAATAATAATGATAGAAAACTCTATCAACAAAACATAATGTGAAAAATTATTAACATGATCATCAGTATCGACCATAATAATCTTAAAATAAAAATAATAGTAATAATACTTTAAAAAATAATAACAGCTCAGCCAACTACACAGTTCATAATAACAATATTCAGGACTTTATAATATAAAAACTATTCTCCAAGAGAAATAATAATAATAATATAAATAAGTTGGCAGGGCACCTTCATGCACTGAAAAAATAGACATGACCCATTTTTTTTTTTTTTGCATTGTACTCTACTGTTATTATTAAGTGCCATTTACAATAAATAGCAACATAACTCAGTATGCCGCAGTATGTGTATTAACACAAAAAAAAAAAAATCTACATACATCAGTTTGAATGGGCTCTTAATCTCTCTTAATGGGCTCTTAATTTGTCATTTTTTATTTTTCCACTGGTTCATTTTATTGCTGCAAAATGTAATGATATCCAACAAGTTCATGAAAAAACCTTGAGCATCCACAAAAAATAATGTTTTAAATAGTAACATTAAGTCATACTTAATCCTAACACAATGAAAATATCTGGAATTGACAACTTGGATAAATGTATGCACACATATAGCTTCAAAGTGCGTGAACCATTGTTAGCATCACATAGGTCAACTCTGTTTCTAAACAATTCTAAGACTGCACAACTACCATATATTTCATGCTTGTCAAATCCTCCAATTACAGGTATAAATAAACTAATTTTTATATTTATGGTCTATAAATGTCTAGGTTTACACTCAAAGACGCATCATTATTCAAGCCACATTATTATGGTATTCCAATAGGAAATAATTAAAGGAGCAATTATTCCCTTATATTGCACCCAACTGCATCCCAGTTTCCTTATATTGCACCTTAATCGTAATAAGGGCACAACATTAAAAATCAGACAGAGCAGATTCTGAAATGTAAACATTACAAAAAATTGGACATGTTCAGTTTGGAAAAGAGATGACATGAAGACAACTTAATGAACATTTTGAAACATATTGCAGACCAGTAAAGATATTTGACAAGTTATGTTTTATCCCAAGGACTGTACAAAGTGAACATCAGTTGTATATGCAAGAAACAGGCAGATGGGGTTAGAACCCAACCCTGCATAATGTAAAATTACAAAAAAGTATCTTTTTTGCAATTAAATTGCCATTTAATGGCAAAAATTACGATTTTTTTTTTCTTAAAACTAATAATAATTAAAGTTAAAATCACTAAACTATTCTGTTAGCTATACATTTAGAAGTGTAGAATACTTGCAGTAGCTTGGCAGCAGAGAAACAGCAGGTTATGAACACAAAGGCCACCAAATAGACAAGTATAGAAATGCTCTTTTTATCAGGTGACCTCTTGAATAAAACTTTAACAAGCCCAGTGGCTGAGGTCTCTGTTAAGTCAGTAAGTAAGTTGAATTGATGCAGTAAAGCATTGACTCATGCTGTCTGCAATTGGGTCAGGGTTATTAGACTTCAGGGCAACACGACTCCTACAGACTGCTTTCTGGTGCCTCCCCCTGAATCTAGAAAGTTGTAGAACATTCTAAAGACTAGAGGGTGGAGGCTAGGAGGGGTTGCTCTGCATGTTTGGGGGACCTTAGCCAATCCCCAGGTGGCGGGCCCTTAAAAATGGATGCTGGGAGGGGAGTCAGGTGGAAGATGGAGATGCAGTGCTGAGGATGCTGTCAGTGGTCCTCAAGGGACCCCTGCTCAGGTGCTGGCCTGGAAGGATCCTACCACAGGAGAAGTTTTAAGGAGGCTTTCCTGAGAGGCAGTGGGAGCAAGGAGAGGATCATGTGAGTACTACATCATGGTGCAGGGACTACAAGATGGGAGACTGCCACATGTAGCAGGTTTCTCTGGCAGACAGCGGTGTGCTTAAAATCTTCCCTACCTTGCCCTGGGAAATCTCCAGAGAGTCAATTGGCTGGACTGATGAAGAAGCTGCCAGGTGGTCTGGTGAAGAGGCAGCCAGGTAAGCTAGCATTTCCTGCAGTAGTAGAGCTGGGACTAGTATCTACAGGGGAGTTGAATGTACTCCAGGATGGAGTTCACACCACATTGTGCTACTTTCTAAAGGGACTGAGAGTTTCTATGCTGTAAGGCTGGGTTAATACACTGTGGCTCACCGCAGGGGTCCAGTGCATCCCTGTTCTCCATTTCAAGGACGAATCAGGGCTGAATTTTTGCCTGAAATCAGACCTGAAACGGAGCCAAAGAAGCACAGGACTCCTTTGCAATCTGCTCCGCAGCCACCCCCGAGATATGTGAAATGGCTCTATAGAGAACCGGTCACAGTCTCCTATCATGTGAATTGGATGCGGGGAAACCCAGTGTGAACCCAGCCTAAGGGGCTGTTGCTGATCTAACAAAGACTGTTAGCTAATCAATCAGAGCTGTACAATCCAAGGAGGAGGAATCAATTGGAGTTGGACTATAGGAGATAAAGGAGAAGAATAAAGCAGCTGTGTACATAGAGAGGAAGTTGTCCCTAATTTTGTCGTTGTCAAGTTGAGAATCCCATAATTCCTATCCCTATCCAAGTTATTACCCCCTAATAACACATAAAAACAGGGACCCTTGTGTTGAAATGTCACAGCTTTACTCCTCCCTGGTCACTACATGTGTTTCAATCTTCCAAGTGTGTATAATACCTGCTCCCCTGCAGCATACGGTAGTTCCTCCTGATGGCTTGTATGTCACTACAGAGCATATGAGCCAGTGGGAAGAACCACAACATGGGTCAAGGAGAACATAGATTTGACCCACACTAAATGTTGAACACTTGCGGCGAATGAGAAGCAGTGAAGCAGCTATGTTTTAACAGGTGGGCCAGTGCAAAGGTAAGTATATTCACTCTTGGTTTATAGGTATGCTTTGTATGAAAGTGACTTGGGAGTGACAGAGTCACTTAATTGCTCAGCTCCAGCCAAAAACTTTATTTTGCCTTTACTGTGTTCCCATGTTATATCACAAAAGTGTTTATCCTTTTCCATTCACGTTTTTGGACAGCTGTGTTCCTCGCTGTTCCAGCTGCCAGGAGTTTACTGTGATATCATATCAGTCATCCTGGAAGGTGTAGATCTCTTTGGGACAGAGCTGCTCCACTGCATTCAGCAAGGGATCCGTGAGTGGATCTCTGCTTAGTCAAAGCTGAATGGGACAGCTGGCAGTGGTTTGACATAAGTGCCCGTTCACGTTTATGTCCGGTGGACACAGACAAATCTGTGACAGCTCTATGTGCGGCTGGATGTAAATGGACTGCATTGTCCATTTACATCAAGCTACCTCTAATATGTCACGTTTTCTGTATAACCCCTTTCTGACGATAGTACGCATATATGTGGCTTCACTAAACTAGGCTATTTTTTGTGGGGCCGCATATATGCATACCTGTCCTTGTGCTGGGAGCGCGCCGCACAACGCACTCCCAGCACAGAGACTGGGCTCTCCTTGGGAATCCCATGTCCCATATTAACGATCAGGATCTGGAACTCTCATTCTGGGTCACCTGATTGCTGTTATAGCCTCTGATTGGCTATCTCAGTGATCAGTCACTGTGCAGCCCGCCCTAGTGTTTTCTTTCTCTGTGAATGGAGGAAGAGATACATTGTATCTCTCTCCTTGCAGGGAGAAATAAATAAAGACAAGTGTGTATAAAATAAATAAAAAATAAAAATAAAAAATAACGAAAAAATAGCTGAATCAAGGTTTGACCCAAGTCACTGCCAAGGTTAGTGTTTGGGTCAAGTAAGGTTCAAAGGTCATGGTCAGTGTATTTTGGGTGAGATTTATTTTTTTTTCAAAAAATATGTTTTAAATTAGTATCAGTGTCAGTATGTTTAAGGTAGGATAAAAAAAAAAAAAGAAAAATGCTCATTATTGTTTCTGGGCTGTACTGGGTACAAATAACAGCTAGAATGTATCTTGGTCCCATACAAAGGTAATAATCACAATTCATACATTTCTATTTCTCACATACATCACAAACTTATTACACAGCATACAGTTACACAGCCTGCTCAGTCACACACAGCATTCACTTTAGGTTTGTATTAAATGGGACCTATATAGGATTTAAATATAGGTGCTTCCCCAATAATAGACCTACTTACAATGACATAAATATAAATTACAATAAAAGTCTTGTCATTATACAGAAAGCAACAAAAAAACATAAGGTTCTTTGTGTGGCAGATCTTACCCCATACAGCGGACAGAGAATCAAGATCCCGAACACAGAACAGCAAAAATGTTCAAAAAACTTGAAGTATGGTTGTCTTACCATAGGCCGTCCTTTGCTGATCTCGTTCTGGATGTCTCTTCCCCCTCGAGGTCCACTGAATTAGGAAGATCTGTTGGCTTCCGTTCTGGCCAGCCAAACTGTCAGCGAAATTCTAAGCTTCTACCTATAAGCATATCATTTATTTGCGCTTAAATGCACAAAAACAGCTCTCTCATATAATGCCGGGAAAGCATGCTTTTATTTCTCCAAGTAACACAGACAGATGCTGGTATCACCTTGAGCTTAGCAGAATCCTCGAGAGAATAGCCAGCACCTTTTATTTATAATATAAACATGAATAACCAAGGAATAACAAAGGAAGGTGGACACTTGTATTCTTTCAAAAGAACCAATCACACACACATGTATATATTCAAATAGAAATACAGTAGTGAAGTGTGCAGACGGTCATGTTCAGGGCCATGCGGCAAGTTCTTTGTGAGACACAAAGGACTCACAATTTGAACATTACTTATTACTTACATGGCTCTGAACATGATCGTGTGCACATTCCTATTGCTACCAATGATGCGAGCCATACTCTATCATGGCTCAGTGGGCCATAATTTTGAATGGCTATGCTATGGTTCCCATGTACGCAGATCTGCTTACTTAGGAGTTTAGATGCGGTCGCCATGGAGTGGCCAGTACCTTGGTAAGGCATAAACAAACATCCTTAACCACTTGAGCCCCGGACCATTATGCTGCCTAAGGACCAGAGGTCTTTTTCCAATTTGGCACTGCGTCGCTTTAACTGCTAATTGCGCGGTCATGCAATGCTGTACCCAAACGAAATTTGCGTCCTTTTCTTCCCACAAATAGAGCTTTCTTTTGATGGTATTTGATCACCTCTGCGGTTTTTATTTTTTGCGCTATAAACGGAAAAAGACCGAAAATTTTGAAAAAAAATGATATTTTCTACTTTTTGTTATAAAAAAAATCCAATAAACTAAATTTTAGTCATACATTTAGGCCAAAATGTATTCGGCCACATGTCTTTGGTAAAAAAAATGTCAATAAGCGTATATTTATTGGTTTGCGCAAAAGTTATAGCGTCTACAAACTAGGGTACATTTTCTGGAATTTACACAGCTTTTAGTTTATGACTGCCTATGTCATTTCTTGAGGTGCTAAAATGGCAGGGCAGTACAAAACCCCCCCAAATGACCCCATTTTGGAAAGTAGACACCCCAAGGAAATTGCTGGGAGGCATGTTGAACCCATTGAATATTTATTTTTTTTGTCCCAAGTGATTGAAAAATGACAAAAAAAAAAAAAAAAAAAAATATTTACAAAAAGTCGTCACTAAATGATATATTGCTCACACAGGCCATGGGCCTATGTGGAATTGCACCCCAAAATACATTTAGCTGCTTCTCCTGAGTATGGGGATACCACATGTGTGGGACTTTTTGGGAGCCTAGCCGCGTACGGGGCCCCGAAAACCAATCACCGCCTTCAGGATTTCTAAGGGTGTAAATTTTTGCTTTCACTCTTCACTGCCTATCACAGTTTCGGAGGCCATGGAATGCCCAGGTGGCACAAAACCCCCCAAAATGACCCCATTTTGGAAAGTAGACACCCCAAGCTATTTGCTGAGAGGCATATTGAGTCCATGGAATATTTTATATTTTGACACAAGTTGCGGGAAAGTGACACTTTTTTTTTTTTTTTTTTTTTTTTTTCATAAAGTTGTCACTAAATGATATATTGCTCACACAGGCCATGGGCATATGTGGAATTGCACCCCAAAATACATTTAGCTGCTTCTCCTGAGTATGGGGATACCACATGTGTGGGACTTTTTGGGAGCCTAGCCGCGTATTGGACCCCAAAAACCAATCACTGCCTTCAGGATTTCTAAGGGTGAAAATTTTTGATTTCACTCTTTACTGCCTATCACAGTTTCGGAGGCCATGGAATGCCCAGGTGGCACAAAACCCCCCCAAATGACCCCATTTTGGAAAGTAGACACCCCAAGCTATTTGCTGAGAGGCATGGTGAGTATTTTGCAGCTCTCATTTGTTTTTGAAAATGAAGAAAGACAAGAAAAAACATTTTTTTTTTTCTTTTTTCAATTTTCAAAACTTTGTGACAAAAAGTGAGGTCTGCAAAATACTCACTATACCTCTCAGCAAATAGCTTGGGGTGTCTACTTTCCAAAATGGGGTCATTTGGGGGGGTTTTGTGCCACCTGGGCATTCCATGGCCTCCGAAACTGTGATAGGCAGTGAAGAGTGAAATCAAAAATTCACGCCCTTAGAAAGCCTGAAGGCGGTGCTTGGTTTTCGGGGTCCCGTACGCGGCTAGGCTCCCAAAAAGTCTCACACATGTGGTATCCCCGTACTCAGGAGAAGCAGCAGAATGTATTTTGGGGTGTAATTTCATATATTTCCATGGCATGTTTGAGCAATATATCATTTAGTGACAACTTTGTGCAAAAAAAAAAAAAAAAAAAAAAATTTGTCTCTTTCCCGCAACTTGTGTCGCAATATAAAATATTCCATGGACTCGACATGCCTCTCAGCAAATAGCTTGGGGTGTCTACTTTCCAAAATGGGGTCATTTGGGGGGGTTTTGAACTGTCCTGGCATTTTATGCACAACATTTAGAAGCTTATGTCACACATCACCCACTCTTCTAACCACTTGAAGACAAAGCCCTTTCTGACACTTATTGTTTACATGAAAAAGTTTTTTTTTTTTGCAAAAAAATTACTTTGAACCCCCAAACATTATATATTTTTTTAAAGCAAATGCCCTACAGATTAAAATGGTGGGTGTTTCATTTTTTTTTTTCACACAGTAATTGCGCAGCGATTTTTCAAACGCATTTTTTGGGGAAAAAACACACTTTTTTTAATTTTAATGCACTAAAACACGCTATATTGCCCAAATGTTTGATGAAATAAAAAAGATGATCTCAGGCCGAGTACATGGATACCAAACATGACATGCTTTAAAATTGCGCACAAACGTGCAGTGGCAACAAAATAAATACATGTTTAAAAGCCTTCAAAAGCCTTTACAGGTTACCACTTTAGATTTACAGAGGAGGTCTACTGGAAAAATTACTGCACTCGATCTGGCCTTCGCGGTGATACCTCACATGCATGGTGCAATTGCTGTTTACGTTTGACGACAGACCGCCGCTTGCGTTCGCCTTAGCGCGAGAGCAGGGGGCGACAGGGGTGTTTTTTTTTTTTTTTTTTTTTTCTTTATTATTTTTTTGCTTTTTTAATCTTACTTTTAAACTGTTCCTTTCATATTTTTTTTTTTAATCATTTTTATTGTTATCTCGGGGAATGTAAATATCCCCTATGATAGCAATAGGTAGTGACAGGTACTCTTTTTTGAAAAAATTGTGGTCTATTAGACCCTAGATCTCTCCTCTGCCCTCAAAGCAAATGACCACACCAAGATCGGTGTGATAAAATGCTTCCCCAATTTCCCAATGGCGCTATTTACATCCGGCGAAATCTAAGTCATGAAATACTCGTAGCTTCCGGTTTCTTAGGCCATAGAGATGTTTGGAGCCACTCTGGTCTCTGATCAGCTCTATGGTCAGCTGGCTGAATCACCGGCTGCATTCTCAGGTTCCCTGTTGAGACAGGAGAGCCAGAGAAAAACACGGAAGACGGTGGGGGGGGGGGGGCATTCCCTCCCACGGCTTGTAAAAGCAGTCTAGAGGCTAATTAGCCGCTAGGATTGCTTTTACATGAAAGCCGACCGCTGGCTGAAAAGAATGATACCAAGATGATACCTAAACCTGCAGGCATCATTCTGGTATAACAACTCAAAGTCGTGAATGGCGTACCTGAAGACAAAAAAATGGTTAACAATGGTTAACAATAAAGCACAGTAAAGTGTAAATAATTACACACCTGAAAAACAAACATGATAAAACATAATAACAATAACAATAACAATAACAATCAATAACAATAACAATAACAATAACAATAACAATAACAATCAATAACAATAACAATAACAATAACAATAAAACATTGCAGAATAGAATACAGTAAAAAAGAGCAGAACAATAGAGAGAGAGAATAGAGAGAGAGAGAACAATAAAACAACAACTATTTTTTTTTATTTCATATTTTTTTTTTTTTTTTTACACTTTTTTTTGTAACTAACTTTTATAACGGTAACCGGTTCCAGGTTCGGGTCTCTCAAAATGCGATGGCATCTTGGGAGACCCTGTGAAAGTGTGCCTAGTCTGTGCAATGCTGTACCCTACGCTAATACTCAACTAGTGAATGGTAGCGTTCAAAACATTCACCAATGCAAAGACCAGGATTGTCAGGACAGGAGGGACAATAATAGCGGGTGTCACGCCTATATCCGCGCTTGCTGCAGACACGACATCTTTTTTGGGGGGTTCGCTGGGTAGGGGTACTCGGGAGGACATAAAAATGCCTCTCATGCAGCCGACTGCATTTGGTTGGGGATGTGAATGGGGGAAGTACGGGCGCTGCAGAAGCGGTGGGTTCCCAATTAGGATTGGCGAATGCAGCAGGAAGGGCACTATGGGCACGACGGGCCTGTGTTTGTCTTTTTGGTGGCAGCGGGACACTACTTGTGCTTGCCACCTCACCAGCTTGAACTGCACTTATGGGACTCGCCACGTCACCACGTGTTACTGTAGTGCTGGTTTGACTACGACCGGGGTGTACTAGGCCGCTGGCGCTTGCCAGTTCACCAAAACACTACCAAAAAACTGTTAGCGATCGCAGGGATCAGGCCTGACTCTGCGAACGCTGCAGTTATGCGTTTAGTGTTTTGTAAGTGACAGTGATCGATCGATACCGCACTTGGGTGGGCTGGGCTGGGCCGGGCGGAGGGGCAAAACGCAGGTGCTAGCAGGTATCTGGGCTGATCCCGCTAACACTGCGTTTTTGGGAACCCTAAACTGCTGGTGACGCTAGTATAGATCTAATCGGATCAGATATTGATGCGATCAGATACTATACCACTAAGGGAGGTGTACAGTGCGTGCGTGGGTGTTAGCGGTACTGGCGCTAATCTGACGCTGCCTGGGGCTGGTGCTTGCCAGTTCACCAAAACGCTACAAAAAAAACTGTTAGCGATCGCAGGGATCAGGCCTGACTCTGCGAACGCTGCAGTTATGCGTTTAGTGTTTTGTAAGTGACAGTGATCGATCGATACTGCACTTGGGTGGGCTGGGCTGGGCTGGGCGGAGGCACAAAACGCAGGTGCTAGCAGGTATCTGGGCTGATCCCGCTAACACTGCGTTTTTGGGAACCCTAAACTGCTGGGGACGCTAGTATAGATCTGATCGGATCAGATATTGATCCGTTCAGATACTATACCACTAAGGGAGGCGCATGCTGCGTGTGTGGGTGTTAGCGGTACTGGCGCTAATTTGACCCTGCCTGGGGCGACGCATATCGCCGCCGGGCGATCGGGGGGCTAAACCTTTATTCGGTAATAAACGGCGGGTGCCCTGACACTATAAAAAATAAACAAACTAACCAGCGTCACCCGTATCGGTTATACGTGATCAGTGGTGAAAGGGTTAACTAGGGGGCAATCAAGGGGTTAAAACATTTATTAGATAGTATATGGGGGTCCCTGACGCTATAAAACGCTGACGGCGAACCTAAATATTTACCTCACTAACTAGCGTCACCAGCGACACTAATACAGCGATCAGAAAAATGATCGCTTAGCGACACTGGTGACAGGGGGTGATCAAGGGGTTAAAACTTTATTAGGGGGGGTTAGGGGGGTACCCTAGACCTAAAGGGGGGTAATATACACTGTCCCAACACTGTCACTGTCACAAACTGACACTATGCAGTAATCAGAAAAAAAAAAAAAAAAAAAAAAAAAAAAACTGCTGGTGTCAGTTTGTGACAGGGGGGGGGGGGTGATTGGGGGGGGATCGGGGGGCGATCGGGGGGGGGATCGGGGTGATTTGTGTGCCTGGCATGTTCTACTGTGTGTGTAGTGTTTGTGCACTCACATACTTGTCGTCTCTCCTCGGGCCGGAACGGAAAATACCGACCCGAGGGGAGATGACATCACTTCCTTTGCTGCTGTTTAGCATACAGCAGCAAAGGAGTGTTTTCATTGGCCGGCGGCGATCGCGAGGGGGGGGCCACGAACGGATGGTCTCCCCCTCATCACCGATCGCCGCTGGACAAACGACGACCGCCTCGGGCACCGGGGGGGGGTCCGATCGGACCCCCCACCCGCGGAAGGCAAATCACGTACATGTACGTGATTTTGCCTGTCCGTGCCACTTTGCCGACGTACATCGGCGTGAGGCGGTCGTCAAGTGGTTAAAAGAGCAAACAGATCTGCCGTGTCCACGGGAAGGTTTCCGCAGCCAATGGTCTTCCACCAACATCTGTATGTGCAAATACCCTCACATGAGCGTATTACAGCAAAACTGACACTGGGGGACATCTGACAACATACATTAATAGAAATTTCCACAACATAGGTTTTGGTAGCAGCTAAGAAATATACAGCTAAATTAAAGAAATATTTTTTTACTTTTTTGGGACAGTTTTCCTTCAATAATAAAAAAATAAATAAAAATCAGGGGATACCCATTACCATTTACCACCAAATGAAAACCTGGTTTGTCCTGAAAAAACAAGGTATAATACACCTGGATGCACAAAGTGGTTGTGATGATATGTACAGTTTTACACGTGAAAGTGGCAAAATTGTGTTCAGGCATTAACATTTGTTTTACCCTCAGGCACGAAGGGGTTTAAAACTAAAAAGGATACAGTCTCCTGGGGTAATTCTAGGCACAAACCTGGGGTAATTCTAGGCACAAACTACCCTGGCAAAAGTTGAAGAACCCTACTGACCTAGCTGGACTGGCACTCCCCGACTTCAACATGTACTACCTCGCATCTCAGCTTTCACAAATTTTCCACATTGACAAAATAGACCGAAACAGATTTTTATTTCTTTTATGCCCAAAATGGATACAACAGACTCTAGACCCACTACTATCAATGATGGAGGGGAGGGCTGGCGAGGGCTTGGGAACGGGTCGCAGATCTTTAATATACCAATATAGGAAAATATGGGACATAGCATCAAAAAAACTTTCTATTGAATCACCGAACATTTATACTCCCATATGGCACAATGAGTCCCTCCCAGAGTTTAGACGCATGCAGGACACCGAGATATGGAGCGCCAGAGGAATAATATACCTGACACACATAATAAACAATGGGAGATTGAAAACATTTGAAACTCTAAAGTCAGAATTTACATTACCCAACTCCATGTATTTTAGATACATACAATTAAGACACGCTTTTCATACACAATTCCCCGCAGACGAACTTACCCTAAATGACAACCCATTAATGGCCGCCATAAAGTTCCCAGATCCCAAAAAAATGATCTCCCAATTCTACGCCATGTTAACTACCCCACAGGCAACTGTCCAAGCGTATGCTCTGAAAACTAAATGGGAAAATGAAATAGGTACTATTGAGGATGATGAGTGGAGCGATGCATTAGACACATGCAAATTAGTATCCCCTAAAATAGCAGACCGGCTCACTCAGATATTCATCACACACAAATCTTACCTCACGCCACTTAGGATTTCGAGATATAAGAGGAACCAATCCACTAACTGCCCAATGTGCAACCATGCTGTAGGCACCTTCTTCCACCTAATATGGCATTGTCCTAAGATCCAACAGTTTTGGTCTCAGATTATAAAATTCCTACATGATACCATGGGCTCGCCCATCACACTACAACCAAAACCGTGTTTATTGGGAATTTTTCCTGACCCGGAAATTAACAAATTTACTAAAATATTCTTACAAGAATCTCTCTTTTCAGCTCGTAAGGTAATAGCCAGAGTATGGATGAGACCCACACCACCAGAATTCTCACAATGGGTGCTAGAAATAAATAATTCTCTGCCATACAAGAAAATAATTTACTCCCATAGAGGATGCCCTACCAAATATGAAAAAGTGTGGGAGAGATGGCTCAGCTCCCCAGATACCTGCTCCGGAAGGATCTAGGCTACCCTAGTTTACGAACCTTACATTTACAGTGCTCCTGTTTTCGACTGAGGTCCCTACACCACCATGTATTGCAAAATGAGGTCACGATAGATAAATGAAGTCAAAATAACATAACAGAATATATACACTATCAACTTGAATGTCTTACTCGTTATGATACTTACATGGGGGGAAAGTTGTTTTGGGGTTTTCTTCCTTGTATTTTGTGATAATACATTACGCTATGTATACTGAATGTAACCCATGTCAAGATTTCATGATGTATGTAATCTCCTGTACTTGTTCAATAAACAGAATTTTACAATTAAAAAAAAAAAGGATACAGTCTCAGAGGTAGGTGAGTATAAACGGACACAAGTTCATTTACACCCACCTGTCCATTGAGATGCATGGAGCTCCTGATCAGATCCAGCTGAAAACCAGACAGATGGTCTCAAAGTAATTCTCCAGCGCTCGAGTAGTGGGCCTGGGGACGCATAGTACAGACATCTTCTCTCTATGCCAACGGCCTTGCTGCCCTCCTTAGGACAATGGGTATCCTTAGAACTGTAAAATAATAGCGAGAGAAGGGCGCATTGACCTAGCGCATTACCAAAATACATTTATATCAAATAAAAGCAACAATGGTTGTACTGACATACGTAGTATAAAAGCATATTACAGCACTAGCTGATGCAAACGATCACCTTCAAGTCAGATGTAGATGGCCGATACTGCCAGAAGACCAGGTGTTGTTGGAAAATGGCTAAAGTGTTTCGAGGAAGAACCCAAAGGGTTTACCTGAGGGTGATCGTTCGCATCAGCTTGTGCTGTGATATGCTTTTATACTACGTTTGTATGCGAGTACAACCACTGTTGCTTTTATTTGAAATAAATTCATTTTGGTAATGCGCCCTTCTCTCGCTATTATTAAACAGACAGTTGGACCTGATAGGAATGCTCTTGTTAAAGGGCACTTAAACTACATTCACATGGCAGTTTAGAAAATGCCAGGGGTGGCCACCAGCAAAAATCAGTATTTTTTTGGCAGCGGTTGTAAACCCCATATGCACACACTGCAGCTGTCCAAATAGGGTTGCCACCTGTCCAGGATTCACCCGGACAGTTTGGATTTTGAATCATGTGTCCGGGTTTCAGTCCACCTGACACATTATTTAGACAACGCTGTGGCTCCCCAAGTAACCGAGACAGTCATACACAAATCTGTTGCAGGCAGCTGTTTGGGGGCTGGTTTGGCATCACTGAAGGGTGGGGTGATAATGTCAGCAAAAGCAATTTGGCCACACCCACTGGCATGCTCTACATTACTACTCCCCTTGGGGCACCCAAATGTGTCCCAGGTCTTTTATAATCCTATAGTGTTTACTGCAAAAAAAATTGCCCTGTGCCGCAAAAGTGTTTGGGTTTGGCTTGAAGAAAAGGTGGCAACCCTATGTCAGAGGCGGCTGTCAGATTTGTACAAATCTATGGCTGGCGCCACTGCCGTCTGCATCTAACCACTCATCAGTATGTTACATGTGAATAGAACCTCCAACAGACCCTGGACTCAGCCAGTGTGTGTCCAGGTTAGTGCTGGGTGAATTTAGCCATAGAAACAGAAGTCAGGTGTCTGCTTTTAGAAATCAAAGGTGAGATAGTAATAATAATATTTCACAATTGACACCTACAGTTTAATCAGGCATAGATTTTTTTCATGGGTGCGCAGTACCCAAAGGAGGTAAAGTTTGAAAGATGAAGAAATAATGTCTACATGTAAGCCGCTCGTATGAACCAGAGAACATGTTTATCACTCAGTAGGTGAGTCATCCTGCTTGATGCACCATTGCTAATGACAGAGCCACCTGCAAGGAGCAATCACATTCTAAGGAACTGAAAAATGTTTGATCATACTTCTTCTCCTGGTCTTGTGATTCTAAGTGCAGCACATATTACAAGAAAGGAAAACGATTTTATTATATCGAAGTTTTGCTGAGGACAAGCCTGAACCTGTGCAGAGAACCCAATTCAACAGCTGCTCATTAAATTCCCTGTTTCCTAGTCAATAAGCTATATGCCACCAGCTGTTTCCAAAAGTAAAAGGAATGAATTGTGTTACAAAATAACATTAAGTAAATGTTAGAATGAGCAGAACTTGCTAGAAAGGCTGAGAAATGACTAATTGTTTTCTAAGAGAGAATTCTGTAACTTAGATCCATTTATAAACCAGCTTTAATGCTGGAGTAATGGAAGCCTTTTTAGCTTTCAGGCTCTATAATGAAGCAGATACCATTCTGCACAATGTGTTTCTCATAATGCATTCAAAGATACTTAACCATTTGGCTGAGGGCAAAGTCAAATGAGCCAGTGCTGGTGGACAGCAACTCACTTCTAAAAATGCTAATGCGAACATTAAAACTGAATTCTGGGAAAAGTTTAAAATTAGCCTTGGAGTTCCTCATTTTGTCTATGGTGAAGGATAGAATAATCAGCTACACTCACTAAGGCCCCTTTCACATGGGACAGACTCTGCCTGTGAATCCACCTGCTCAGCAGGGGATCTCTCCGTTGATCCCTGCTGAGCAGGAGGATGACAGGTCCGTGTCCACTCCACTGATGCAGAGCAGACACAGCCCACTGTTCTCTATGGAACGGTCAGAAATGGACCGCCTGTTAGTTTCCATCTGACTGTTATCCGATCCTCCAGACTGATGGGGAACTTTTTTGGCGGACAGGATCGGATCAGATATCGGTGGGTGTTAGCTCCATAGAGAGCAATGGAGGCTCCAATTGGGTCTGCCTGAAAAACGAATAAGTGGACCCGATCGGAACGTTCATGTGAAAGGGGCCTTACTCTTCACTCCCCTGACAGCTGGCACTCTCTGATACTCTTATAATAGCCCTCGCTATCCTTACATACGATACAAAACTACTGGTTTGTGATGTCATCAAACTGTCTACAAGCAACAAAGTGGCTTCAGGGGACCTGTCAGCAGCTGGAAGGAATTCTATGGGAGCTGGGAATAAGATAACTGTTCACGCTTTGCCCCTAGACCAGTGGTTCTCAATTCCTGTCCTGAGGACCCACTAACAGGCCAGATTTTAAGTATTACTTTGGGGAGATGCAGACTAGAATACTGCAATCACTGAGCAGCAAATGATATCACCTGTGATGTATTTCAGTTATCTTGTAAACCTGGCCTGATAGTGGGTCTTGAGGACAGGAGTTGAGGACCACTGCCCTAGACAAAACAAGCATTTAACCCTTGCAGTGCAGGTTGGTGGGCATTTTTCAGCTCTTAAGAGTTGGGCTTTAAGATTGAACTGTTTTACCCCATTTACCTGCCCAGAAAAAAAGACTGAAAATTTTGAAAAAAAAAGAAGTTTGTCTTAGTTTTTATATTATTTGTTCATAAATTTAGACTAAAATGTATTTTGCTACATTTCTTTGGTAAAAAATAACCCAAATGAGTGTATATTATTTAGTGTGTGTGTAAGTCTAAAAACTATAGTATATATATTGTATTTGAAAGTTAATCAGTCCTTTTTATTTTTTGCTGCTTGTCTCATTTCTTGAGGCCCTAAAATACTACAACAGTACAACACCCCCAAATGACCCCTTTTTGGAAAGTAGACTGTTCAAGATATTTAGTAACCGGCATTGTGAGTTTTTTGAAGTTGTAATTTTTTTGTCACAATATTTTTGAAAATGTTAAATTATTATTATTATTATTATTATGTATTTAAAAAATGAAATAATTATTTTTTTACAAAGCTGTTTTTTTACAAAGTTATTTCTCACGCACAGCATAGGCATACTTACAATTACACCCCAAAACAGATTCTGCTACACCTCCCAAGTATTGGGGATACTACATGTGTGAGACTTTTTCACAGCTTAGACGTATAGAGTGCCCAAAATCCAAGGAGCACCTTTGGACTTTCAAGGAGCACAAGTTACTCATCTAATTTCCTGACTTCCTATCATGTTTCTTGAGCCCCTGAAGTGCCAGGACCCACAAATTGACCACATCTGGAGAGTAAACACCCCAGGAAATGTTTGGCGGCAGGCAGAGACATTGTCAGCAAAAGATTGTTTCAGGCGGCAGGCAAAAATGTGGTCAATAAACAGGTCAGGGTCAGTATAGGTGGCAGGTAGAGGCAACACTGCACTAGTGTGGTGGTGATCAAGAACACTTTTGCTGGCTTCACTGGTCTGGTGGCAGTGGGACTTTTGTAGCAGTGATCAGGAACACTGCTGCCGGCTTAAACTGATCTGGTGACACTGGGACTTTGGTGGCAACAATCAGGGACACCGTTGCTGGCTTACGCTGATCTGGGGACACTTAGACTTTGGTGGCGACAATCAGGGACACTGTTGCTGGCATATACTTGTCTAGTGACACTGGGGCTGATGTGCTGATGATAAGGAACACCATTGCTGGCTGCACTGGTCTGGTGTGGTGGCAATCAGGTACACCAATTCTAGCTACACTGGTCTGACACTGTGACTGGTGGTGCTGATCAGAGACACTGTGACTGGCTGCATTATTAGTGCTCGTTCAGACATAAGGTGGGGGTGGTAGAATCTTGGGGTTGAGCCGTGGTTTTACTTCCCCTCAACTGCTACCTCCTTTAGCTGCAGAGACAGTGGCCAGGGGTGTACACATATTGCTGCTGTGATGCTTTGCATCTGTGGCAGGAATTATACCCTTTGTATGCCCACTGATCATGACTCATTCAAGTGAATCAGGGTGCTTGTGCAGGGTCCAAGGGGCTAGAGCAGGTGGTGATGAGGCAATACAACACTTCCTTACCACCTGCTCTCTGAATAGCCATCCAAACATGTGAATGAGTCTTTATAGTGACACTATGACTGGTGTAGTGGTGATCAGGGACACTGGGACTGGTGTGATGGTGACCAAGGGCACTATCACTGGTTTGGCAGTAATTAGGGACACTGTGACACTGACTGGCAGCACTAGTCTATTGACATTGTACTGCTGTGGCAGTGATCAGAGACAATGGCTGGTGGCACTGACATATAGTGATACCAGTGCAGCCAGCCATTGTACAAAATCACAGCCACAGCAGTAGAATGTCATCATAGTGACACTGCACTTGCTCTGGTGAGAGTATTTACAAAAAATAAAAAAATAAACAAATTACAATTTTTTTTCACCACAGCGGCACTGTTCTGGGGGAAGGGGGGTCATGATGACAGCAGTAAGCAATCAGTTCCCTAGCACTGTTTAAAGACTGCATTCATACAGTCTTTGTTTACTACTGTGATTGCTTTGATTGGTCATAGCAATCAAATGGTAAAGGGCCAATTTTGCTGTGACCAGTCACAGGGATCACAGTGGTAAGCAACTGCTGCATAAATGAGAGCCTTTGTTTACTACCAGTAATGTAGTTTCTGTGATTGCTCACAGCGATCACATGGTACAGGGTCAATTTCACCCTGATCTGTGATCCATTGTGTCCGAAGGACACAGATATTACGTGTTGCGCTTCTGCCCACCCCTGAGGGTGCATGCAAGTGACTAGAGTGAGCAGATGTACGTATGGGTATGTCCTTGGAGAGTGGCGCTTGTCCCACCCAGGTGTATATGTATAGTGGCTGGACAGAAAGTGGTTAATCTTGGTGCCCCTGGCCCCCTCCAGTTTTTAGCTTACTCGTCAGGTGTGAAGCCTCCAGGTGTGCTAGGAGGAGCAATGTTGTCACATGTCTCAGAAAGGGAGTGTGTTAGGACTACAGAACACTTCACCGTCTCATTCATATCATAAAGAAGAGGTGTTCTGTAGCCCACAAAGGTGAACTGGACAGGGCTAATAATAGTGCTTGAGATAATATTGCAGAGACCGCAGAACAACGAACAGATGAAAATGGTGCAATCAAGAGAGCTGACATACCTTTTTAAGGATATTAGTACAGGCTTCCTTTATATGGATTACTGTTCCCCCCAGGATGAAACTGATGCAGCTCACAAAGAGTCTGTCCTTGTCATGAATCTAACCAAAACTTTTTTTTTCTTTATTAAAGGGACAGGTAAGACATTTGCTCACTAGGAATCGGCGCACACCCACCACTTGTTAGTTAAGGAGCGTAAAAGCTAATGTTCTAAAATAACTCAAATCACAGTTCCTGGGGGATTAGGGATGACAAGTTTCTCATTCTAAAGATGATAATCTACCTAGATCAGTTAATAATTGCAAGAAATCCTAAGTAAAATGAAAGAACATGCTTAAATGCTACTGCAAGCAATCTTAGATAAAGCACTAAAACTTTCAGAGTTGTTTTTGACAGATATTTTTGGTCTGGGGTACTGACTTTCAGCACTCAGGGCCCACTGACAAGTCATGCCTTACAGATCTCTGCATAGAAGGACAGGTAAAATGGATGCAGCTTTTCTTTAAAGTATATCTGTCACGCTTACCCCTAACGCACGTATTCAGACACTATAACTAGCTTCTGTGTTCTTCACCTATAGCAGCCCCCTTTCCCATAAGGCAAGCAGGCCTACCGGTACTTGGTTATCCCCAGGACTTTTACACAATGCTTTAGTGCCTGGCTACCACGTCATGGCATGTGCAAACTGAGCACAGCAAACAGGTACTTATGGTTGGCAGACAGGGAGGGTTCAGAATAGTCAGGGTCAAAATCCGAAGTCAAATGGCAGGCAGAGTTCAAAGAATAGTCAATATCCGATCCAAGGTCATCAACGATGGAATCCAAACAGCAGAGGAGGGCAGACAAACAGGGAACTTGGAACATGTCTCACAAATGCAATATCACAAGCATGAGACTGCAGGCTTGGTTGGCTTAAATCGGGTTTGGCCTACAACCAGAGACTGCCCACATTAATCACTTTTCAGGTGGATAGACAGACAAGGAAAATGCCACAGCCAAAACCAGGATTCTGGAATGAGAAGCAGGAGAGCTAGACACTCCTGGCAGTATCTATAGCCGGGGGGGGGGGGGGTGAGGGATTAGAACTGCACAGTTTTTAATTTGTTTTAGTGACTGTCCAAGTAAGGATTTCCCTTACTTTGCACAGATCTCTTTTTACTTCCTGTTGTGTCTCAGGAACTGAGAAAACCTCTTCAGACAGCAAAAACTTGGGCTTTAACTTTTCCCAAATCTATCCAAATTTCATTAAAAAAAGTTTTGGCTTTAGACGTAATGTACTTTATATTGTAACTCCACTATTTTGAGAAAAATATACCCTCGTATGTACATTTCAGGTATTTTAGCAAATTTTGTTGCAGATTCCTACCTGTTTCTGCTCTGAAGAAATGGGAGGGGGTCTGGTTCACTATAAACACCTTGCGCATGCTCTTTGAGTGATTTGATAAGAACCACTGCAGTGTCTGTATCATTTTAGAGGTAATTAAAGCGGACCTTCAGTCATTTTTTCAACTTTCCATCCATTAAATCTCCTGCCCTTGTTGTTTTAACTTTGGATAGTAAAACATTTTTTCTGCCAGTAAATACCTTATACAGCCCACTTCCTGTGTTCTTGTCTGGTAGAAAGCCTAGGCTTATGACATCATGCACAGCTCTCTCTCACTCTTGTGAGAGTTTGAAAGGAAGGGAGGGGGGTGAGTCACAAGAGGGCCAATGAAAGCTGCAGGGCTGCAGAGCTGGAGGTGTGCTTCTGTGTAAATCCAGGAAGTGAACAGGCAGGAGCTTCAGCTGCCCACAGTTAAAATGGCTGCAGCCAGACTCAGTGGAGGGAGATTTCTGCAGCATATTTGGCAAGTACAGAATCACAGTATATATAAAATAATATGCAAAGTGGTTGGAGGGAAGCATCAGAATGGCAAAGATGTTTTTATTACAAATTATGTGAGAAGACTGCAGTTTCTCTTTAACATTTAGGGAATATCCCACCAAAAATGAAATATTCTTAAAATCTGAATGGTATCTTAGTGCACTCTGGGAAAATCACGAAACCAATCACACAAGCAGAAAAGTAGAGTTACCATTTAAGCCACACCAGTGATTTGGTAGCAATTTATAGCAAGTCCTTAAACGAGAAATATGGGTTTGTTTGTTTTTTCAGTTTTATACTTACCTACGTGGATGCAGCACAGTGTTGCCAACCGCCCGTATTTTTACGGGCAGCCCGTAAAAACGGGCACTTTTTTCGCCGCCCATAAATGTTCGTAGTAGCGGGAATGTGCCAGTAAAAAATAGCCGTGATCGGTTCGGCTTGGAACTGCGCATGCGCAGTTCCGGAGCTTGCCGAGCAGATCCTCTATTCGGCCGGCGGGGGGGGCGGATCTCACAGAGGCTGAGCGGCGCTGGCGCGCTTTACTGATGGCGAGGCGAGTGATGTATTAGCACATCCCGCCACCAGGCACGCCAACATTTAAAATCTGGAGCACTGGAGCAGCAGGTCTCGGAGGCTGAGCAGCACGCGCTGGCGGAATGGTTATGGAGGGGAGCCCTGCATCCAGGACCAGGCAATCCAGAGTCTACGGGGACCGAGGGGAGTCTGGGACAGAGTGACAGCCCAGCCGACGGTGACAGAAGGTGATGGTGGCAGAGGGGGATGGACTGGAGCAGGTCGTGTTGGTGGCAGAGGGGGATGGAGGCAGTCTGGCAGAGGGGGGTGGAGGCAGTCTGGCAGAGGGGGGTGGAGGCAGAGGGGGGTGGAGGCAGGGTATGATGGTGGCAGAGGGGGATTGTGGCAGGGGGTGATGATGGCAGAGGGGGATGGAGCAGGTGGTGTTGGTGGCAGAGGGGGATGGTGGCAGAGGGGGTGGAGGCAGGGTATGATGGTGGCAGAGGGGGATTGTGGCAGGGGGTGATGGTGGCAGAGGGGGATTGTGGCAGGGGTTGATGGTGGCAGGCAGAGGGGGGGGGGTGTAGACATGGTATGATGGTGGCAGAGGGGGTCAGTGGCAGAAGGGGATGGTGGCACTGGGGGATGGACTGGAGCAGGTGGTGTTGGTGGCAGAGGTTGGATGGTGGCAGAGGGGGGTAGAGGCAGGGTATGATGGTGGCAGAGGGGGTCGGTGGCAGAAGGGGATGGTGGCACTGGGGGATGGACTGGAGCAGGTGGTGTTGGTGGCAGAGGGGGGTGGAGGCAGGGTATGATGGTGGCAGAGGGGGATTGTGGCAGGGGGTGATGGTGGCAGAGGGGGTGGAGGCAGGGTATGATGGTGGCAGAGGGGGATTGTGGCAGGGGCTGATGGTGGCAGAGGGGATGGTGGCAGGGGGTGATGATGGCAGAGGGGGATGGAGCAGGTGGTGATGGTGGCAGAGGGGGATAGTGGCAGAGGGGGGTGGAGGCAGGGTATGATGGTGGCAGAGGGGGTGAAGGCAGGGTATGATGGTGGCAGAGGGGATGGTGGCAGAGGGGGTGGAGGCAGGGTATGATGGTGGCAGAGGGGGATTGTGGCAGGGGGTGATGGTGGCAGAGGGGGATTGTGGCAGGGGGTGATGGTGGCAGGCAGAGGGGGGGGGGGTGTAGACATGGTATGATGGTGGCAGAGGGGGTCAGTGGCAGAAGGGGATGGTGGCACTGGGGGATGGACTGGAGCAGGTGGTGTTGGTGGCAGAGGTTGGATGGTGGCAGAGGGGGGTAGAGGCAGGGTATGATGGTGGCAGAGGGGGTCGGTGGCAGAAGGGGATGGTGGCACTGGGGGATGGACTGGAGCAGGTGGTGTTGGTGGCAGAGGGGGGTGGAGGCAGGGTATGATGGTGGCAGAGGGGGATTGTGGCAGGGGGTGATGGTGGCAGAGGGGGTGGAGGCAGGGTATGATGGTGGCAGAGGGGGATTGTGGCAGGGGCTGATGGTGGCAGAGGGGATGGTGGCAGGGGGTGATGATGGCAGAGGGGGATGGAGCAGGTGGTGATGGTGGCAGAGGGGGATAGTGGCAGAGGGGGGTGGAGGCAGGGTATGATGGTGGCAGAGGGGGTGAAGGCAGGGTATGATGGTGGCAGAGGGGATGGTGGCAGAGGGGATGGTGGCAGAGGGGATGGTGGCAGAGGGGATGGTGGCAGAGGGGATGGTGGCAGGGGGTGATGATGGCAGAGGGGGATGGAGCAGGTGGCGATGGTGGCAGAGGGGGATAGTGGCAGAGGGGGGTGGAGGCAGGGTATGATGGTGGCAGAGGGGGTGAAGGCAGGGTATGATGGTGGCAGAGGGGATGGTGGCAGGGGGTGATGATGGCAGAGGGGGATGGAGCAGGTGGTGTTGGTGGCAGAGGGGGATGGTGGCAGAGGGGGGTGGAGGCAGGGTATGATGGTGGCAGAGGGGGATTGTGGCAGGGGGTGATGGTGGCAGGGGGTGATGATGGCAGAGGGGGATGGAGCAGGTGGTGATGGTGGCAGAGGGGGATAGTGGCAGAGGGGGATGGAGGCAGCCTGGCAGGGGGTGATGGTGGCAGGGAGTAATGGTGACAGGTGATGGAGGCAGGAGGTAATTGGACTAGATAATTCCTTATTATGTCGAAAATAACAAAAATATGTTTTTTTACCTTAGAATCTACCTTAAATCACATTGCTATTTGCCTAGCATACCTGTTTGTAGCCTAAATACTTAAATTTACACCTAAAAATGTAATTTTGGAACTTTTGTGAAATGCCAGTAAAAACGTGGTGGTGCCAGTAAATTTTGGGTGTTGTACCAGTAAATTTCAATCTGGTAGGTTGGCGACACTGATGCAGCATCGGTCCCCCAACGCCTCTGCACTGAGAATTGAGCAATCGAACACCACTGATCGCCCGGTTCCCAAGCAGAGAGCTGCTTACTGTCAGTCACCGCTCTCTGCTCTACTCTCTCCTTGCTCATTGGAGTGCTGGGCTGCACTCTTGTGATCCACAGGAGATGTACAGCCAAACAAGCTGTTATACTGCGGCAAGGTGGCTCAGCTGCGCAAATCGCTGTACGGCGGTTCGTGCACTAGCTTCTGTGGGGGCGCACACACTGATTGGCCAGCGGGAGAGCCGATCAGCGGGTCTGGCGGACTTGATGTCCACCGTCCGGCCATAATCGTTCCCGCAGAGTCAGAACGAGGAATTGCCGAAGTAAACAAGGCAGATCTGTCCAGGGATTACACTGAGATCTTGTCTTTCTGCTATGCAGGAAGACGGATCTGTGTGTTATCCCAGGCAGTCCATCCCCCATACAGTTAGTAAATACACTGAGGGAACACAGTTAATCCTGTGATCGCCCCTGATGTTAAACCCTTCTCTGCCAGTGTCATTAGTGCAATGTCAGTTCATATTTTTAGCACTGATCACTGTAATAATGTCACTGGTTCCCAAAAAAGTGTCAAAAATGTCAGTTAGGTGTCCGATCTGTCCGCTGCAATGTCGCAGTCCCGCTAAAAATCACTAAATGCTGCCATTAATAGTAAAAAATAAAAAAATTGCCACAAATCTATCCCATAGTTTATAGACACGATAACTTTTGTGCAAACCAATCAATATACGCTTATTGGGATTTTTTTTACCAAAAATATGTAGCAGAATACATATTGGTCTAAATTGATGAAGAAATTTGATTTTTTCTTCATTTTTTTTAATTGGATATGTTTTATAGCAGAAAGTAAAAAAAAACCTTTTTTTCTAAATTCTCGCTCTTTTTTTTGTTAAAAGCGCAAAAAATAAAAACCGCAGAAGTGATCAAATACCACCAAAAGAAAGCTCGATTTGTGGGAAAAAAAGGACACAAATTATGTTTGGGTACAGCGTCGCACGGCCGCGCAATTGTCAGCTAAACTAGCGCAGTGCCGTATCGCAAAAAATGGCCTGGTCATTAAGGGGTAAAACCTTCCGGGGCTGAAGTGGTTAAGCCCTCTCCTTCCTATTTTTGTTGTTGGGAAAAATATCTCTAGTCAATGAAATGTCTTTGTTGCAGTGATTTTAGTGATTTATGGATTAGTGACTTAGTTGTTTTTGCTTTCTTTGTTTGTATTTGCATTTAGATACAGAATCACCAGCTTCTGCAGCTACTAAGTTTATCTGCTGCAGCTGCTAGTGATTATGGCACACCAAGGATTGTAACTGCATAAAGGTGTATCTATAGAAAGTAGAGCGGCTTCCCATACTGTGCTGCCAGCTCTGACTACCATGCCAAGTGATAACAGTGCTGAAACTATACAGGCATCCTCTAGAAAAGGCCCTTCAACTGCATTGATTCTGACTAAGTAAACCAGGAACGGACTGTATGTCTGTTTGAATACCAGTACTGTACTGGGTAAATTGGTGAAGCTGGAGGGTTTGGCATGGTAGCACAATCTTTTACTGATCTCTTACCTACTACCTATGCCATAAAATTGACTGCTCTCTTAACAGCCTGCCTCATCCATCCATTTCTCATGTTTTATCCTTTATGAACCCTCATCTGACTTCTCTGCTTCCTATTTGTTGGTTACAGTTCTCTTGCTGATAAGACAAATGGAGTAACCTGGAAGAGGATGAACAATAAAGTGTATCTCAAAGCAAAACTGGAATTCAGGTTGCTTGTGCTCAAGGCATTCATCCCTGGGTGCCTAAGAGGTTGAAGTTTTGAAAACAATCCAGCAGGCCCATAGGTTATGAAAAAGGTCCTGGAAATCACAATATTCATGAATTAATTCTTCTATTACCGGTAAGCGGATCTGGTCTATTTTCTGAAACCAAAGCTTTAAAGAAGAAACAACTGTTTTATTAATAATGATGAAATAAGAGATTTGGCCAGGCTGCCCCGGAATGAGAAGAGGTTAATCTATCTCTGCAGGATCCTGGGATTTCTAAATCCTGCCCCCTGCTGCCTTCCACATGGGATTTGCAGAGGTAGGACTGCTGCCTCATGTAGTCCTGCTGGAGCATGTAGACCCCTTCTGGGTCACCCTGCTGGGATTTTTCCTGATCCAGGAACCCACCATTACTGGACTTTTGCCTCTCTGAAGGTATGAGCCTGGGCAGCCTCCATTAGTTAGTTAGGGCTGGACTCTGTTTCATGTGTGCCGAGCTGTTGAATTGTGCTTCCGAATTCTCAGTAAAGTTTCATTAACTGTTTCATGCCTGGTTATTCTAAGGGGTGCATAGTGGCACCTGACGTATCAGAAGAACAGGGCCTGTAAAGCGCATACATGAGGTACAGGAGGAAAGCCTTGACAAAGAGTTAACTCAGCAGGAGAGTTGAAGCAGAATAGTTGTCATGGGTGACCATTAGCTGGTGGAATTGTATAGCAGCTGGTCAATAAGTGTGGTTCCTGGCATAGGTAACAGGTCCTCTGGTAGCGAGGGATTCAATGTTTTGCTTCCCTCCCTAGGGGTCGGTTCCCCTAAGGTATCTGGGGCCGAACCCATGGTAAGGAGACCATACAAACCTAGCCGCATGATACTGGAGAGAAAAAAACGTTAATTATGTGCACGCATGAGATCTACGCTAGGTGCATGGTGGGGCCCCATTCTGTCACTGGGAATGAAATGGCAGAGGTATGCTGGACTGGTGGAGAAGACATAGGCTCAGCAGTGTCCCTTGTAAATGCAACATTCAACAAGTACGTGCACGTACACTCAACTTCTTTGGTCAACCATGGCGAGGCCTGTTCTGAATTGAACTTGTCCTGTTAAACCGCTGTTTGGTCTTGGCCACAGTGTTGCAGCTCAGTTTCAGGGTCTTCTTATAGCCTAGGTCATCTTTATATAGAGCAACAATTTTTTTTCAGATCCTCAGAGAGTTCTTTGCCATGAGGTGCCATGTTGACAGTGTTGCCAACCTACCAGATTGAAATTTACTGACACAACACCCAAAATTTACTGGCACTGCCAAGTTTTTACTGCCATTTCCAAAAGTTACAAAATTACAGTTGTAAGTGCAAATTTCAGTATTTAGGCTACAAATAAGTGCAATATGCAATTAGCAATGTGATTCAAGGTAGATATTAAGGCAAAAAGCACATTTCTTATTTTATTTTAAATATAGTAAGTAAGTGGCTCAGGGACAGGACTCAGGGGCAAGAAATTAGAATGGGCGACACACGCACATGAAATAGACTCTCACAGTGACACTGACAGCAGTGTGCAGCAGCACAGATCACTGACACGTCCCATTCTGAGTCACAGTGACAGTCTCTATCCATGCCAGGTGGTCCTCTGAGTCCTCTCCAGTCCAAGCTCCCTCCTCGCCTTGCTCCCGTCCCACAGACCCGCACACGAGGCTCTGGCCACTCCGCTTGGCTCCCTTGCACCATGACATCACATGACATGCTCAGGCACTGTCTCCACCAGACCCGCCCCCCTGCCGGTACCACCCAAACACACTGTAGCAGGTACTTTAATAGTCCTGGCCGGCTCCGGACCCGAGCTGCGCTTGCCCAGTTCCGAGCCAAGCGCCACGGCCATATTTTTTACTGGCAACCTTTTCTTCTTACTGGCATTTACTGGCAGGAGAAAAGTGCCTGTTTTTTACTGGCTGCCAGTAAAAATACTGACGGTTGGCAACACTGCATGTTGAACATCCAGTGACCAGTATGAGAGAGTGAGAGCGATATCTAGACAGGTGTGGTACGTTTCGTTCCGAACTAATTTTCAGACCAATTTTTCATTGTTCAGAGATTTGGATACATCCGAATACCCAAATTACAATCTAAAAATTATTTACCGAATGCTCCGAATTTACGTAACGAAATTCCTCAGAATTTCAGAAATTCGAACTGAAATTCAAATCGAATTTCATTAGTCAAATTCTTGCTACACATATGGCTGAGATCAAAGACTGTGTGTGTTATTAGAGTACCATTTCAAGACAATGCTGTTTTTGTTAAGCCAAAGGTGATTTAAAGATTCACTGTAATCCTTTGATGAAGATTTTTCTTTTGTTTGTTCACTTTGCTGCATTTAAATCCAAAACAATATAACATTTTCATTTCGCCCAATTTGAAAATGTATCATTTGATCGTTTCGAAACGAAAAAAATCAGTGAATTCTAAGAAAATTTCCGAATACGAATTTCGAAAACAAATTGAACGAATCAACCGACTTTAACTAAACAAAATAACTAGATTAATGAATCAAAACGAAACAATTTTTTTCGTCATGAACATGTCTAGTGATAACACCAAATTTAACACACCTGCTCCCCATTCACACCTGATACCTTGTAACACTAATGAGTCAGGTGACATCGGGGAGGGAAAATGGCTAATTGAGCCCACTTTGGACTTTTTCACTTAGGGGTGTACTCAATTTTGTTGCCAGCGGTTTAGACATTAATGGCTGTGTGTTGAGTTATTTTGAGGGGACAGCAAATTTACACTGTTATACAAGCTGTACACTCACTACTTTACATTGTAGCAAAGTGTCATTTCTTCTGTGTTGTCACATGAAAAGATATAATAAAATATTTACAAAAATGTGAGGGGTGTACTCACTTTTGTGAAATACTGTATATACAGTTGTGCTCATAAGTTTACATACCGTGACAGAAATTATGATTTCTTGGCCATTTTTCATATTTGGCTGAAGCCATTTATTATCAATCAACTGGGTTTACTTTTTTTAAATCGTAATGACAACAGAAACTACCCAAATGACCCTGATCAAAAGTTGACATATCCTGGTGATTTTGGCCTGATAACATGCACAAAAGTTGACACAAAGGGGTTTGAATGACTATTAAAGGTAACCATCCTCACCTGTTACCCGTTTGCTTGTTAGTGTGTGTGTGTAAAAGGTCAATGCGTTTCCGGACTTCTGACAGACCCTTGCATCTTTCATCCAGTGCTGCACTGATGTTTCTGGATTCTGAGTCATGGGGAAAGCAAAAGAATTGTCAAAGGATCTGCGGGAAAAGGTAGTTGAACTGTATAAAACCGGAAAGGGATATAAAAAGATATCCAAGGAATTGAAAATGCCAATCAGCAGTGTTCAAACTCTAATCAAGAAGTGGAAAATGAGGGGTTCTGTTGAAACCAAACAACGGTTAGGTAGACCAACTAAGATTTCAGCCAAAAATGCCAGGAAAATTGTTAAGGATGCAAAGAAAAACCCACAAATAACTTCAGGTGAAATACAGGACTCTCTGAAAACATGTGGTGTGGCTGTTTCAAGATGCACAATAAGGAGGCACTTGAAGAAGGATGGGCTGCATGGTCGAGTCTCCAGAAGAAAGCCATTACTATGCAAATGCCACAAAGTACAATACGCCACAATACAATACAATACGCCAAACAGCACAGAGACAAGCCTCAAACCTTTTGGCACATAGTCATTTGGAGTGATGAGACCAAAATTGAGCTTTTTGGGCACAACCATAAACGCTACATTCGGAGAGGAGTCAACAAGGCCTATGATGAAAGGTACATCATTCCCACTGTTAAACACGGAGGTGGATCACTGATGTTTTGGGAATGTGTGAGCTACAAAGGCACAGGAAATTTCGTCAAAATTGATGGCAAGATGATTGCAGTATGTTATCAAAACATACTGGAGGAACATTTGCATTCATCAGCCAGGAAGCTGCACATGGGACATACTTGGGCATTCCAGCATGACAATGATCCAAAACACAAGGCCAATTCGAACTGTGATTGGCTACAGCAGAATAAAGTGAAGGTTCTGGAGTGGCCATCTCAGTCTCCTGACCTCAATATCATTGAGCCACTCTGGGGAGATCTCAAATGTGCAGTTCATGCAAGACAGCCCAAGAATTTACAGGAATTGGAGGCTTTTTGCCAAGCAGAATGGGCAGCTTTACCATCTGAGAAGATAAAGAGCCTCATCCACAAATACCACAAAAGACTTCAAGCTGTCATTGATGTTAAAGGGAGCAATACACAGTATTAAGAACTGGGGTATGTAAACTTAAAAAACTTAAACTCTTAAAACTCTATGCGTTTCGTTAATCAGCTCATATTTCTTATTATCTGTATTTTATGATGTTTATAAATTGTGAATATGGAAATTGCTATTATGTAATAAATTTGCAATTACGTGTACTATTATGTTTGAAGTGATCTGCCTCATTTAAAGTATCTTTCTAGTGTATATAGTTTGGGATAATGGTGGGAACTGTGTACCTGTGGATAGAAGGCTCAACTTTGGTATACATTTGTGCAAAGTCCCACTGTTATGTGTCATAGCCAATTCTTAAAGAAGGTTTTAGTGTCTCAATCAGTTGAATTTTAAGCTAGCTGAAGGCCCCAAAAGACTAGTAAAAAGGTTGCATGTGGTCCTAAAAAAACATCAATATGAAATTCTAGGCCTTAGTCAAACAACAAGGTGGAGAAAGAAGCAGAAGAGTTGGGTGTGACTGTAGAACAATTTTAGAAAATCCTGGTTGCTAAGGTCTGTAACGACATACATTTTTCAGTTTGGGTCTAGGGTCCTATCCACACCAGGATGCCTACGCCACAAATCACACATTGGGACTTATTGCGTTAGGCAGCCCAATTAAAATACCATACCTTGATGCTAAAACATAGCATACCTTGATGTACAGAAATGTAGGTCCTAGTTTTTTTTCAGCGCACTGCATTACACATCCTTTGTTGTGGTGCCCTGCACTAGATTGTGGTGCCATTCACAATGGATGTCACTGCAATCAACCAAAGTGTACATGCTATGATACTGTACATTGGGGTAATGTACATGTTTAAGCTCCTGTTACCGCGATGCAGGTTTGTGAATGAGCCCTATGATTTCTTATTTCTCTTAACCACTTCAAGACTGGAGACTTTTATACCCTTATTGTCCAGGAAAATTTTCAGCTTTTAGCACTGTCATGAATGTTTTATCTTCTTTTCACACAAATAGAGCTTTCTTTAGGTGGTATTTAATCACCACAGAATTTTTTTTCATTTATTTTTTGCTAAATAAACAAAAAAGACCAGAAATTTTGAAAAAAACAACGCGTTTTTCTTAGCTTCTGTTATAAAAATTTGCAAATAAATAATCTTTCTTCATGAATTTAGATGAAAATGTATTCTGCTACATTTTTTTGGTGAAAATAACCCAAATCAGTGTTTATTATTAAGTCTGTAGGAGGGTTATAGAGTCCACAAACTATGGTATATACACTATATTACTAAAAGTATTGGGACGCCTGCCTTTACACACACATGAACTTTAAGGGCATCCCAGTCTTAGTCCATAGGGTTCAATATTGTGTTGGCCCACCCATTGCAGCTATAACAGCTTCAACTCTTCTAGGAAGGCTGTCCACAAGGTTTAGGAGTGTGTCTATGGGAATGTTTGACCATTCTTCCAGAAGCGCATTTGTGAGGTCTCCTTTCTCGTTTCTAATGGTACCCTGTTTCCCCGAAAATAAGACCTAGCGTGATTGTCGGTGATGGCTGCAATATAAGCCCTACCCCCCAAATAAGCCTAGTTAAAGTCCTTGTCTTATTTTCAGGGTAGGGCTTATTTTCGGGAAAACAGGGTAGGGCTTATTTGGGGGGGTAGGGCTTATATTGCAGCCATCACCGACAATCGCGCTAGGTCTTATTTTCGGGGAAACAATTTTGACTTACCTTATGAAGTTGGAGTTCATTTTAAAATTGCATACTGCATCACACTGCATCAAACAGTGATACCCCTCTGCAGAATTCCTGACTTTGCTCCTATCCACCTGGGAGAGTAAAGTCCCATACACATTTTAAGATTTTCTACTGATTTTTTCCTTCAGATTTACCAAAACCATATAATATGAGGTCAAACTTTAGGAGTTTCAATTTGTATGCAATCAGGCAGGCCCTTGCACTACATGGTTTTGGTAAATCTGAAGACAAAATTCAGCAGAAAATCTGATAGTGTGTATGGGGCTTTAGGTTTTATCGCCCATCTGCATATTCAGACTTCTATTACATTCTCCATTGTATGAAATAGCAAGAAAACTCTAACAGAACCATCCAAAGATAGCTAATTTAACTCCCCAGCACCTACCAACTAAAATGTCATTTTTTCACTAGAACGATCCTTTAAATAAATCTATTTATACCTAATCAAATTATACCATCATTTTTCCGATGCAGTAAATTATCTAGTGCCAGATGAAAACAAAAATTGCCCTAAGCATATTAGCTTTCTATTGCAGCATAAAAAAATGCTGCATTAAGTATTACGGCAGAAAAATATTAAACATCCGTTTTTTCATACATTTGGTTTCTTTCTGCTGTTAAATACATTTGTACTGAGTATAAGTAATGTCCCTTAATTGAGAAGCAGCTGAGCATTTAAATCATATGGCTGGCTGGATAGTAATGGAAAAAAATGGAATGGAAAGCTTTTGGAGAAAACAGCTTTTTCTTAGCATCAATTAACACTCTTAAAGCGAATCTGTCAGGACTCAGGAGAGAAACATGAGAGCTGCCTTTGCTGTCTTATTTATGAAGGTGTTTCAGGGTTATCACCCTCAGCTTCGCTTTACCACTTAGTGAGTCATTGACCAGAGCAGGCATGGCGATGGAAGAATACGAGGAAACCTCTGGAGCCTATACCATCAAAACGAAGTCTGCAGTGGCAGCTACCATATTTCTATCTTGACAGAATCATAAAATATATAGGGTCCAATTGGTGTAATAAATCTCATTTTAGTGCGTGTTATTGCAACACATGATTGGCAAGGACATTCATTTAGCATGGCACCCCAATGCACAACTATGATAGTGGGCTACACACCCGTGCTACAGTACACATTGAAAATGCCATTACACGTAATTAACTACTTCAGCCCCTGAAGAATTTACCCCCTTCCTGACCAGAGCACTTTTTACGATACGGCGCCGATTTAACTGACAATTGCGCGGTCATGCGACGTTGCACCTCAAACAAAATTGACATCCTTTTTTTCCCACAAAATAGAGCTTTCTTTTGGTGGTATTTGAGCACCTCTGCGGTTTTTATTTTTTTCGCTATAAACAAAAAAAGAGCGACAATTTTGAAAAAAAAGCAATATTTTTTACTTTTTGCCATAATAAATATGCACAAAAAAATTAAAAAAAAAACAAAATTTCTTTCTCAGTTTAGGCCAATATGTATTCTTCTACATATTTTTGGTAAAAAAAATCACAATAAGCCTATATTGATTGGTTTGCGCAAAAGTTATAGCATCTACAAAATAGGGGATAGATTTATGGCATTTTTATTATTATTTTTTTTTATTAATAATGGCAGTGATCTGCCGTTTTTATTGTGACTGTGACTTTGCGGCGGACACATTTGACACTTTTGACACTATTTTGGGACCAGTGACATTTATGCAGCAATCAGTGCTATAAAAATGCACTGATTACTGTGTAAATGACACTGGCAGGTAAGGGTTAAACACTAGGGAGCGATCAAGGGGTTAAGTGTGTCCTAGGGAGTGATTCTAACTGTGGGGGGGATAGGCTCACTACAACATGACAGAGATCACTGCTCCCGATGACAGGGAGCAGTAGCTCCCTGTCATGTTGCTAGGCAGAACAGGGAAATGCCTTGTTTACATAGGCATCTCCCCGTTCTGCCGCTTTGTGTCACGATCGCTGGCCCCCGGCGGACATCGGGTTCCCGGGAACCGCGGGCGCGCTCACGGAGTAGGCGGTGGGCGCGCGCCCACAATGCCGCGTCTTAAAGGGGATGTACAGGTACACCTATTTGACCAGCCGTGCAATTGTGCCGACGTACATCTTTGTGCGCTGGTCAGCAAGCAGTTAAAGGGTAACTCCACTTTCATGGGGAAAAAAAAAAATATATATATATATAGCATATACAATTGTGAGTCCTCTTGTAATTAAATGTTGTTAAAAATTACCTTTCCTTTTCAATCTGCAGCTCTGTAATTTTCTATAAAATGCAATGCAATATGGCTACCTGGAGATGTGCTGTACACAGAATGTGTACAGAACGCCCCCTAGAAACATAATTTCCTGTTTGTGTGATTGGCTCACAGATTTTCCCAGAAGTCTGCACTAAGATGCAAGTCATATTTTGGCATCCCTTGCAACAAAAATGTAATTTTTGGTGAGATACTCCCAATAGGAACACGTCTAAAGGGATGCAGACCCTGCAATTTTCTTCATTAGAGCCCTGCAGTGCAGCAGCTGGTTGGTAATTATAAAACGACTTCCATTAGACTCACTCAGCACATGGGCACAGACAAACGCACAAGGATTTCTTCAGAATAACAAAAAGTAGAAATCTGCAACATGGTATCCTAAAATCCTTGCAATCTACATAAATCACTAAGTGGGGAATGTTTTTTTCTTTTCTCAACAAAAGTGGAGCTACTTTTTAAATTTGAACATGAGACTCATTTATTCATTTTGTTAAGAGAAAACTACAATTACAATTGAAATTGTAGGCCCCTTTGAAGACGTCAGCTGATGACGAAACATGTAGGGCGTGGCTACGTGTTGTAAGCCGTCATGTTCATTGCCCCATGTATTGCACGGGTTGCTGTTTATTTTAATGCCGGCATATTTTATCGTTTTTATTACCTGTACGGAGTGTGCACTCTCCGTTTTTGTTTCACTTTTTTATGATTAAAACTGAAACTTTTTTACACTATTGGAGCCCTGTTTTTTCGTTTTCTCCTCTTCACCACTCTTGGAGCAAGAGAGCCCTCTCCCCCCCCTCCACGCTCACGACTTGGACCAGTCCGGACCAGAGACACCGTTCCTGTCAGCTGTTACAGATACCATCGTGATACGGTCCCTGCAGAGGGCAAAGTCTGCACGCTCGATAGACTTCGCCAGTGAGGGGGTCCAACACGGAGGGTAAGGGTCCATCTTTTATCTTGTTTTCATTCCTTGGAGTCACTGCAAGTGGAGTTACACCATCCTGCACATCCCTGTTTCCATTTGATCTATCCATAAGGACAATGGGTTCCTATAAAGTGGATGGAGGTTCTTTTCATTGATGAACTTTGATTCACCTTATGGACTGGGATTTCTTAGTTCTCTCTTAACTGTTTAGATACATTTTTCATATTTATCATTTAAATTTGTCCATATCTCATTTGTCGTACTTCACATCATTATACCTCTTCACCTTACATATGTGTGCATTTATGTAATATACTTTGCCGCTCTTTTCTTCCTAACATTGTATGGTTTGCACATTTAATTATTTGCACTATTATATGTCATCACATATTATAAGCGCACTTTTTTCTATTTTCTTATCATTGAAATTGAAGCCTTAAACCTAAAAGCTTATATTATACTGTACATGACATCCATTATCACAATCAATATTCTGTGGACCCTGCTGAGGCTACAAAAAAATCCAAACAGTTCCATTACAACATACTTCATCAAAGTCTGGGATATTGTCAAATACACAGGTAGGCTATTAGCCCCCAACTACCTCTCTCATTTCTTGAAGAGCTGAGGTTGATTTACTAAAGATAAATAGGTTGTTCATTTTACAAGAGTATTTTCCCTTAGCTTGGTGAATCAGGTGACGCTGTACTGACATCCATCATCCAATTGTGTGCAAGCTGAACACGCTGAGCCGTGCACTGGAGCCACGGTTTATGGCACATTGCTCTAAAGGGACGGCACAGGTCACAGCGCATGCGCCGATTACGGCACTGGCTGCATCCAGTGTTAGTATCTCACACTGCAAGTTTAGGAGATATTCACTGTACCTACAGGTAAACCTTATTATGCTGTAACTATAGGGAAATCTGACTGTATCTAAAGACCACAAACTGGCTAGGCGCACAGTTAACCCTTTGATCGTACCTAATGTTTAACCCCTTTCCCAGCCAGTGTCATTGATACAGTGGCAGTGCATATTTTTAGCACTGATCACTGCATTAGTCTCACTGGTTCCCAAAAAGTATCAAAGGTGTCAGTTAGTGTCCACCCCTGATGACGTCAGTTGTGACGAAACGGCCGTAGGGTCACAACATTGCACGCACCGCGCATGCGCGATTTTTAAACAAACGGCGGTAGTGTCGTTTTTTTATTCTGTTCGTTTTACTTCATTTTCTTTGCTATTTAATGCCTGATACCGCAATTTGCCAATAAAAGAAACCCAAAGTTATCTGCACCAGCGGAGCTTGTTTTCTTTGTCTCTTTTTGGCACTACATATTACATCTTTTTGTACTGGATCCGTGGAAACTTCAAGTTTGCCCCATGAGAGGACTGGATTCGGGAGAACATCCACAGCGGTTGTCAGCTGGCTCATTATCTGGCAGGAAGTCCTGATTCACCGGTCCATCAGGCGTCAATTGGAGTATCCTTGTGGTGGTCCCCCCATATCTGCTAAGCCTGTTTTGACCCCCCTGAATAAGGGCGGTCACAGGCTTTCTGGTAAGCCTTTTATTCATCTATTCGGTGGTGGGCAATATTGATTATTGAAGATGTACCCCTGAAATCTATATTGCATCAAATACATTGCTTTGGACTTTTATGCACCTTCAAAAGTTTTATTTACAGGGATTTTTTTTCACTTTCATTAATTCATATGTTCACGTTTAAAATTAATTTATAATCTATGTTTGTAGATTACCACTTTATATATTGATATTGATTAATCTTCACTAATGTATTATTTGGTTTAGCAAATTTCATTATTCACTTCATATGTCCAGCGCTGCACTTTTTGTATTATATTTTGTTTTTTGTGCCCTTATATCGGGGTTACAGTGCACAGCAGCAGGAACTTTTTTCACCTTATCACAACTTTTATGCACCTAGCGCAATTTCTTTTCCTTTGACTTTTGTAGTGTCCTGACTGTCCACTGCAATATCGCAGTCCGGCTATAAAATATCCCAAACCAATCAATATACGCTTATTGGGATTTTTTTAACCAAAAATATGTAGCAGAATACACATTGGCTTAAATTGATGAAGAAATTTGATTTTTTTTCCTTTTTTTTTAATTGGATATGTTTTATAGCAGAAAGTAAATTTTTTTTTTCAAAATGTTTGGTCTTTTTTGTTTATAGTGCAAAAAATAAAAACCACAGAGGTGATCAAATACCACCAAAAGAAAGCACTGTTTAATTTATTTTTGACATTCAAAGCAAACTCACCCATTCATCCATGTCTCCTTGATATACACTCACCAGTCACTTTATTAGGTACACACGTTCAATTTCTTGGTAACACAAATTGCTAATCAGCCAATCACATGGCAGCAACTCAGTGCATTTAGGCATCTGGATGTGCTGAAGATGACTTGCTGAAGTTCAAACTGAGCATCAGAATGGGGAAGAAAAGGGATTCATGTGACTTTGAACGTGGCGTGGTTGTTGGCGCCAAATGGGCTGATTTGGTTATTTCAAAGACTGCTGATCTACTGGAATTTCCACGCAGAACCATCTGTTTTTTTCGGAATGGTCCGAAAAAGAGAAAATATCCAGTGAGCAGCAGTTGTGTGGACGAAAATGTCTTGTTGATGTCAGAGGTCAGATGAGAATGGGCAGACTGGTTTGAGATGATAGAAAGGCAGCAGTAACTCAAATAAGCACTCGTTACAACCAAGGTATGCAGAATACCATCTCTGAACGCACAACGCATCAAACTTTAAGACAGATGGGCTACAGCAGCAGAAGACCCCACCGGGTGCCACTCCTGTCAGCTAAGAACAGGTAACTGAGTCTACAATTCGCACAAGCTCACCAAAATTGGACAATAGAAGATTGGAAAAACGTTGTCTGGTCTGATGAGCCCCGATTTCAGCTGCGACATTCAGATGGTAGGGTCAGAATTTGGCGCTCAGAGCAAGTAAGTATTGCCCAAAGCAGGTAAGTATAACATGTTTTTTTATTTTAGTAGAATTTTTTTTTTTCAACTTCACAACAGTTTTAACCACTTGACCTCCAGAAGATTTATCCCCCTTCATGACCAGGCCATATTTTGTGATACGGCACTGCATTACTTCAACTGACAATTGCGTGGTCGTGGTACTCTCTACTCAAACAAGATGTCATTTTTTCCCCACAAATAGAGCTTTATTTTGGTGGTATTTGATCACCTCTGTGGTTTTTATTTTTTGCACTATAAACAAAAAAAGACCAAACATTTTGAAAAAAAAAAATTTTTACTTTCTGCTATAAAACATATCCAATTAAAAAAAAATAAAAAAAAAAATCAAATTTCTTCATCAATTGAAGCCAATGTGTATTCTGCTACATATTTTTTACTAAAAAAAAATGCCAATAAGCGTATATTGATTGGTTTGGGATATTTTTTTTTATTACTAGTAATAGTGGCTAATAGCGACTTATAGCGGCAAAAAGGGGTCTTACTGACACCTTTTGATAATTTTTGGGAACCAGTGAGACTAATGGAGTGATCAGTGCTAAAAGTATGCCCTGTCACTGTACCAATGACACTGGCTTGGAAAGGGGTTAAACATCAGGGACGATCAAAGGGTTAACTGTGTGCCTAGCCAGTGTTTGTGCACTGTGTGGGAGGTGCTATATCGAGGGGAAGCCATGGATCCATAGGTGTGCGCAGCCTCTTGCATTAGGGTGTGCACCCCAAAGCTCAAATACATATGCATGTGTATATGTACTAATGGTGTCAGTAGGGCAGTGGACAGTGTAATTTAGTTAATTTTCTTCTTCCAAATTTTTGGCCTTGTGTAACATTTTTTTGGGGGGATGAAATATCAGTGGTCAAAACAGGAGGGAATATGCAGCACACAAGGCAATTAGGGTGTGCCCAGGCACACCTGGCACACCCTGTGTGCACGCCTATGCATGGATCCATGTTCCTGCTTTACAGGAACCATGCTTTCTTTACTGACAGAACGGCGAATTGCCTTGTTTACATAGGCAGACCGCCATTCTGGCTCGCTGCCCAATGATTGGTGGGTGCCAGAAGACATCGAGTCTGTGGTACCCGCAGATCAGCTCCGCTCTGTCTAATTACAGCAGGAGCGGGTTGCTGGCAGCGCACATATGTGCCCCAGACCCGGAAATGTCGAAATCACGTACCTAGTACATGATCCGGCGCAGCAGTGCCACCTTATATCTACATTATACTGGCGGCAGGTGGTTAAAACAGGTTAATATAATATACCTTTCTATCTATTTACAAGTGCTAGCAGCATAAGGATTAATAATAATTAATGTTAATTGGGTAATTGGGAGAGTTTAGTTGTGTTTTAAACTCTGAGAATTTTTTCTTCTCCCCAATATATTCACATCAGTGAAACAAACAATTTCCAATGTCTGGAAAAATAAATCCTTTCCCCTTGGGGAACTTGGGTCTCAGGCTTGATTTTGGCTGAATCTAATTGGTGATAAATAAAGCAGGCTTTAGAAACAGACCCTCCCAGCAAACAAAGAAAAATTGAATTCGGGCAAATTGACAAACGTTTAGACGTTAGCTGGATCTCAACATTTCACTGATTTATTTCATTGTTGTCCGGAACTAATCCTTAAGTTGCTCTAATGGACATTTTGCAGGCTTAAATAATTAAAAACTATTTAAAAGTACCTATCATTAAAAAAATGTATTTAATAGTGTAAAATGGTTTTTGGTTCTAAAATCCCTGCTAGCCAGCTCTTTTGTGGTAGATTGATAATTACTTGCAATAGCACAGTTAACATAATGCATGTGTGCTCAACTCTACTGAACTTGTGAGCCCACTGTTCCAAACATGTATGCTGAGGCATATACAGTACATGCATATGTCAGTACATTGTTTTCTATTTTATTAAACCAGGATAAGGTGTTCCTGCTGCAGGAGTAATGAGTGCACTGGCCTGGGTTTGGTTCATGAAACGATTTGTGAACTCAAACACTATTGAAGTCTATGAAAGCCGACGGATTTGGGCGACATGAAACGTATATGGTGAACCTGTCCCAAGGTCCAGAGGTTATGGATTAGGGTATACACATTGGTCGATACAGTTCTTCATGTGAATTTACGGAAAGATCCATGGGAAGCACTTTTACATAAACCTATCTCTGATGTTACCCATCGAGAGCGCTCTCTAATTACTCACATTTTTATGGTGACAAAGCAAACCATAGCACGGTCCTGGAAAATGCCACTTCTTAGCTTCAAAAAGATTAAAAATCAGGTTCAAGGCACGCTCATTAACGAAAGATTGACGGCGATCCTGGAGGACAAATATGACAAATTTCAAGGGACTTGGCAACCATGGATAGACCATTTTCCACCTTCTCAAATGACCTCCCAATTTCTATAATTGTGAGGTTCTAAGTGGTCAAGTCTCAAACCCCTGGGGTTGCCAATTCCCTCCTTCTCTACTCCCCTTTCCTCTTCCTTTCTCATTCTTCTCTGTTTCTTGTCTCTATGTGCTTTCTCCCCATTTTGTTTTAGCTCCAGTAGGCTCTGGCTGAACAGTAAAGGCTGCAGACTTTTATTAATATTTATTTTTTGTGCCAAGCCTTCTGCTCATATCCACCATCTAGACCAGTGGTTCTCAACCTCAGTCCTCAAGTACCCCAAACGGGCCATGTTTTGGGAACTTTCCTTAGATAAAATAGCTCTTATCAATACCACGTCATTGATATTGATTTAAAGCAGCTGTGCAAAGTAAAGGAAAACCTAAAAACATAGCCCGTTGGGGGTACTTGAGGACTGAGGTTGAGAACCACTGGTCTAGACTTACAGAGGCGCTAGCACACCAGAGGTATGGATTGCATGATATTGTTAAGATTTGCGAACAAAGGACCACTATGTTTTAGACGTTCCACTTGCTCTTATAAATTGATGCTTGGCAAGTCTTACCTTATTCATGTTTGTTTATAGTGAAAGGCTGCTGCTGCTGTCATTTTGAGTATTGAGAGCATTATTCACACATGATGTATTGCTATTTTATGGCTACACTTGTTTTTATACCGTTTCTTTTTTCCTGTCTTTCTTACTGTATTGGAAAAATTTCAATAAAATTCGAGTAAAAGAAAGAAGTCTATGAAAGCTGAATCTTGTAATTTTTTTCTGACTTTTTTAAGGCTAATTTGCAAGCTTTAGGTAAAAAATGGCATAAGGGACATGTACCAATCCAAAAATTATATTTAAAAAAAAATACCAGTCAGTGGGGAGCAGTTTTTTAATAATGCTTAAAGGGTATATTACAAATAAGCAATTATTTTAAATAGCATGCTGGAGGGATGCAATAAACCTACAAATAAAGTGGTGCACCTGTACTACTTTTGCAGCTAAATGGCAGATTCTTCCCCATCGGCTTATGCTTGCAAACAAAGCAGCTGGGGGATCCAAATGTGGTCAGCCAGCATGCAGCATTGTAGTCCCTATGCTTTCTTTGAAGTTTCATGGATAAAGGGTAAATTATATTGTGTATATTTTTTAACTAGACCGATGACATTTTGGATCAATGTGAATGCATATATGTAGGTTAACCTCTTAGGGATTTGTTGGCTTTTAAGGAACTAGGAAGCTGGCATTTAAGCCCAATTACAGCTCAGGTTCTCAATAGTGTGCAGTGCATGTATCAAATTAAATACAGCTGAAAATTCCGTGACTACTACTTTTCTTTTTCAAGGAACAGATTAGAGATTAAGACAATAATAAAGTATAGCATATGTAAGTAAGCATCTTTAGTCATTTAAAATCATAAAATATTATTTATAGGGTAATTGTAGTCATATTAGCTTGTCCTGAAAATGTAACTGTTATGCACTTGGCGGAGCAATGGGGCCTGCTGCCCGCTGAGCACAAAAGCCAACCAGAGGGTACCTCACAGGCAAAAGTCGATCCCTTGTGGAACACAGCTGCCGGCTGAATAAGTCAATTACGTTACCTTATGGCTGGTAGGCTCCTAAGTGAGATTTAGGGGAAACCTGTGGTTCCGAAGAGCCGATACCCCCACCCTAAAAAGCAGTAGTTACTGCTTCAGATGACTTGTCACTTTTTTATGCCTTATCTTTTTTGTTTATGTTTAACCTCTCTAAATTTTTTGTTGACACCATCGATGCCAAGCACACCTCCAAGAGAAATTCAGATCCACAACCGACCTGCCCAATATGTCTATGACACTGGATGACACAAAGAAGAACCCAGCTACCAGGTACTTTTCACACTATAACCTGGAGCAATGGTTCTTAAAATGATCTCATTAAACGCCCATAGGCTCAAAAGCCATTACAAGCAGAAAACAATTTGGCAGGAGGCAAATAAATCTTAATGGAGACATTATTTGTATACAAGACTCACTTCTCGGCTACCAAACCTCCCAAATGTTCACATAGGCTGTTTCCGCACATATTCACAGCAAATGCTAACGTAAAAAAGAGAAGAACTTTGATAGCGATCAAGACTAGACCAAAATGGAAGATACATTCTTCTAGTATGTGACATAAATAACATCACGTACACCATAGCAAATATATGCTCCCCTAAAACACACCAAATTGCTTTCCTGCACAGAGTCACAAAGGATCGCTCCTTATTCGTGGGGATTTTAATACTAGTGTGGATCATAAACTGGACTCCACCGCAAAGACACTGACCCGTCCCATGCTGCAACCCGTTCTACACAGCAAAGACCTATATGACATATGACGTTGCCTTAATCTTACGGAAAAGGATTATAAATATTACTCGGCTCCCCATAAGATTTACACACGAATTGACCTTTTCGTGTCAGACCTACAATTGCTGTCTAGAGTATCCGCAGCAAACATCCACTCTATTCTTTGGTCGGATCATGCTCCCATTTCAATATATGTTACAGAACTAAACGCCTTGAGGCCTACTTAAATGTGGCGGAATAATATAAACCTTTTTTCGAGGCAGCCAACTAAAAAGGAACTAAAGGAAAAAATTTGAGATTTTTTTTTTATTTATAACATCACACCAGAAGTATCCTTTTCCTCAGTCTGGTGTGCACACAAGGCCTTTATTAGAGGCCTATTGATACAAATGGCAGCCAAGGAAAAAAGGCGTAGACTTCATACTATGTCTGATTTGATGTTATGAATTAAACAGCCTAAATCTCAACATAAGTCAACTTTGGCAGAGGACAAATTACAAGAACTGAATAGTTACAGAAACCAATTTAACCCCCACTAGAAACAAACCATGAGAGAGCCCTGAGGATATTTAAAGCCTTACACTACTCCCAGGGCAATAGAGCAGAAACATTTCTAGCCAATTATCTCAGACAAAGACAAATTAAATCCAAATTAGCTTCTATTATTGATCCTGAATCCCAAACTAAAGTATTCCACCCTGAGCATATCGCCAATGCCTTCCACAAATACTATAAGGACCTTTATAATTTAGCTAATGACCCTTTGACCCCTCAACCCTCTGAGTCACTAATATCTAACTTCTTAGACTCTATATCTCTTCCAAAGATATCTAAAGAGAAACTCAAAGCTTTTCCCCTATTAGAAATGATGAGATTCTAGCTGTCATAAAATCACTACCAAAATAACAAATCACCAGGCACTGATGGGTTCACTGCTGAATACTATAAAGCTTTTCAGGATGTACTAACACCTCACATGAATAAGTTGTTCAACCTATCAGCATCTACTGCCTCCTTCCACTCGGTTCACACTGAGGCAGCACGACTTACAGCGCGACTGCCTCAGGCGACCCAGGACATGACTCAGCAGCGACTTGCAAAACGACTTCTGTATAGAAGGCAATGCAAGTCGCCCCCAAAGTCGTACAGGAACCTTTTTCTAAGTCAGAGCGACTTGCGTCGCTCCGATTAGAACGGTTCCATTGCACAGAACGGGACGCTATTTGTCAGGCAACTAGGTCGCCTGACAAGTCGCCCTTGTGTGAACCGGGGCTTACCCTCAGAAATGCTATGAGCCACAATAGTGACGTTACCAAAGCCAAGAAGAACTCCAGATTGCTCACAAAATTTCCGCCCCATATCATTGTTAAAATCAGTTCTTAAGATCTATGCGAAGATATTAGCGAATAGAATGGCGATTATTACCTCAAAACTAGTTAAGTCAGATCAAGTGGGATTTGTTCAGGGTACACAGGCCCCAGATAGCTCCCGGCGCATGCTTAACCACTTCCCTAAAGCGCATAGTGATATGACGGTGGCAGGAACCCTTTGTCCCTTCGGGCCGCCGTCATATGACGTCATTTACTTTGTGAGCCTCTAGGGGACACGCGCACGCGTCGCGTCACTAGGCCACGATGTCCGCCGGGCACCCGCAATTGCCCGTGAACACAGCAGGACCGTGGATTTGTGTGTGCAAAGGAGGAGAGGAGACCAATGGTGTGTTCCTAGTACAGAGGAACACCGATCGGTCTCCTCCCCTTGTGAGTCCCCTCCCCCTACAGTTAGAATCACTCCCTATGATACACATTTAACCCCTTCCTCGCCCCCTAGTGTTAACCCCTTCCCTGACAGTCACATTTACACAGTAATCAGTGCATTTTTATAGCTCTGATCGCTGTATGAATGTGAATGGTCCCAAAATAGTGTCAAAAGTGTCTGAAGTGTCCATTGCAATATCGCAGTCATGATAAAAAACGCAGATCGCCGCCATTACTATTTAAAAAAAAAATAACAATAAAAATGCCATAAATTTATTTTGTAGACATTATAACTTTTGCGCAAACCAATCAATATACGCTTATTGCGATTTTTTTTACCAAAAATATGTAGAAGAATACATATCGGCCTAAACTGAAGAAAAGAAAATTTTTTTGAATGGGATATTTATTATAGCAAAAATTAAAAAATATTGTGTTTTTTTCAAATTGATGCTCTTTTTTTGTTTATAGTGCAAAAAATAAAAACCACAGAGGTGATCAAATACCACCAAAAGAAACTCTATTTTTGGGGGAAAAAATAAAAAAATTTCATATGGGTACAGGGTTGCATGACCACGCAATTGTCATTCAAAGTGTAACAGTGCTGAAAGCTGAAAATTGGTCTGGGCCGGAAGGGGGTGAAAATGCCCTGTATTGAAGTGGTTAATCTTATATGTATTGCTGAATTGCACAAAACACCAACAACGTTCCTTGCCCTTGACGCCGAAAAGGCATTTGACAGGGTGCATTGGGGCTATCTACAAGCTACCCTGAGCAAATTCGGACTTAAAGGATTCGCCCGGTCTGCTATCTTTGCACTGTATTCTAACCCATCCGCAAATATCTATACATCTAATGCCCTGTCTGAAGCTTTCCAAATTTCTGATTAAACAAGACAGGAGTGCCCCTTGTCTCCCCTAATTTTCACTTTAGTAATGGAGCCCCTTGCTAAATCAATTAGAAACAATCCAGAGGTCCATGGAATCACAGTAGCAGGCCAGCAACATAAAATAGGATTGTTTGCCGATGACGTGGTCCTCACCCTCACTAACCCAAAATCTTCCTTAACAGCAGTCCAAGCTATTATTAATAATTTTAGTAAAATCTCATATTATAAACTAAACACCACTAAGTCTACTGTCCTACCAATAAACATTCCCAGACTACTCCTAGATTCCTTAAAAAAACTAATTTCCTACACCTGGGCACATGGTAGATTACCCTACTTAGGGATAGTCCTAACATCTCCTTCAGTCAATATAAATATATATAAGGCTAACTTTCTGCTGCTCATACAAACAATTTCTCAGGATACCCTATACATTGCAAAGTTTGAACCTAACTGGCTAGGCCATATAGCAGCACTTAAAATGATGGTACTCCCTAAGATCCTTTATCTTTTTAAGACAATTCCCATCACAATACCAACAAGTTTTTTCCAGAAGATTAATGCCCTTCTTAAAAGTTTTATCTGGCAGGGAAAGATTCCAAAAATTACATTCTTGACGCTGATAAAGCCTAAACAAAATGGGGGGGGGGGGGGGGGGCGGGGAGGGGTGCGCCTCCCAGCTTTGGAAATCTATATAAAGTAGTGTTGTTAGAACAACTACACGCTTGGTTCGATTCTCCTTCCGATCGACATTGAGTCATGCTGGAAAAAATCTCAATGGACTCCTCAGACCTAATCTCCTTATTACTAGCCTCCAGAACTGGCCTCCCAGTAAATATGCCCAATATCCCTGCAATCCAGGCATCTGTAGGAGCCTGGAACGCAAGCTATCAAAATCATATAAATAAAACCACAAATCTCCACATTATTGCCTCTGTCCCAGTATTAGAGTATATAATACCCTCCATTAAATTACGATCTTGGCTCTCTCATGAGATAATATATGTTAAAGACATTAATGTAGTAAACCCGCAATATAACCAGTATGAGACCCTACAAGTAAAACATTTACTTACTAGAAGAGATATAAGGTCCTTTGAGGTAAATAGAGAAATATGGCAGGAGCTCCAAGACAGACCATATAAAAAGGGAGGTATCTCAAGTTTCTTTGCCCATCTACAACCCGATGATAGTAGTACCAAAATGGCTCCAATGTTGGCATGGGAAAAAGATCTAGGCACTACTTTTAGCTACTTGGAATGGAAACAAGCTAGGGGAACTACCTTTAAGTCATTAAGGTGTGTCAATCACTGGGATAACTTCCTAAAAATGATAAACAGAAGCTATCTTGTCCCCCTTAAGTTAACAAAAATCGTCCCCAACTTCAAGGCTGAATGTTGGAGAGGATGCCGAGGAACAGGGACTTTATTTCATGTATTCTTGAATTGCAGATGCCTTTGCAGCTTCTGGAATGGAGTATTCTCCCTAATCTCAAAGGTCATGGACTTCTTTATCTCCCCAACACTGGAGATGGCACTCCTACATCAAACATTAGACAAAATTCCAAAACAATTCAATTTTCTGGAAAACTAATAAACCCCCTAATGTGTTAGAAACTATCAAAAAAGTACAAAATTCTGCCCAATATGAATGGACACTAGCCTATAGTACGGATTCTACAAAAATATTTTACAATAATTGGAACTGTTGGCTCTACGAATTCCCGATAAAGGATACATAATTTGTGGCCATACAGGATCTGGTCTCTTGGAGCCATTTAGTGTAATTACATTTTGGTGTAATATGGTGTCTATGTTCTGATTTGTTATGCTTGTTTCCTTTATTTTTCTTCTTTTAACCCCCCGCTTCTTTATGTAACCCTTACGTTTTACAAAAAAAAAATCCCCCAATTGGGGAAAAACTTAGTGATAACCTTTCTGTCTGTGTCTTGATTGCTTAAGTTGCTAAAAAGCACTCGTTAATGTAGAGCAATATTGTATACTGTACATGATGATTTAATGATTGAACCAATGTAACTTGCAATACTGTTCAATAAAAACTAATTGAAAAGAAAATGTAACTGTTGCAAAATTGCATGTTTTCTTGATAAGCACTAAAACACGCTGCCCTACAGCTGTCGCATGTAAATGCTTGCGCCAAACCACATTGTGTGGCAGCACCATGTATTTTAGCTTGGCGTGATTTTGGGAAAGTGTCAGAGACTTCTTTTGTGAATTTGTCATGCATAGGGCATCTCACTGAAATTATTAAGTTGCCCTACACGTGATACACGGGAATGCACGTGTACTCTGTCACACCTGTACGGTGTCAACTTAGCCTAAATAATAAGTCATCTGTATTTAGGAAAAAACATGGCGGAAATGCTTTTGAGTCACAGACCCAGAATAAGCATGCTGTAAATTTGTGTCAGAAAAACTCCAATTTTTTTTATTTCTATACCTCTTTTGGCTCTTTTTACTTAGCAAGCATTCAAGTGTTAGCAACAGCATCATAGCAATTGAACTGTCATTTTCAAAAGGTGAGGTCAACATTGGTAATGTAAAGTAGAGCTTGACAGGTAAAAATGACTTTAGCTTTCCACTTTCCTCCCCACTGCAATTTTCTGACCCCACTCTGTGGAATTTACACCGTAGGTTTTGTTGACTCAAGGTCATTAAGTTTTTTGTTCTCAGGGAGACATCATACTGTTTATGACCAGTCATGCAGCAAGTATTTACTCATTTTACTCATAGATAGGATAGATTTTTTTATTTTGACATTGTACTGGGGTAATATTATCTGGCAATTTTAGACACAAAGAATGTTTTGCGCCATTCTTTTACCCAATCACCAATATCAGATAACCTATATGACGTTTACAGTGAATTGTTATGTATGGTGTTCCCAGGGTAACAGTAAGGGGAAAAAAATGTTCTTAGGTCTTTGTAGCTACACATACACCTGTACAAAACTGTGACATGCAACACATTTGTTTAAGTAACAATGGAACCCATTTCAATTGGTATGCATTCAAGTCTTCTAAAAGGGATGGGCTTTCCAAAAATGAACGAGTTTGTTGTTTTTATTAGTAATTCATGTTCACAGCTTGGTCTCTGTGTACCTGTAAACATAAGCTTGGTTCTCAATTAAAATAGACTTTTCATGCTGTTTAAAAATCTTTATATACTATATATATATATATATATATATATATATATATATATATATATATATATAATGTGTCTGTGTGTGAATATAATATATATACTAGCAGGGTGGTGGGATACAGGGCAATGTTCATAGTGGGGGCTAGCAGCTGGCATGCGTGTGCAATTGTAGGTGAGTTGGAGGTCAGGCACAGTGGAGAGGATGGGGGTCAGCAAGAAGTGCAGTGGTGTGAGTGGGACGTGAGAGTGTGCTGGTAGTAGGAAGAGGGGTGCTGCTGGCTAAATGTTAGAGTAGGTGTGAGTAAGTGTGTTTGGGATGGGGGTTTATGCAGGAAGGAGGGTGGAGTATTAAGAGAAGGTGTAGGTGATGACAGTAAAGTAAAGCCGGGGTGCATTTGCCCAGTGGGTCGGGGTCACTTGGTTCCGTGGCCGGACCACATGGCTGGCGGTAAGCGGCGACCGCGGTCCGGAGACTGCTGACACAGACCGCGCACAGAGATATGGGACAGATCGCTGCTTCGGGTAAGTAATATAATCCACCAAAAAGGAAGGGCTGGGTGCTAGCTCAGGCTCGCAACCGTGAACATGTAGACCAAGTGAGAAAAATTAACTGCACACCAACATCCGTCCAACAGGTTTATTGAAAGACTGCCACCAGGACTAAAACAACGGACCAAGGGGTGACGACATTTCACACATACATTGCACTTCCTCAAGACCCAAAGGAAGACTGATCTACGGAACCTGTAAGTAGAGGACACTCCCACCCCACACAGGGTGTAGGGTGGTGTGATGAGCTCTCCCTTTAGCTTGATAAGCAAAACTAAAAACATTGTGAACAGCAATACAAATACATGTATGTAGAGCAAAAAGTAACCACATTTAAAAAACTGACACCATAGAAAAAGGGAATAAAAATATTTGTATGGAAGACATCAAAATACACGCGTCTCCTAAGTGATAACAACAAATCGCAAAGAGACGAATGCGATATATAGTGTCCACCAAACATCAGCACAATACAAAAAGGAAATAGGCATGAATGTACTATGTGGGGACATGTGAAAACCGTCCTGATAAAAATCAGTGGCAGACCTGAATATAGTAAGTACAGAGCTAAATAACAACCTATCAAAACCATATTCTAAATAGTTCGGAGAGGAGCTGGAGATCTGCACAGTGAGCAGAGAGTAAAAGGGGGCACTGTGATTAGAGAGAAAATGGGGGGGCATGATCGCAAGGGTAATGTGATGGGGGGCTGTGATATAAAGGGGACTGCACTGTAATCATTACAGTGCCCCTTTACAATGCAGTCCCCTTTATATCACAGTGTCCCTTTACATTACAGTGTGGAGGACCGACTCTGTAAATATCAAGTCACAACCCCCCCCCCCCCCCCAAATGCCTACACCCTCCCCCCGGGTCCCAGGAAGAATTGGCTGCTTGGTCTAAAATGCCCGGGCCTACTTTTTGTCCCAGTCCGAGCCTGCAAATACATCAAACACATCAACTCATTCCATTTTAGTTCTTACATATTTATTTTAGTCTTACATATTAAAGCCAGCGTATTTCAATCTGTAATAGAAAACTCACAAATAATACAGATAACATCATGTGGCCTGCCATGTCTTGCTCTGAGATGGCGGGTCGGCAAGCCCAGATCGTGGGTTCCCGACCCGCCATCTCCAAGCATTAGTGCGAAGAATGGAGCCGCCGCTAGAGGAAGCAGAGTCAATGCTTCCTGTATAGCACCGGCTCCTTCACAGGTGGAGTGATACCAAATGTACTCGGCCTGTGACAGGAAACATCAGCTCTGCTCTCTACTGCAGCTGCATGCTTCTGTCACAATTATGCTTGGGGATAGCAGGTCGGGACACAGGAACCCGCGATCTGGGACAGCAGCCATCAGTATCAACCAGCAGTACCAGCCAGCAGTACCAGCAACAACCAACAGTACCAGTATCAGCCAGCAGTAGCAGTACCAGTACCAACCATCAGTACCAGTACCAACCAGCAGTACCAGTACCAACCAGCAGTATCAGTACCAGCCAGCAGTACCAGTACCAACCAACAGTACCAGTATCAACCAGCAGTACCAGTACCAGCCAGCATTACCAGTACCAGCCAACAGTACCCTCCAGCAGTACCAGCACCTGTCAGCAGTACCCACCGGCAGTACCAGCCAGCTGCAGGAATCCTGAGGAAGAAGTGAAGATTGAGGTCAATAGAGGAGCAGGTAAACCGCTGTGCATCAGTGTGAAAGCAGCCTTAGGCGCCTTTCACATGATCGGTCTGATCGGATCCGCCTGTCTTTTTTTCAGGTGGACTCAAACGGACTCTCCATTCACCTGTATAGAGCGGCAGATATAAATGGACTCGTGTCTGTTTACACCCGCCTATCTCCAATCCGATCTCCTTAAAAAAAAAACAGAAGGGGGTTGCATCCGTGTCTGCTCTACATATGCAGAGTGTACACAGACCTGCCATCCCCCTTTACGCTCATTGTGGCCCGTGACTGGTTACCAAGTCGATAAAGTGACCCTCGCTCTTCAAAAGGCTGGGCACCCCTGTCATAGACCAAGCACAACAGCAAAAATGCTATAAGAAGAATAATATTTCCTGGATTTTATAAAAACCATACACGACATTGGGTACCCAGCAAAACCCTGTTAGCAACATCAATTATTGTTTACAAGCTCTTGGAGGACTACTGTAACACTCTCGGATGTGATGTGTTCATAAAACTGGAAAAGCTATAACAACATTTTTTAACCAGAAGGTAGTATAGCAGAATAAACTTGGAATTGCTACTCTCAGTCTATAATGTGAATATGTGGAAAGGTAATAGCACTCAATGCAGCGCAAAGTAGTGGCCAAATATGTCCAAAACAAATTCAATGCTTTTATTGAAAGTAGAAGCAATTTATCAAACATTTAAAAAATCCATGCCCTACCTTGTGGTGTCTGCAGATGTAATTGCGATCAATGGCGGTATCCTCAGTGCAAGTGAAGTTGGCCGTTGTGGACTTTCAGAATCTCCTTTTTTGTCCCATTCTGCTTGTTCTGCCAGTCTAAAAGCCAAAGGAGGTAGATGAATAGTCCTACACGAAAGCCTTCTTACTAAATATGGCTCCATGTCCTCATCAGTCCCATCTTGTTCTTCCAATTTGGAATGAAGAGCCTCTTCTGACACCTGCAGAAAATATAAAGATTAAAATTACAAAAAGTATACTGAATATATTTTGTAGGAATTGCAACTAAATATTCAACTTTCAAAAAAAGAGTTGGAAAATGTTGAACACAAGAAGATAAAGGCAAAAAAAAGTCAAAACCAAAAGTTGATATATATGAAAGTGATGAATACGATTTTCTAAGCAAAACAGTTTATGTTGCAAATGTTACATATGTAGACAGGATACCTCAGGATACCGTCCTCAAAATAACTACATCTACCTTCTGTTTACAATTTTGGGTTTGACCACAATAATGACCTGAGGCTAAAATATTTGTACTGAGTTCTTTAGCTGTGGACAATGCTTTATTTAGATATAGTAGATTATTTCAGTAATATTTCTTGGCTTTCATTGTAAGCTTAGTGATTTTGGATGAGTTTAGGTATCAACTACTATTTTCTGACCCCACTTTTTACTTCTGTGGAGGGAAAGATTACTAGTCATGGTAGTATTTATGGGTATTAAGAGCAGTCTTATTGTTTACTAGTGAGTAGTAAAAATGACACTAGTTTATTCATATATATTTTACACTTTGCCCATCACATGCCTTGTACTTCTTGGGTGTCTATAGCTGCTTGGCAGTGGTATTGAATAATGCTTGGACTTATTGGTCTTTTGAGGTGTGCTAATCTTTATGATATTGCTTTGGTTTTTACACTTCACTGGCGTTTGACGCTATAAACATATTCAGCTGTTAGCAATCACATACAAGTGCAGAGGTATTTATGTGGCACTACCCCCGTAGGAACTATTATGTAAATTGTCAAGATCCTTTTCCCAGTAGTTTCCTTGCAGCAAAGCACAGAGTTCCAGTCACTTCACAGGCTCATTAACCAATCAAGGGGTATGCTTTTCTTATGCTTTAATAATAACTTAGATAGGCAGTGAGTAGTGGGAGGATACTCCAGTAACCCATAGTAATGATTTGAGGACACTGAACTTTCTCTTGAAGAACTAAGCCAAGTCCTTGCACAAGTAAACAGTGGACTAAGCTGACGGTGATATTAAAGGCAGATTTTTTTTTTAACCACTTCAGCCCCAGAAGATTTTACCCCCTTAATGACCAGAGCATTTTTTTGTGATGCGGCACTGCGTTGCTTTAACTGACAATTGCGCAGTCAAGAAAATTGACGTTCTTTTTTTCCCACAAATAGAGCTTTCTTTTGGTGGTATTTGATCACCTCTGCATTTTTTTTTTAATATAAACCAAAAAAAAAAAAAAAAGACCGTCAATTTTGGAAAAAAAAGCTAAATTTTTCACTTTTTGCTATAATAAATATCCCCAAAAAATATATAAAAAAACACATTTCTTTCTCACTTTAGGCCAATATATATTCTACTACATATTTTTGTAAAACAAAAAATCACAATAAGCTTATATTTATTGGTTTGCGCAAAAGTTATAGCATCTACAACCGGGATATGCAATTAGCGGACCTCCAGCTGTTTCAAAACTACAAGTCCCATCATGCCTCTGGGTGTCATGCTTGTGGCTGTCAGAGTCTTGCTATGCCTCATGGGACTTGTAGTTCTGCAACAGCCGGAGGTCCGCTAATTGCATATCCCTGATCTACAAAATAGGCGATAGATTTATGGCATTTTTATTATTAATTTTTTTTTTTACTACTAATGGCGGTGATCTGCTATGTCAAAATGAATTATGCTACAATATGTTTCTGTTTAATATTTCCATCTAGTTTAAATTACATTAATCATTTTTATCGGGACTGCAACATTGCGACGGACAGATTTGACAATATTTTGGGATCATTGACATTTATACAGCGATCAGAGCTAAAAATAGCCACTGATTATTGTATAAATGTCACTGGCAGGGAAGGGATTAAACACTAGGGGGCGATCAAGGGGTTAACTGTGTTCCCTCAGTGCGTTCTAACTGTAGGGGGGGATGGGCTAACTAGGACATGACAGAGATCACTGCTCCCGATGACAGGGAGCAGTAGATCCCTGTCATGTCTCTAGACAGAACAGGGAAATGCCTTGTTTACATAGGCAGTTCCCTGTTCTGCCTCTCCTCGCCATGATAGCAGACCACTGGGGGACATCAAGTCCGCCATGCAGCTATGATGGATGGGAGGTACGTCCTTTTGCCCACCCGTGCCATTGTGCCAACGTACATCGTCGTGCACTGGTCGGGAAGCGGTTAATAATAAACACGTCATACTTACCTGCTCAGTGCAGTGGTTTTGCACAGAGCAGCCCCGATCCTTATCTTCTTGGGTCCCCCGTTGGCGCTCTTGGCCCCTCCCTCCTGCTGAGTGCCTCCATAGCAAGCAGCTTGCTATGGGGGCACTTGAGCAGACTCTCTCCCGAGCCAGTGCTCTGTGTGTCCATTCACACACAGAGCACGGCTCAGCCCTGTATCTGCTCTTTCCTTGTTGGTTCACTGGCTGTGACTTACAGTAGCTTGAACCAATGGCTCCTGCTGCTGTCTTAGCCATTGAGGAGGATGAGACCCGGGAGAACCGCTGCTCTCCTGTACATCACTGGACTGAGATGGGGCTCAGGTAAGTATTAGGAGGGGCTGGGGAACTGCTGCACACAGAATTTTTTTACATTCATGCATAGAATTAATGAGTGCAAAAAACCTTGAGCCTTTTCAACCGCTTAAATCTTCTTCTTTGGACAGTCTGAGCAAAGTCCTTTCACTAAGAAATAAATAGACTGAGCGCTTCAGGACACCGGACACAATGTCCCCTCTAAACACGCTGACTCTAGCACAAAAGGGTTGGCAACAGCACACGGTCTCTAGGATCTCTTTTACCAGTCTGTCTTCACATATGTGCTTGGAAAATTGGTTGCATCCTTACAATATCCTCAAGACACTTTTAGCCGGTGGAACCAGACTAAATCCGCAGATAACAGACCCTTAGTCAGCTTCAGTAACTCTCAGGAAAGCCTCTAGGTAGCCCAACTGAGGCCTTAACAATCTGCAGGCACATGGCAGAATAGCCTAGGGGGCTATCAGCCCCTCTAGGCTGCGATCTCCTCCTAAGGGAAAAAAAGCATGCTGCTCTCAGTCTCAGTATTTATACAGCCTCCCAGTTGCCATCTGGGCACTTCTCCACAGGGATTGGTCAGGACTGTATGAATATAAAACTGCTGATTAGACTCTTCCTGCCCACTAACTTCGAGATAATTTCTGAACTAACCAGGGGGAAGAAGTCAATCCTGCAGCCACTGAAACACAGAACAGAACAATCAACAGAACCACACTGATTACAGTGAACCAAAACAAAATTTTCCTAACAACGAAATGCAGATTCACTGGATACAGTGAGTTAGAAATAAATTTACCTAAACCTTGCACCTACCTAGGAGAGTGCTACATACACATACAATGCTGCAAGCAGAAGGCAAGCATAGGGTTTGTGTACATGGGCATTGCATTTGAAACACACATCAAGCAGAGGTTAGAAGATTATTTTTATGGTAGAGCATGGATGACAGTCCTGAGGCTGTGTCTGACTTGCTTGGCATTGGGATTTCTATTTATGATGTATTTATATTGCAGGTAAAGCAGGTCAAATGAAGCCCTCTGCTCCCCTTTTTTGGAGTACAAAAGATATGCTGGATTCATCTAATAACATTTTATAATGTAGTTAATAATCATCTGTATAAATTAGTGGAGAAATATTAGAGTCGAGGAATAAAATGTATACAGAGATTGTAAAATGTATTCAGAGATTGATGACCATAGATATAGGCCATTAACATAAAGAGTTTGGCCAAAAAATTCAGTACATCTTTGCAATGCATTCACATTTTCCCTAGAAGAAAAAGTATTAAAAACTACTCACAAGGATGGAAAGAAAACCACAATGTAAGAATCTTTGGCTTATGAAAATCCTTGTGAGAAGTTTTTTATACTTTTTCTTCTAATAAATATATCAAAGGATAATGCACAAGGCTGGTGCACCCTCTCTTTTTTCTATTCTCTTTTTTGACTGCTAGGATACCCCTATCCTGAAGGGCAGCAAGACCTAAAGATATTATCCACTCTGAACTTTGAATGGTCAACACATTCGTGTGCAAGAGTATTTGTTTTGCTGCTATTGACATTTTCCCTAGACATGTGCATGACTAAAAAAAAATTGGTTTGTTTAGATTAGTTAATCTAGTTATTTCGTTTAGTTAAATTCAGTATGTTAGTTGAATTCAAATTCGGGATTCGTATTCGGAATTCATATTCGGAATTCGTTTTATGTCTTTTTTAGAATTTTCTTAGAATTTACAGATTTTTTTCGATTCGATTCGATTCAATAAGTTTTGAATCGGCTGAATCAAAAACTTTTTTTTTCGATTCAAATGTGCTTTTGTTTATACTGTAATTCGGGTATTCGGAATAATTAAAAATTAGTCCAAATATTTATTCGGAACGAAACGAACCACACATGTCTAATTTCCCCCATGTTTTATCCCTAACAGGGTAGGAGATAGCCAGACAGATTGGTGTACGAATCTCCAGATGATTGGATGGGTTTTGAAGATGTCTTGGAGGCGAGCAAGGAAGGAGGTGGCAAGGGAACTAAAAAGCAGGAGGTCTTAGGAGGTCTTAGACCTGTATTATTTTGTAATCAGTTGTTTTGTCAATCAGTTATATACTTGGTTTATATTTATTATTCAATCATATATTTATTTTTTCTTGTGATATTAATTCTTTATACCAGGGGTCTCCAAACTGAGGCCCGGGGGCCAGATGTGGCCCTTTGCTTGCCTTTATCCGGCCCTTGGTGCACTAATCCTCCCACTGATACGAGACACTATTCTACCATCTAACACCAACAATGGAGCACCATTTCTCCCACTGACACTAATAATAGGGCTCTATTCCTCCTTATGATACCAATGCTACTAACCTAATACCAAATGTGGTGATGTTTACTCCTACTGATGCCAGAAAAATTTCCACTCCCGCTGGCCACGATATGGCCGTCCTAAAGTCTGAAGGACAGTAAACCAGCTCTTTGTTTAGAAAGTTTGGAGACCCTTGCTCTATACCATACCGTTAATTTAAAAAAAAAATCAGTGAGGCCCCTTTCACACTGAGACTCTTCTAAACTGCCAGTAAAAGACTGAGTGCTTTTGAAGAGCTTTTCAGGCACTTTTGATGACCTTTTAAGACGCTTTTGAAAAGCTTTCCATTAATTTCAATGAAGAGGGGCTTTTTCACTGCCCTGCCAGTGCACTGCCCCAGTGTGAAAGCATTCATTGATTTGAATAGAAATCAGTTTTCGGGAGCTTTTTAGGCGCTTTATTTAGCGTGAAAGAGCCTGAAATGCGCCTCAGTGTGAAAGGGGTCTTAGGCTTTATAACATAACACTAATACATCCAATCTGAATAGAGCAATCATGCAGTGAGGAGGCAGAACCGGTATAGATTTTGTATTGGTAGACAGTCTGCCATTTGTAGCTGAACAGCTACTAGAAATTAGACCTATTCCTTAATGTCAAAATGAATTATGCTACAATATGCTTCTGTTTTCATATTTCCATCTAGTTTAAATTACATTAATCATTTCCTCACCACATCCTGGGTCAGTAATGAGCAGCTGAAGTGAAATGAAAGCGCTTTCTTGCCTAGCAAGCTTTTATTCAAAGTATTCATTAATGTAGAGATCGTATTTGACCACATTAAGAATGTCAGATGTGAGGACGAATGCTGCTCATACGACACAATAAGAAGTATCACTTATATTAAGGGCATGCTAGCATGAGATTTCCATCATGTAACCAGACTTAAATATTTATGTGTATGGCAGCAGTGTTTGCTTACTGTGCCTCTAAGAGACATGACTGGGAATGGCAACCTGGCCATACATGGTTGATTATTTAAGAAAAAAACCCTGCAGAATACCCTGATCAGTGGCTGCATGTCACGTCTACCTCAATGCAGGTAGTCAGACACTATAGCTAACTACTGTGTACTTCACCTATAGCAGCCCACTTTCCCTTAAGACAAGCAGGCCTACAGGTACTTGGTTGCCCCCAGGACTTATACACAATGCTATAGTGCCTGGCCACCACACCAGGGCAGACGCGAACAGAGCAAACAACAGACTACTTGCAGTTTATCAAACAGATAGCGTGGTTCTAAGATGGTCCAGGTAATAAGGCAGGCTAAGTTCAGGGAATAGTCCAATATCCGATCCGAGTCATACACAGGGAAAGCCATCAGCAAAGCAAAGCAGACAAACGGGAGGCTTAAACAGGAACAATGCAGGTAACTGTCTCTATCACAAGCAAGGGATAGAGTGTTTGGTTTGCTTATATTAGGTGACTGATCAGATCAATCACCTTACAGGTGAACACAGACAGGGGAAGAGCAACACCCGGGTGCTGGAATGAGGAACAGGGGCACTAAGTGATCATGACACTGCAGCTCATTGGCTGCAGCCACTGATTAACGGTAACATTTTCCAACATGCTCCTTCCATGGAATTGGATAATAAATGAATGAATTCTACAAAATTTCATACCTTCTATCATGCTATTGGAAAACCAACATCTTCCTTTAGTATTACAGAATAAGTCCAGGTGAATTCGATAAACTACTAGTTATACCATGATCTGGATGAATGAGAACCATCACCAAAAAATATTCTGGTGGTTGCTAAGGGCAACCAATTTCTTGTTAAAGTGGAGCTCTACCCAAAAGGGAAAGCTCCGTTTGTTCGCACCCTCCCCCCCTCCACTGCCATATTTGGTACTTTTTTGGTCAGGGGGAGCGGGTACCTGGTTTTGACAGGTACCTACTCCCACTTCCTAGTAAGATCACTGCATGGCTATCTACATCATGTCTGGCCCATCCTCCTTTCCTCCCCGCCTTCTGGGACCTGTGTGCATCCCAGAAGAAGGCAGGACCATTCAGAAAATGCAGCACAGCATGCGCTTGTGCAGTAGGAAACCAGATGTGAAGCAGGAAGGCTGGTTCCCCTTACTTGCAATGCCGGTGCCTGCACAAGAAAACAATGGACGAATCGGCTAGGGGTGCCGACATTGCAGGATCCCTGGACAGGTAAGTGTTCTTGTATTAAAAGTTAGCAGCTACAGTAATTGTAGCTGCTGACTTTTAATTTTTTCCTCCGAGACTGGAACTCTGCTTTAAGCAATTGCCATATCCTGTCTGGGCTTTATGAATTTTGCAAACAATACATTTTCTTGGGGTCCAGAGCAACTATTCAAAGCTTAATATTAAAGTCTGCAGAAAGACAAGTTAAAATCTGGTTGCTAAATGCCAGGAGAAAAGTTTTTCCAAACCCCAGGGGGGGGCAACAATAAGGGAAACTTTAGGCAGCACTCCGTGGGCGAGGCTGGAGTGTCTACACCAAACTCTCCATCCTCACTGCAGCTCAGTAACTTGGTCTCATATGCTCCTGTACCATACCACTCAATGATGTTGTGGAGCCCATCCGCCTGCATCCTAGCAAGTAATTCTAGCATTGCGTCCTAGCAACCAATGTCACACAGCCGCTCAGCATTATCGGTTAATAGGTAGTCACCACAGGGAAGGGGCGCGGGTGTAAAAAAATGTGGTTTATTATGGATGGGTTGCTGTGGTAACAGGAACGCCTGCCAGAAACGATACTGGATTTTGAATGTTTCTGGGGCAAAAATGGGCACCCCAGACACGCTCCTGCCTAAATCACACTTTTTACACATAAGCCCTGTAATGTAGATATTAGGTAAAGGATATACCTGGGCTGGCATGGATACACACTTATATATAAATGCACTTAGGGCTATGAATCAGACATAATTAATAAGAAAGATATATAAAAAAAAGGCTCCTAGCGAGGTCAGACAAACTTGTATACCTTTTATGATTCATCCTCATTTTCTGTCTCTGGGCTCTCAGTCATGTCTGTTGCTGCTTCTTTGTATCATTACGTTAATTAACAAGATAATTTGGGAAAAGAATGGATGATGGTTGGTGATTCACCAGGGTTTATGTGATGTCTGTAGCAGCTCTCTTCTTTACAGCATCACACTTCTTGTAAGAAAGCTAAAACCCCTAAGTCCAACTAAAGCAGAATGAAACCCACCAATTTAACTCCCCAAACAGTTAATTTCACAGCATGTCTAACTGTTATGCCCCGTACACATGGTCGGATTTTCCGACGGAAAATGTGTGATAGGACCTTGTTGTCGGAAATTCCGACCGTGTGTGGGCTCCATCACACATTTTCCATCAGATTTTCCGACACACAAAGTTTGAGAGCAGGATATAAAATTTTCAGACAAAAAATCAGTTGTCGGAAATTCCGATCGTGTGTACACAAATCCGACGGACAAAGTGCCACGCATGATCAGAATAAATAAAGAGATGAAAGCTATTGGCCACTGCCCCGTTTATAGTCCCGACGTACGTGTTTACGTCACCGCGTTCAGAACGATCGGATTTTCCGACAACTTTGTGTGACCGTGTGTATGCAAGACAAGTTTGAGCCCACATCCGTCGGAAAAAATCCTAGGATTTTTTTGTCGGAATGTCCGAACAAAGTCCGACCATGTGTACGGGGCATTACACTTACTAGTGTGCCTAGGTCAGCTCTCAACTGAACTGTCAAGTTAGCAAATGACTGGTGTCATAGCCGATTACATGTGCAGCACCATGGCAACTGCAGATCAAACAGAGGTTAAGATGGCAGCTTCCTTGGCTGTAAAGGACATGAGGGTTTAGTTTGGAAGGAGTGGAGAAAGAATAGAACACCTGTAAGGTTTCATTGCTTTCCATGCCCCCATTAAGGAGATCCCCCCTCTCTTTTTGTCCTGTTTACCATTATCATTGAAAGTGAAAGTAAAAGAAAATCCCAAATTTTAGGTTGTCCCCAGAAAAGTAATAGAGGGGAAATCTTCCAATGGGGACACTAGTTCTGGTGATCTGGGGGTACCCTAGGGATTCCCTTAATTTGCAAGGATTTCCTCTCACTTCCTGTTTTGTCTATGAGACAGGAAGTAAAGGGAAATCTCCCCAATGGCACGCAGATGGCAAAAATTAAACTGAAAGCATTTGTGATCCTCCCTTATAGTTCTACTACAACTTCCATACCGGGCCTATTCTGGCATTCCTCTCCTACATGTAAATATCATATTTTTTTGCTAGAAAATTACTCAGAACCCCCAAACATTATATATGTTTTTTTTAGCAGAGACCCTAGGGAATAAAATGATGGTCGTTGCAACTTTTTATGTCAGACTGTGTTTGCACAGCAATTTTTCAAACGTGTTTTTTTTTTGTGGAAAAAAAAACAGTTTTGTGAATTAAAAAAAAAAAAACACTAAAGTTAGCCCATTTTTTTGGTATAACGTGAAAGATGATATTATGCCAAGTATATAGATACCTAACATGTCACGCTTTAAAATTGCGCACACTCGTGGAATGCGCCATACTTCGGTACTTAAAAATCTCCATAGGCGATCCTTTAAAAAAATGTACAGGTTACCAGTTTAGCATTACAGAGGAGGTCTTGAGAAGGAGTTGCTCTCGCTCTAACGTTACCTCACATGTGTGGTTTGGACGCCGTTTACATATGTGGGCGTGACGTACGTATGCGTTCGCTTCTGCATGCGAGCACGCAGGGACAGGGAGCTTTATATTTTTTTATTATTTATTTTATTTTTTTATTTTTACACTTTCCCTTATTTTTTTTTTTTTAGCACTTTTATTCCTATAACAAGGAATGTAAACATCCTCTAGGCTGGAAAGACTGAGAAAGATGCATGTTATACGCCTGTGCGTGTTATACGCAATAAATAGCAAATTGTTATAACAGAAATGAAGCACTCAGGAACAGAGCCAAGGCTGTCAATCAGTTGGAGTTCCTTCCCCTGTCACCTTTTTACTCTTGGTGTCAGGAATGCTTGTCAGAAGTGATTCATGCTGATAGCAAAGGAATGAAGCAGCAGACAGAAATGTCACTTAGTGTTCTTAATTGAGACAAAAACACACTATAGAGGGATATGCTTTGTTCATATTTATTATCTGAGGTTTGCAACCACTTTGAGAATAGATGTGAATTCATACTAGGACTAATCCCATACATATAGTTTACTGCAAATTACTAAGAATATTCTAGTTGGATGTCATAATTCAATGCAAAGTCTCTATCTGCATAAAGACAACCAACCAAGCGAGCATATTGTAGATAACATGACAGCTTCCTGGTCACAGGTCTGAGTAAAGAAATTGCTAATAAGCAAGGCATCAATAGCTAATTACTCATTTCTAACCTTACAGAAAATGTGTAATTCTCTCTTCCCACGTCAGTGGATACACTATTCAAGAGTTTTGCTTTGTTTCAGTCTTCTGGATCAATGTACAAAACCAAAATGAATTAGCACAATTTTCTGTATTTGAATTACTGTCTATTAGTACAGTGATTCATTCCACCTTTCTGTCAATATTGTAATGCTAAAGCGATTGTAAATGTAAAACTTAAAAAAAAAACAAAAAAAAAAACAGACAAGCATGTCTATACCTAACTGCACTGTGCAATGAAATTGCACAGAGCACCCACAAACCTCCTCTTTTCAGGTCCCCCTGGCTCCTCCTCTCTGCCCAGTACTCCCATTGGAGGCCGCTTCCCATGGGGGCACTTGTGCGTGCTTGCTCCCGGGCCCCGCTATTGCATCCATTGACACAGACGGCAGGCTTTGGGCCCACCCCCCACTCCCTTATCACTGGCTTTGATTGACAGCACTGGGAGCCTGTGGCTTTGATTGACAGCACTGGGAGCCAGTGGCTTTGATTGACAGCACTGGGAGCCAGTGGCTTTGATTGACAGCAAAGCCAGGAAGACCTGGAAGTGAGGGGAGAGAAGAACTGCAGATGTGCACAGAGCTGGACTGAATGAGGGCTCAGGTATGTATTAGAGGGTGAGGGGTGGATGCTGATGCCTAAACATTTTTACCTTAAAGTGTTACTAAACATACAACAGTAAAATCAGTCTGTATATGCAGTAAAGAATGCTTGTTATACTCACTGTGGAACCTAAAGTGTTAACCCTCCGCATTGTGTAAAAAAGGCTAATTGATCCTGTCTGCTTTGATCCTCCCCCTCTTCCACTGTTCTCAATCCATCTCCTGATAAGACAGAGCCTTTGGAGTCACTTCGCACATGCTCAGTTAGGTGTGTATTGCTATTTTTTTTTTTTTTCTTTGGTGAGTGCATGTGACTAGCACAAAGCCATTCAGCACAGTCTAGACAGAGGGTCAGGAGTTCTGCAGCCTCAGAGGACAGTCAGAGTAGAATGAAAACTTCTCCTACAAGCTTTAACCAGACAAGGGTAGAAGTCACAAGGCTGCTATATACTGCTGATGTGAAAAGGTATTTAGCAGTTTATATTTACTGAAATAATTGTATTTCCATCTTCTGTGTACTGTGGAAGACCATATATATTGAATGCAGGGTCCTGGGTCTAGTAACACTTTAATGCAAGGAATGCATTAAGGTAAAAATGTTTAGGCTTTGGAAACCACTTTAACCACCTCAATACAGGGCACTTTCAGTGTCGCACTTTGAACGACAATTGCACGGTCATGCAGTACTGTACCCAAATACATTTTTAATCATTTTCTTCACACAAATAGAGCTTTCTTTGGTGGTATTTAATCACTGCTGTTTTTTTTTATTTTTTACAAAAAAAAAAAAAAAGACCGAAAAAAAAAAGTTTTTCTTAGTTTCTGTCAGTAAATTTTGTAAATAAGTCATTGTTCTCCTTCACTGATGTGCGCTGATAAGGCTGCACTGATGGGCACTGATGCGGGGACACTGATGAGGAGGCACTAATATGCTTGCACTGATGGGCACTGATAGGTGGCACTGCTATGCGGCACTGATAAGCACTGATAGGCGGCACTGATTTGCACTGATAGGTGGCACTGATGGGCACTGATAAGTGGCACTGATGGGCACTGATAGGCAGCACCAACAGGTGACACGGATAGGCAGCACTGATGGGCACTGATGGGCACTAATGGGCACGAATAGGCGGCACTGTTGGGCAGCACTGACGGGCACTGATGGGCAGCACTGATGAGCAGGCACTGATGGGCACTGAAAGGCAGCACTGACTGGCATCACTGATGGGCATTAATTGGTGGCACTGGGGGCTTTACTGTAATCAGGGCACTGATGATCAGTGCTCTGATTACCTGTGCGGGTGTCCCCTGCAAGGAGATGCCACTGATTGGCTTTCCTTGCCACACACTCTGTCAGTGTGAGGTGATGAGAGCAGATTACCGGCACTTCCGCATTTGCATGTGACCTGCTGTGATTGGACACATGATTAAAGAACCACGTCATTGGCTCTTTACAGAGATCAGGGTTGCGCGGTGTCCTAGGAACACAGCGCGGCCACGATCATCGCACTGCGCGCCCCCTAAAGATGGCTGTTCTGGGGAGACGTCTTTGGTGCTGCAATTGCTTACTCTGATTTTACTGCACACTGTGAGCTTCTCCCAGCACGCATTGGAAGCTGCAGCAAGTCAGATAGAGCCTGGCTCATTTCCAAGCTGGAAATCATCCAGTATTATCTAGTCCTTTCCCCCCAGCTTTACTGTCCCCTACTCTCCTTTTTATTAATTCAGTTCTTTGAATCATGGAAGTTTTACATCATATGTGGGTGTTAGCTAGGATGGTCAACATGCCTGCCTAGGAACGCCCATTCCTCCAAAAGGTGTCTCTACTTCACAATTGGCTTACCCCATTTTTGTTTGTTTGACAATTTGGGGAATTTGTCAATAGAGTACAGTGCCATTACTTATAGCCATGGCCGCTGGGAAGAATGGGGAATTCTGGAGAAGGGTATGCAAAAAACACCCAAAACTCAATTGCTAAACTACAAGTTTGCATTTTTTTTGTTATGCTATTAAAAAATGTAATAACCCCTTACATCACACACAATAACCAATACATCACCATAGCCCTCCAAACTTCCTATACAAATAAAAAATGCTGCAGGTGGTCCCACAGATTTCCATCTCATCAACTTACAGGTTAACACAACTGTATATTGTGCACCAGACATAAAGAACCCCCTCAGTATTTCACTGGGTATTAGGCCCACCCCATACTGTAACCATACCTCCCAACTTTCTGAGATGGGAATCAGGGACACCTATAAGCAAAAGTATGTAGGCATAGAACACATCTCCTGCCATGCCCCCCTCAAAGGAGAATTGTACAAAAAAAAAATTGGTTATACCCACAAGTGTTTTTTTTCCATTACTATTCCTTTATATTGGCTTTTGGAATTTACAAATGCAGCAATATAGAAATTGGATGAAAGGTTTAGCACTAGGAAATACTTTATGAAAGGTAAAGAGTGCATTTTATATAAAACTATATAGATCAGATCAAAATGAGGGACAAATGAGGTGGAATGAGGGATAGAGGGACTTTGTTCCAAATGAGAGACAGTCCCCTGAAATCAGGGACAGTTGGGAGCTATGCTGTAATTGCTATAGACATATTGGAAAGGTATCATAAACCTTTTAAATTCAGTATATGTATTGTCACCAAACTCTAATGCCCCATACACACGATAGGATTTTCCGAAGGAAAATGTTTGATAGGAGCTTGTTGTTGGAAATTCCGACTGTGTGTAGGCTCCATCGGACATTTTCCATCGGAATTTCCCGTCACACAAAGTTTGAGAGCTGGTTCTCAAATTTTCCGACAACAAAATCCGTTGTCGTAAATTCCAATCGCGTGTATACAATTCCGACGCACAAAGTGCCACGCATGCTCGGAATCAACAGAAGAGCAGCACTGGCTATTGAACTTCATTTTTCTCGGCTCGTTGTACGTGTTGTATGTCACTTGACGTTCGGAATTTCCAACCAACTTTGTGTGACCGTGTGTATGCAAGACAAGTTTAAGCCAACATCTGTCGGAAAAAAAAACATGGCTTTTGTTGTCGGAAAATCCTATTGTGTGTACAGGGCATAACAGTCTGTCTTGTACATTTGATATTGCGCTGCATTTTGCTACAGAATAATAACCTGAATTTGAAAACAGGCCTAAGTAGACCCCTACTCCTAGAAAGAAAACTATTAGTGCAGAAATGGATTTCAATTTAGCCTCCTGCCATGCTTGGTTGGATGGGTAAACTCTGTTAACGTTAACCCTAAAATTAAAGCGCTTATCCTATCAGCACAGAAGCACTTTGATTCAGTTGAAAAAAAAAATGGCTGAATGCTTGAATGCTTGGAACTTAATTTCCCAAGATCTAATCCATTGCGCAATATACAGTAACAGTAGGAATTGTTGACATTTAATTTCTACTTGGGCACCTATGGCAATGCATGTTTACAAGATACTTCAACTCCAGACCTTTTCTGGCACTTTTTGTTTACATGTAACAATCAGTATTTATTTCTAGAAAATTATTTAGAACCCCCAAACATTATATATTTTTTTAAAGCAGAGGCATTGAAAATAAAATGGCGGCCGTTGCAATTTTTTGTCACGCGGTATTTGCACATCGGTTTTTCAAACGCAATTTTTTTGGAAAAAAAGACACCTTTTTGAATTCTAATGCAACAAAAAAAACACAATACATAGCCCAATTATTTTGTAAAATATAAAAGATGATGTTAGGTTGAGTAAATAGATACCAAACATGTCACACTTTTCTGCACGCCTGTGCTACGGCCACAAACTACATACATATTATTTTAAAAGCCTTTTCATATTAACACTTAAGTTGTACAGAGGAGGTCTAGACCTAGAATTACTGCTCAGGACCTGACGGTCGTGGTGATTCCTCAAATGTGTGGGACGATCGCTATTTGTGTGCGTGCGGGACCGACGCACACGTTTGCCTTTGCGGGGTAGCATGGGGAAAGGGGGCACCTGCTACTAGTGTTAGTGCAGGCAAATTTATGTTATGACTCATGGTTAGTTTGTGAGTCTGAAATTGGGTCAGGGTTTAATGCAGGTCAGGCTGGATGGCTCCACAGAGGCAGGTCTTGGGTACATCCCCCTGGATCTGGAAGTTTGGAGCAACTCCTAGAAGTTAGTGGGTGGAGGCCAGGAGGACTGATCTGCATATTTGAGGGAACTTGGCAATCCCCAGGCAGAATGTCCTGGTGAGGTAGCTATGGGGGAGCCATGCTAGCAGGGGAGTCAGGTGGAAGATGGAGTGCTGAGGAGTCTGTTGGTGGCCTAGGAGGGACCCCTGGGTCGGGGGCTCTTCCTCCAGGCTGGGCTTGAGCTGGCTTGGGAACATCCTGACAACATTGCAGTTTGAAAGGAATCTTGCCTAAAGAGCAACTGGGAGCAAAGAGGACAGAGGGGAGAGACTACCACATGTAGCAAGTTTTTCAGGAGGACAGTGCTGTGCTTAATCTTTCCTATCCCTGTGAGATCTTGGAGCAGCCAGGTGGGTTGGTGGATAAGCAGTCAGGTGGACTGCTAGTTTATGCGGGCAGTAGAGCTGGGAGCAGTTTCTACGGTGGAGTTGAAGATACTCCTAAATGCAGCTTACAACACACTGTGCTATTTTCAAAAAAGATCTGAGAGTTCCTATTCCTCAAGGGGCTTTTGCTTTTGATCACCAAAGAATGTCAGTATCCAGGAAGGAGGACAGTTCAGGATCTTGTACATAGATATGAAGTTGTCCCCATTTATTGTTTCAGTCGAAATGGGCATCCCATAATTCCTTTACCCCATCCAAGTTATTATCCCTAATAAAACAAAAACAAGCTCAAAGGCTGTTCCTTGTGTCTGGATGCGAGTGGAAAATACTTGTTGCCTGGCTGTGTAGGAATAGGGGAACCTTTCACCAGCAGCTCCTGTGGAGGTAGTGCTACATTATGTTTTTTATTTTTACACTGTTGCTTTAAATTTTTTTTTTGCTGTTACAAGAAATGTACAGTAAACATCCTTGTGCCTGCAATAGGCATGTGACAGGTACACTTTATGGAGAGATCTGGGGGTCTATAAGACCCCAAATCCCTTCTCTGCCCATAAAAGCATTCAAAACACCAAGATCATTTTTTTTAATGCTTTCAATTTTTTTAAAGTGGTGCCGTTGGCATCCAGCTAAACCAGAAGTGATGTCAGATCATCGCTTATAACGGAGAGCCGATCAAAACTGATTCCAGCTTTGGCCGGCTGCCTGGCCAGCCGGCGCATCCACCAGCTGGTCGCTCGGGCTGTCCCGTCCCACCAAGCTGTGTCCCACCAAGCTGCTTGTAAAAGCAATCCAGTGGCTAGTTAGCCACTAGGATTACTATTACAAGAGAGCTGACCACTAGCTCTAAAAGACGGTACTGGGGGGGTGCCTGTGTTTGCGGGTGGGCTTCGTCAGCTGAAGTCCCACCCACATACTCTAAGCGTTGTCTTCATAGGCACTGTGAGGTCGTGTGGAGCCTTGAGCCCCCTAAATGCAAGGTTGCTCAATGCCGCATAGGACCCCAGCATACCCGCCTCTAGTCTTACTGCTGGATTTTGCCTGGGCTGGGAGAACCACCATCTGACCGTGACCAGGATTGCCGCCCAATAGTATATAAGGAAGTTGGGCATCGCTAGTCCTCCTGCAGATAGGGGTAGGTACAATATACGTTTCGCCACTCTGGGTGGCCTCCCAGCCCACACAAACGAGGTCACTATCCCTTCAAGGCGCTTAAAGAAGGCCCTGGGGATGTGCAAGGGGGTGTTTCAGAAAAAGTATAAGAATTTTGGGAGATATATAATCTTCAGAAGATTAACTCTGCCAACTGGGGTCAGTGGGAGTTTACACCATGCTGCACATTTTGCTGTCAGTTGGGACAGGAGAGGCTGGACAATATGTTCTATGAATTTTTCCGTACTAGTGATTTTTACACCTAGGCATGTAAATTCATCCACCCACTTGAGGGGATTATCCATGTCTAATCTATGGACGGAGGGGTGCAGTGGGAACAGAACCGACTTGGCCCAGTTTATGCGGATGCCCAAAAACTGTCCTGTTTGAATATCTCCAGAGCTCTCGTCAGTGACTCTGTTGCATCTGCAAGGTAGAGCAGTGTGTCGTCCGCATAAAAGGACACCTTTTCCTCTATCGTTCCCACTTGTATACCCTTAACCTTCTCCTCCGCATGTAGGGCTATAGCCAAGGGTTCTCGTGCCAGCGCGAATAGTCCCGGTGATAAGGGACAACCCTGGCGCGTGCCCCGCTCCAGGGGAAAGCTGTCCGAGAGACAGCCATTTGTGTGTATTCTGGCCCTTGGATTTGCATACAGCATTCGCAGCCATGTTGTGAATTTAGGACCTAATCCAAACCTGGACAGGACCTCCCAGAGGTAGCCCCACTCGACCCAGTCAAAAGCTTTCTCCGCGTCGAGTGAGGCCACCACTCCTGCCAACTCGGGACGGGCCCCGGCCATGTGTGTAAATAGTCTCCTGATTATGATATCCGTGCCCCTCCCCAGCATAAACCTGGTTTGGTCTGGGTGTACCAATGCTAGTGTTGCTGTGTTTAATCTGGTGGCCAGAACTTTGGCCAATAACTTGGCATCAATATTTATTAAAGAGATTGGGCGATACGAGGAGCACAGCGAGGGGTCCTTCCTAGGCTTAGGAATCACCACCACCACCGCCTCGCTCAAGGAGCTCGGGAGTTCCCCTGCCCTGTATGCATGTATGTATCCTGTAACATGGTGTGTAATCTATCCACACCATCTCGTGTTTACTTTGTGAAAGTTTATACACCAGGCACTGGGTGATAGTGCCATGTCTGTAAGTGCAATTTTTAATTTCTAATAAAGGCAAGTTCCATACAGAGAGCACTATATCTCCTTTCATTGCATGTACCTTGTCTATCTGGGGTTTTGGCATATTATATTAAGGAAATTGGGATCATCTGACCTATGCCTTATACAGCCGCTGGTTAACACTGACTGACGTGGAATCCAAGTATATTGACCCTTTATGGGAAGGCGCATGTGACCCACCTGTTTAATCAGGGGTCCATGTAGTGAGGTGAGCTGCTAGTAATACCAGCGGTGGAAGCTCTGCACGTTGTCACTGGAATATATTAATCATAGTGCAGAAATGGATTTCAATTTAGCCTCCTGCCATGCTTGGTTGGATGGGTAAACTCTGTTAACGTTAACCCTAAAATTAAAGCGCTTATCCTATCAGCACAGAAGCACTTTGATTCAGTTGAAAAAAAAAATGGCTGAATGCTTGAATGCTTGGAACTTAATTTCCCAAGATCTAATCCATTGCGCAATATACAGTAACAGTAGGAATTGTTGACATTTAATTTCTACTTGGGCACCTATGGCAATGCATGTTTACAAGATACTTCAACTCCAGACCTTTTCTGGCACTTTTTGTTTACATGTAACAATCAGTATTTATTTCTAGAAAATTATTTAGAACCCCCAAACATTATATATTTTTTTAAAGCAGAGGCATTGAAAATAAAATGGCGGCCGTTGCAATTTTTTGTCACGCGGTATTTGCACATCGGTTTTTCAAACGCAATTTTTTTGGAAAAAAAGACACCTTTTTGAATTCTAATGCAACAAAAAAAACACAATACATAGCCCAATTATTTTGTAAAATATAAAAGATGATGTTAGGTTGAGTAAATAGATACCAAACATGTCACACTTTTCTGCACGCCTGTGCTACGGCCACAAACTACATACATATTATTTTAAAAGCCTTTTCATATTAACACTTAAGTTGTACAGAGGAGGTCTAGACCTAGAATTACTGCTCAGGACCTGACGGTCGTGGTGATTCCTCAAATGTGTGGGACGATCGCTATTTGTGTGCGTGCGGGACCGACGCACACGTTTGCCTTTGCGGGGTAGCATGGGGAAAGGGGGCACCTGCTACTAGTGTTAGTGCAGGCAAATTTATGTTATGACTCATGGTTAGTTTGTGAGTCTGAAATTGGGTCAGGGTTTAATGCAGGTCAGGCTGGATGGCTCCACAGAGGCAGGTCTTGGGTACATCCCCCTGGATCTGGAAGTTTGGAGCAACTCCTAGAAGTTAGTGGGTGGAGGCCAGGAGGACTGATCTGCATATTTGAGGGAACTTGGCAATCCCCAGGCAGAATGTCCTGGTGAGGTAGCTATGGGGGAGCCATGCTAGCAGGGGAGTCAGGTGGAAGATGGAGTGCTGAGGAGTCTGTTGGTGGCCTAGGAGGGACCCCTGGGTCGGGGGCTCTTCCTCCAGGCTGGGCTTGAGCTGGCTTGGGAACATCCTGACAACATTGCAGTTTGAAAGGAATCTTGCCTAAAGAGCAACTGGGAGCAAAGAGGACAGAGGGGAGAGACTACCACATGTAGCAAGTTTTTCAGGAGGACAGTGCTGTGCTTAATCTTTCCTATCCCTGTGAGATCTTGGAGCAGCCAGGTGGGTTGGTGGATAAGCAGTCAGGTGGACTGCTAGTTTATGCGGGCAGTAGAGCTGGGAGCAGTTTCTACGGTGGAGTTGAAGATACTCCTAAATGCAGCTTACAACACACTGTGCTATTTTCAAAAAAGATCTGAGAGTTCCTATTCCTCAAGGGGCTTTTGCTTTTGATCACCAAAGAATGTCAGTATCCAGGAAGGAGGACAGTTCAGGATCTTGTACATAGATATGAAGTTGTCCCCATTTATTGTTTCAGTCGAAATGGGCATCCCATAATTCCTTTACCCCATCCAAGTTATTATCCCTAATAAAACAAAAACAAGCTCAAAGGCTGTTCCTTGTGTCTGGATGCGAGTGGAAAATACTTGTTGCCTGGCTGTGTAGGAATAGGGGAACCTTTCACCAGCAGCTCCTGTGGAGGTAGTGCTACATTATGTTTTTTATTTTTACACTGTTGCTTTAAATTTTTTTTTTGCTGTTACAAGAAATGTACAGTAAACATCCTTGTGCCTGCAATAGGCATGTGACAGGTACACTTTATGGAGAGATCTGGGGGTCTATAAGACCCCAAATCCCTTCTCTGCCCATAAAAGCATTCAAAACACCAAGATCATTTTTTTTAATGCTTTCAATTTTTTTAAAGTGGTGCCGTTGGCATCCAGCTAAACCAGAAGTGATGTCAGATCATCGCTTATAACGGAGAGCCGATCAAAACTGATTCCAGCTTTGGCCGGCTGCCTGGCCAGCCGGCGCATCCACCAGCTGGTCGCTCGGGCTGTCCCGTCCCACCAAGCTGTGTCCCACCAAGCTGCTTGTAAAAGCAATCCAGTGGCTAGTTAGCCACTAGGATTACTATTACAAGAGAGCTGACCACTAGCTCTAAAAGACGGTACTGGGGGGGTGCCTGTGTTTGCGGGTGGGCTTCGTCAGCTGAAGTCCCACCCACATACTCTAAGCGTTGTCTTCATAGGCACTGTGAGGTCGTGTGGAGCCTTGAGCCCCCTAAATGCAAGGTTGCTCAATGCCGCATAGGACCCCAGCATACCCGCCTCTAGTCTTACTGCTGGATTTTGCCTGGGCTGGGAGAACCACCATCTGACCGTGACCAGGATTGCCGCCCAATAGTATATAAGGAAGTTGGGCATCGCTAGTCCTCCTGCAGATAGGGGTAGGTACAATATACGTTTCGCCACTCTGGGTGGCCTCCCAGCCCACACAAACGAGGTCACTATCCCTTCAAGGCGCTTAAAGAAGGCCCTGGGGATGTGCAAGGGGGTGTTTCAGAAAAAGTATAAGAATTTTGGGAGATATATAATCTTCAGAAGATTAACTCTGCCAACTGGGGTCAGTGGGAGTTTACACCATGCTGCACATTTTGCTGTCAGTTGGGACAGGAGAGGCTGGACAATATGTTCTATGAATTTTTCCGTACTAGTGATTTTTACACCTAGGCATGTAAATTCATCCACCCACTTGAGGGGATTATCCATGTCTAATCTATGGACGGAGGGGTGCAGTGGGAACAGAACCGACTTGGCCCAGTTTATGCGGATGCCCAAAAACTGTCCTGTTTGAATATCTCCAGAGCTCTCGTCAGTGACTCTGTTGCATCTGCAAGGTAGAGCAGTGTGTCGTCCGCATAAAAGGACACCTTTTCCTCTATCGTTCCCACTTGTATACCCTTAACCTTCTCCTCCGCATGTAGGGCTATAGCCAAGGGTTCTCGTGCCAGCGCGAATAGTCCCGGTGATAAGGGACAACCCTGGCGCGTGCCCCGCTCCAGGGGAAAGCTGTCCGAGAGACAGCCATTTGTGTGTATTCTGGCCCTTGGATTTGCATACAGCATTCGCAGCCATGTTGTGAATTTAGGACCTAATCCAAACCTGGACAGGACCTCCCAGAGGTAGCCCCACTCGACCCAGTCAAAAGCTTTCTCCGCGTCGAGTGAGGCCACCACTCCTGCCAACTCGGGACGGGCCCCGGCCATGTGTGTAAATAGTCTCCTGATTATGATATCCGTGCCCCTCCCCAGCATAAACCTGGTTTGGTCTGGGTGTACCAATGCTAGTGTTGCTGTGTTTAATCTGGTGGCCAGAACTTTGGCCAATAACTTGGCATCAATATTTATTAAAGAGATTGGGCGATACGAGGAGCACAGCGAGGGGTCCTTCCTAGGCTTAGGAATCACCACCACCACCGCCTCGCTCAAGGAGCTCGGGAGTTCCCCTGCCCTGTATGCATGTATGTATCCTGTAACATGGTGTGTAATCTATCCACACCATCTCGTGTTTACTTTGTGAAAGTTTATACACCAGGCACTGGGTGATAGTGCCATGTCTGTAAGTGCAATTTTTAATTTCTAATAAAGGCAAGTTCCATACAGAGAGCACTATATCTCCTTTCATTGCATGTACCTTGTCTATCTGGGGTTTTGGCATATTATATTAAGGAAATTGGGATCATCTGACCTATGCCTTATACAGCCGCTGGTTAACACTGACTGACGTGGAATCCAAGTATATTGACCCTTTATGGGAAGGCGCATGTGACCCACCTGTTTAATCAGGGGTCCATGTAGTGAGGTGAGCTGCTAGTAATACCAGCGGTGGAAGCTCTGCACGTTGTCACTGGAATATATTAATCATGAGTGGACACTTTTTGTGGGAACCTATTATGAACTTTTTATGAACTTTCTATGAGCGCTTATACCTTCAGAAAGGTGCACACGCCAAATATGATGGACCTTACAATAAACAAGTTTTATTGCACATGTTATACTCCGAATCCAAGAACTTCAGATATTGAACATATCTTTTACAATCTTTCTGATTCCACAAATGGTCATCAGTGGCAAAAATACAGGGGATGAAAAGAAACAATCTTCTTTGCATAATAAGTCATTAAAAGAAAAGAACAGCTGAAGGGAGATCACAGGCAATATAGGTGAATAGTCCTTTGCTTTCTGTTTGTTTTGTTTTTTCTTGGCAGCTTCCACAGCACAGGTTCACTGTAGGAGAAATTAAAATCTTTTAATAACCCTGTCATGAGAGAAACAGAGAAGCTGCTGGTTCTAACTGCTTTCATCAAAAACAAAAAAAAATGTTTTTGCCTTGTTCTTATTGCTGACCCTTTTACCTCCATTCTTTGCGTCATTGAAGCAGAACAAGCATGCAGATATGGATTTCAGATTTTTCTTGGACTATGGATCTGCTTACTTGCTTTAGGTCTGCGACTCCAAATGTTAAAGACATTGGATTTGCCTATGAGGCAAGAAATTAGCATTCTTAAAAAGAGGTCAGCAATGGCAGTCTCTGAATTTGCCTTATGATAGGTTACTTCAAACAACCTGTCTTCCTTACAGCTGCTACAAAGACAGCCTATCGATAGAAATGAATGGGGATTCCACTACGCCTACATAGCCCAAATGGGACAGTTCTTTTGAGGAGGCTGTGAGGGATCTCAGCCCAGTGAAGATCCACAAGGAGCAAAGAGTGGTAAGTGTAGAATTTGGGGTTAATTCTGGTGCTGGAGTTTATGTCAAGGACCACTGTATTGCCGCATACACAAATTCCGAGTATTTACACAAGTCCGACGCACAAAATTCCACGCATGCTCAGAATAAAGTACGAGACGGAAGCGCTCGGTTGTGTAAAACTAGCGTTCGTAATGGAGATAGCACATTCGTCACGCTGCAAATTTTAAAATCTTTCAATGCAGCGCATTCTCTTCTTCTTTATAATGCTAGAATAATGAAGTTGGTTTGCTGCTGATATTCACACACAGTTCTGACAAACGGATTTCTTATTATTTCTCATGATATCCTGAATAATCTTAGTTTTTTTGTGTTTTTTTCTCAAGATCTCCAGAATAATCTTTATTTTATTTTTTATAGTAATCGTCATAATCATTTTTGTCCTTTTGTGTGTCAAGTTACCACAACACCATTATTATCTTGTATTTTTTTAACCTCAAAGAGGTTGGTTGGTGTTGGTGTCCCTTGTTAATTTGACCTTGTATTTTTGAAATGTACCTGCCTACTCACAAACAAACTGTCCTTTTTGAAGTAAAACACTTAGCCAAGTATTTATCAAAATAAAAATTAAAAATTTATTAGGGGTCCTATCAAAATAAAGAGGAAGGCAACACTGGAGAAACAGTTGGAATCGGTGAAGCCTTTGTACCCCAGGGCAAACATCAATTTTTTGGCAGGCCAAATTGGTAGCCTGAGGAGTCCATTTAATACGGAGCACAATGCGGTCCAGGACTGCGAGAGATCGGGAGCAGCAGCAGATGACATATATGTCCCGAGGCTATGGTCTTACAACAGCCTGCGTTTTTTGCCAGACCAGACCGAACCCAGGCCATCACTCTCAAGACTACCTTGCACGCTTCCTTCCAGGCTGTGGCTGTGGTGCTGGAGGTGTTGCTGTCTATTGATATGTAAACCACTTTGTTAAATCAGAAATTAGTGATCAATAATAGCATCTAGTTAACATCATTAATTTTTGAACAAGAAATATGTTGAAAAATTCTATACCTGGCTCAAGCTGGGCTCCTCCACATCTTCCTGGGTAGAAGGCCCAGGTTGTACGTCGGAAGCCTCATCTGAGGTGGAAGGAAGTGTGGAAGGAAGTGTTGAGAGTGATGGCCTGGGTTCACTCTGGTCTGACAAAAACCGCAGTCTGTCGTAGTACCACAGCCTGGGGACATAAATGTTATCTGCTGCTGCTCCTGATCTCTGGAAATCCTTGACCCTTTTGCGCTCCCTATTATATGTGCTCCTCAGGCCACCAATTTTGTCCTTCAAATAGTTGATATCTGCCATGGTAATGACCGGCTTCACTAATTCCAACAGTTGATCCAGCGCTGCCTTCCTCTTTAGATTGTTGTTATAATATTGGTGTTTTACTTGCCACAGACAGGTCAGCTCTCTGTACTTAATAAAGTTTGGGAGGAAGTCTGGGTCAGTATCAACCATTTTCTCTACAAGACACAACACAAGACAAATCCTGATGTCAGGCTAAACTCTCCTAATTTTGGCCCAATATAGGCCTCAATCTATAAGCAGTATAGGCCACTAACCACTGTAGCCCCAGGTTAAAATTGTACCTTAATTTGCACGATCGACACTCCACTCACAGATCGTATGTATGACGCACGCATGTTATGCTTTATATACACTGCGCATGCGTGAAACTCCGCCGCTGACCTTCTTTCTAGTGTATTCCCCACCCCTTCTCTTTCAGCGCAGTAGGAGAGCACATGGCGGAGAGACAACAGGTGCGTGAGAATAGCAGCAACGACGACGAAAGCCCGGAGCCAGAAACGTCCCGATCCAGGAGGAGATTTAAGGCCTCAAATATGTCCTTTGTAGAGATTGTAGAGATGGTGGAGATGGTGGAAATCTTGAAGATAGCCGAGTATGTTGGGAAGTATGGACCATACAGAAACCCAAATGTGAGAAAGGCCAAGATCATGACGAAAGTTGTGAGAAGTCTGCAGAGGAATTTTGGGGTACGACGATCCAAGGAGCAATTGAGGAATCGCTGGTCAGACCTCAAATTGAGGGAGCAAGATCAGTAAGAAGGATAAGGAAACTGCTTCTAAAAAGTAAGTTTTTGTCGCGTGTTCCTATTATTATTATTAATTGCATGCTGGTCCATGTGCTTTTCTTTACTGTACAGTAACGTACGGCACAGTAACGGTCATAGTAAACATCGTTCGTTCGCCCACTAATACGATGTTTTTGACAGATGCAGGTTAACTATATTTGTTCATGCCTATTTGTATTAAAAGACATTTAGTACATTCTTGCCTAAATGGGTTTGTAACTAGAATGAAATGCAAACTTGATTCAGTTTACGGAGAGGACACTCAGCAGTTGTTTACACATCTGGATGCAGGAGCACTAGTGTGGGACACCAGAACACCCTTTTTAGGGTGTCCCATACAGGTGCTCCAGTGGATACTAGGGGTCTCTCCATGTGTGATACTTTACCAAAAAAGGTAAGTATTCCAGCTTTAAGAAAGGGAAAAAATCATGTCTTTAGTATGGAACTCTGCCAAAACAGACAATTGTACGACACTTCCAAGCAATGTTTCATATTCCTACTTCTTGCCTCAAATATCTGTGTGCTAAGTATACCTTTTTTATTATTCACATAGGGGAGAAAAGACTCGGGACATCTGAGGAACCCCACTACTCCAGAAGAAGGGGAAATCCCCACACACCCTGAAGAAGATGTGGAGGGAGAAGAAGTTCATGAAGTGGGTGAAACAGTGACCATAACAGGTCAGTGTCTGAGACCACAGCTTCAAGTAATAGATGTATGCCTGCATATTTATAATACATGGTGTATTTTTTATTTTTAGGTGATGTGGATGTTGTGGAAGAAGAAACTCATTTCAACAGTGCAAGTGCACAAGTCCTCATTGGGGAGATAATGGTGTGCAATCAGGATTTAGAGAAGGTCAAGGAATACATCAATGATGTACAACAAAAAATGAAGAACATCATTGATGTTTTAGGCAGAATCTAAAACACCCAAAAATTGAACAGTTTGTCGTTGTATTTTAAATTTTTACTAAAGTTTTAAACTAATTTGAATACCAAATTTTGAAGATGCACACAGTGTGTCAACATGTGCTATCTCCCATCATGGGATATCGATGTACGTGTTTTGTGGGTGCAACCCCTTCCTCGCAACTAAAGTAGATGAGAGGAAGGGGTTTAACTCCCGAAACACGTCCATTGATCCCCCATGATGTGAGCTAGCACATCTTGACATTAGGCATGGGATCAAGAGGGAAATCCATATTTTCACTCCCAATTTGTGTGCATCTTCAAAATTTGGCTTTTACAGGGGTGAGATGACCTCATCTGATGAAGGCAAAATCAACACAGTTTTGACATATTAATGTCTCATATTGCCTTAAAGTTATCAAAGTTGAACTTTGTATGTTCCTGAGTTGTGGATGTTGATGTTTTATGGTTTAAATATGCCTGTTTAACCAAAAAAAGGCTATATACTGTCACACATACATGTTATACACCAAAGATGTTGGTTTGTTAGAAAAAAACTTTTTTTAACGCGCATATGAATGTGCATGGAGTAAAATGTTTTATACTCAACAATGTGTGTCTTCTTCTTTCAATGCTCAATACCAGTTTTTGGAGTAAGTTGGTGTAGTTACAGTGACAATGCATTAATGATAAAAATAGTCATCCTTTTCAGCTCCATGATTGGGGCAAATTTTAGAGAACTGTGGGGGTTATTTACTAAAGGCAAATCCACTTTGCACTACAAGTGCTCTTTCAGTGCAGTTTCAGTGCACTTTCAAGTGCACTTGCAGTGCAAAGTGGATTTGCCTTTAGTAAATAACCCCACAGTTCTCTAAAATTTGCCCCAATCATGGAGCTGAAAAGGATGACTATTTTTATCATTAATGCGTTACATACATTAACAACAAAACATTTTGTGTTTGTAGCAGACTTACAACATAATAGTTAGCTGAAGAAGAGATTGTCACCTCATGTATCAAATAAGTTATGTTTGCACTATTGAAGAAAATGGACTAAAATAAAAGGACATTGGAGAACCGAGGAGACAGCTAAAAGAAACACAAGCAGTAAATCAAATGAAATATGAGTTCAGTTTATAAAAAAAAAATATTTAAAACATGTTTTAGACATTGTCTGGCATATCAATGGTCCCCCTACCCGCAAAGTACTCTACATACTTTTGATGAACTTCTCGGGGGCGCTTTGGGGGGGCAAGCCAGGATGGCCAGGTCCATGAGCTGTCAGGGTTGAAGGATCAGGAAAACCGGCCTCAGTCCCAACTGAGGCCACATAGTTTGATGCATTTTTCCTTAAGAAATTATGGAGTATGCAGCACGCAAAGAAAATATGATTTATTTTATATTCCGCCATGTTGATCGCTGTGATAAGTAGGCGGAACCGGCTGGCCATTATTCCAAAGGCATTCTCCACCACTCTTCTGGCTCCGGCCAGCTGGTAATTAAAAACCCTCTGGTCCGGGGTGAGGGTCCTCATGGGGAATGGCCGCATCAGATGGTCACTCAGCCTAAAAGCTTCATCAGCAACGAAGACAAACGGGAGTCCTGCCACGTTGTCTTCTGGAGGTGGTAAGCCCAAGCTCCATTTCTGGAGACGTCTGAAGAACTCCATCTGGGCGATGAGTCCACCATCCGACATCCGTCCATTTTTCCCCACGTCCACATACAGGAACTCGTAAGACGCCAACACCACCGTCAACAGCACAATACTATTAAACCCCTTATAATTGTAATAGTATGACCCCGAGTTGGGGGGTGGGACTATGTGGACATGCTTCCCATCTATTGCCCCTCCGCAGTTGGGAAAGTCCCACTGCTGGGCAAACTGGGAGGCCACAGTCTGCCATTCCTGTGGGTTTGAAGGAAACTGTGGCATCAAACAAGAAAAAAAAAATGGTACTTTTGCACATAACATTGCAAGCAGAATAGACACAAGCATTCTTGGCCAACATAAGTATAACATTTAATTTAAGGAGTATTTAAAGACAAAAGTATAATAAGGTCCACTTATCACATTCCTCACCCCCTCTGATGGCCCATTGGAAAATTTTAGGATGGGGGGTGGATGGGTAGATATTTTGGACAGGTAACCCTCTCCACTTCATTGAGAGATGAATGCATAAATAATGTGTGTTACTTTGGCCAGCCCCTCCTTACTTACACTATTGGCAACCCACTGGACAGGTAAGAAGTGTCATATATCAAAAATATGAATACACACTGTCCTAATTGAAGCACATTTTTACATTTTGCAATTACCCATCAAGATAATAGGAGAACAAAACTTGAAACAGTACCATTTGAAAGTATTCAGGCAGGCCCTTGCACTACATGTTTTGGTGAATTCATTCATAAATATGAACACAAAAGAGGTAGGTATAGTGTGTATGGGTTTGGCAAAGTCAGCAGATTATTGTGATAAATCAAGATGCAGCGCTAATATAATGAAATAATGAATTGATTGATCAAAAGAGAATAATGGTGAAAACACTCTCAAATAAAAAAGCTAATGCAAGTACCACACAGGATTGGCTAACAGTGATGCACAAATAATGAATAAATTGAATATGAAATAGCCAATACAAACTAATAATGGTGAAAAGAACTCTCACTTAACAAAACTAAGACAGTTACCATAAAAAATAATAAAAGTGATATGTGATAAAATATAAACCTCATTGAGTATTGGTATCCGTTGACTTAGCAGTTGGGGGGGGTCCAAATGAGTTTGGGCCCCCCAAAAAAAGCCTCTTGCACTCTGCCTGAATTTAAGGACAACAATAACATTTGGACACATTTTAGGGGGTGTTTAGGGTAAGCACCACAACGGAGATGACAAAATACATTGTTAAGTGACTAGGCTAGGTGTGTATGGGCCCAGGATAGCATGCTGGGGAGGTTAGTGAAGGCAAATATGCATGAAGGACAAAAAAGGAACTTTAAAAGCTTCCACCATGCATGAGGACAAAGAGGACAGTCAGAGCATATTACAATCATGGTAATTATGGAATGAACAAATAAATACAGTACATTAGCAAACATTAAATACATAGAATGTGATGTTAAAGGAGAAAACTTACCTTAATATAGTCCTTCTGCAGGACCTGTATGATGGCAGAACAGGTCTCTGGAATAATGATTCCCAGAGCCTGGGGAAGATACCATTCGTAAACTTGATATCCTGGAGACTTCGCCAAGTACCGCAAGGTGGCGACAAGCCTCTGCTTGGGAGTGATGGCTTGCCGCATGCAGGTGTCCTGCTTGATAATATAAGGAGACAGCAAAGCCAACTGACGGTGAAAAACGGGGTCCGTCATCCAAAGATAATTCCTGAAATCACCAGGATTATTCTCCCAGATCTCCGGCAGCAAAGGCATGTGAGAGAATTGGTCACGCTGGAGCAACCAATTCTTGGTCCATGAACTCCTGCTCGCCTTGTTCATGGATTGGACTTGGGTCAAAGCAAGAACTCCAACACCAAGCCCCCGCACAGCACGAACTCTACGATGAGTACATACCCGCAACATGGCTTGAAAACAAACGGCTGGTCAGAACGAACTGACAGAACGCACTGAAAATCAGAAAGGACCTTAGAAGAACGATCTGAAAATCAGAAACAAGCGGACAAGAACGCACTGAAAAACAGATACAAACTATTAAAGAGAACACACTGAAAGACAGGAACGAACTGACAACACGCACTGAAGAACAGATACGAACCCACAAGCACAAACTGAAGAGCAGTAACGAACTGAAAAGCACGAAGCTGAAAAGCGCGAATCGTCTCTCACCAAACTTCTACTAACACGAGATAAACATAAGATTAGCAGAAGGAGCCCAAAGGGTGGCACACTGGCTATTGAACTTCCTTTTTAAAGCCCCATCGTACGTGTTGTATGTCACCGCGTTCTGGACGTTTGAAATTTCCGACAATATTTGTGTGACTGTGTGTATGCAAGACAAGTTTGAGCCAACATCCTTCGGAAAAAAATCCATGGTTTTGTTGTTGGAATGTCCGATCGTGTGTACGCGGCATTAGACTACTAAAGGTATACCTTATTATCATATCAATGAACACTAAAGAGGTACCTCACTCAAAAGTTCTGCTCTTTCTCCCCTCCCCCCCCCCCTTCCTTCACATTTGGCACTTCATTTTTTTTGGTGGGGGAGGGGTACCTGCTTTTGACTGCGATAATCCGATTAGAAATTCAGCCCCCTTCCTTCTCCCGCAGTTTTCTGGCACACATCACAAGTCCCAGAATGCTGCAGGACCATTCAGATGAAGCAGCAAGGAGTCACAGTCAGCTGCTCACAGTTAGTATGCCATTGCTGGGGACCGAAGCCCAGTGAAAAAACCTGCTGGGTGAGCACAGCGCTGGATCCCTGGACAGTTACATAGTTACATAGTTACATAGTAGGTGAGGTTGAAAAAAGACACAAGTCCATCAAATCCAACCTATGTGTGTTATTATGTGTCAGTATTACATTATTTATCCCTGTATGTTGCGGTCATTCAGGTGCTTATCTAATAGTTTCTTGAAGCTATCAATGCTCCCCGCTGAGACCACCGCCTGTGGAAGGGAATTCCACATCCTTGCAGCTCTTACAGTAAAGAACCCTCTACGTAGTTTAAGGTTAAACCTCTTTTCTTCTAATTTTAATGAGTGGCCACGAGTCTTGTTAAACTCTTTTCTGCGAAAAAGTTTTATCCCTATTGTGGGGTCACCAGTACGGTATTTGTAAATTGAAATCATATCCCCTCTCAAGCGTCTCTTCTCCAGAGAGAATAAGTTCAGTGCTCGCAACCTTTCCTCATAACTAAGATCCTCCAGACCCTTTATTAGCTTTGTTGCCCTTCTTTGTACTCGCTCCATTTCCAGTACATCCTTCCTGAGGACTGGTGCCCAGAACTGGACAGCATACTCCAGGTGCGGCCAGACCAGTGCCTTGTAGAGCGGGAGAATTATCGCTTTATCTCTGGAGTTGATCCCCCTTTTAATGCATGCCAATATTCTGTTTGCTTTGTTAACAGCAGCTTGGCATTGCATGCCATTGCTGAGCCTATCATCTACTAGGACCCCCAGGTCCTTTTCCATCTTAGATTCCCCCAGAGGTTCTCCCCCCAGTGTATAGATTGCATTCATATTTTTGCCACCCAAATGCATTATTTTACATTTTTCTACATTGAACCTTATTTGCCATGTAGTTGCCCACCCCATTAGTTTGTTCAGGTCTTTTTGCAAGGTTTCCACATGCTGCGGAGAAGTTATTGCCCTGCTTAGCTTAGTATTGTCTGCAAATACAGAGATTGAACTGTTTATCCCATCCTCCAGATCGTTTATGAACAAATTAAATAGGATTGGTCCCAGCACAGAACCCTGGGGGACCCCACTACCCACCCCTGACCATTCCGAGTACTCCCCATTTATCACCACCTTCTGAACACGCCCTTGTAGCCAGTTTTCAATCCATGTACTCACCCTATGGTCCATGCCAACGGACCTTATTTTGTACAGTAAACGTTTATGGGGAACTGTGTCAAATGCTTTTGCAAAATTCAGATACACCACGTCTACGGGCCTTCCTTTATCTAGATGGCAGGCGAGTGTCCTATTATTAAAAGTCAGCTGCTACATTGATGATCCCTGGGTCCAATTCCAAAATTAAAAGGCATCCTTAGACATTATTAGCAGCCTGGGTAGTCATATCCCTTCACTGGAAATCTCCTACAACCCCTCACCTTTTGGAGTGGGCCCAGATTCTTAACAACATCATGGAAACACCTGTTGCAGAAAATAGTTTGGACTCGAGAAAGTACGCACTTTGTGGATATGCTGGCGGGCATATAGCGATTCAGTCATTTTTTGAAATCTAGTAGTGGGATAGTGTATCCACCCTTCCTATGGTTTCATTGGGGCATGTACCATTTCCTTTTTTTTGTGGTGGCTTTTGAGCACTTCTCAGATCTTTTCTATTTTCTCTTTCCCTTTTCCTGTCCTGTTTTTCATTGCAAAATCATAAAAAAGTTACCGTTACTGTTACCTCCCACCCTGGTCCAATTGATTATTTTGTACTGTGTTTTTGGGTACTGTATACATCATCTTTCCGTTGCATTGTTTTGATCTCTTTTTTGTATATAGTCCCTATTGACAGTATGACTTATTATGGAAAGTCTTTTACATCCATACATGTCCTTAAGTATGTTTGTACCCTGGTGTTTGTCTGAATAAAATGTTATTTAACTCAAAAGTCAGCTGCTACAGTTTTTGTAGCTTCCGACTTAATTTTTCAGAAGATGACTGAAGAACCACTTTAAAGTAGAACTAAAGGAAATTTTGGGTAGAGTAAGGCAGGGTCCTTCCCTCCCCCTTCATGCCATCACACCCCTGGACCCTACTCAGACCTCGGACATAAAAAAAAGTCCTGCTAGCAGCAGGAGCGGTGAAGGAGCGGTGTATACACCACTCCTTCACCGCTCTTGCCCATTGAAATCAATGGGGCAGCGCGCCAATACCGCCGGCAAAGCGCCTCTGCAGAGGCACTTTGCGGTGGTTTTTAACCCTTTCTCTGTCATTTTACCCCCCCCCCGCTAGCGACTGAATACCACAGCTAAAACGACAATAATAATAGCGGCGCTTTACCGCCAACGCACTTTCCACCCCAGTGTGAAAGAGGCCTAAAAGAAATAAAAATGCCATAAATCTATCCCCTATTTTGTAGACGCTATAACTTTTGCGCAAACCAATCAATATAGGCCTATTGCAATTTTTTTTTACCAAAACAAATGTAGAAGAATACATATTGGCCCACACTGATGAATAACGTTGTTTTTTTATATATTTCTTTGGATATGTATGTAGCTCTGGTAGATTTTTATCTACCGCTGATAGGTAAATTTAGTGGGTCGCTTATTATAGGAAATTAGATTTGCCTCTGTTCCAGCTTGGCTGACGTTGCATGCAGTTCCACATTGTGCCAGTGGGTGTTGTTGTCACCATCGGCAGGTGTTAGAAAAGCAATGCGTTGAAGCGAATGAGTGCTCCTCTGTCCCGGAGATAACTCGGTGGAGGTGGTCCTCCGAGTTGCATTCTGGGAGAGGGTATTTATGGGACAGACGCCATGTTTTAGGGTTCGTTTTCAGCCACCTGCTGGCCCTCCTGGCCGTCAGGTATGCACTAGGAATACCACCTCGTGGCGGAGGCCCGCATCGCTGAGGCGTGTGGGTGGGCCCAGAAGCCAGTCTGGGGCCTACCACAGCAGCGGAGGAATGGTCCTGAGCTGTCTATCCTGTGTGAAGAAGCTGGACAACCGAGAAGATCCCAGGGGAGGACCTGTCATGGAAGGATCATGCAGAGTGCTGGTCTGGAGAGGGGCCTGGTGACTCGGTTGGAGGACGCATTCCAAAGTAATCTTACAGTATAGTACTGCTGGGTTGGCTTAAAGGTTCAAGTACTGTATCTGACATTAATCACAAACCAATACATCCTATGGCAGAGGATCGTACGGGTTTTATTCCAGATAAGTCTGTGGCAGAGACTTTTGTTCATGCTACGTGCTGGCTGCTAGGGGAGAGATGTCTATCCAGGCGGGCAAAAATTGAATCCTACGAAAGGGGGACTATTCAATTGCAAGTGTTCAATTACAAAGAATGTTCTGAAGAAATACAACAGAAAGATATTTGAGCTTCCCTGCAGCTTTCCTACTACCTCTTCCCTGCTACTTCCCTTGTTCGTTTTATTAAAGCATTGGAAAACCTACTCAAGTGTTTGGTGCTTATATCGTCCAGAGGTAAACTCAACGGAACCCTAGACCCGGTGCCGGTGAAACAGAGGTATTGAGAGTGAAGGTAACAAGCCCGCTTAAACCAGCAGCTCCACCGAGAGTTATTGCTACATCTATTATAGCAAAATATATAAAAATAGCTTTTTTTCAAAATTGTCGCTATTTGTTTGTTTATAGCGCAAAAAATAAAAACCGCAGAGGTTATCAAATACCACCAAAAGAAAGGTCTATTTGTGGTAAAAAGGACAATTTTGTTTGGGTACATCGTCGCACGACCACGCAAGGGGCCAAATCCTTCCGGGGCTGAAGTGGTTAATAACACTTGAGTCTATTTTGCTCTGGATCAAGAGGGCAGGCCCAGATGTCAACAGCAGGTCACACCATCATAAGAAGGGGCAAGGAAGAAAATAATCCACATTCTTACCTCCCACAATGAAGTCTGCAAAAGCCGAGAGGGGAATAAATGGGAAGACCATAGAATATAGTTATGTGATATCATCAATAACTCCGGACACAGCCAGGGGGAAGGCACACCCCTCCACTCCCTCCTTCTGCTCCAGGCCAGTTGCAGAAATGTTGCTAAGATGGTTTTCCATGCAGTCACCCAAGGCAGGGAAGCCCTTATACAATATGGAAAAAATTGGGAACACACTCTTTTTAACTGGCGATGAAATAAGGGACACTTTTTTCGGGGGGCAGCCCCAAATCAGGGATTGTCCCTGGAAACTGGGGACATCTGGTCACCCTAGCATTGTATGTGAGGATGTAGAATTTCCGCCCATATTCCGGGCTGCAGCAGATCAGAGAGTACTTATTGCCAGGGGAATAAGAAATAAGGAAATTATTTCTCTGCTTTCTACTCCCAAGACTAAATAAGCAACAATACTTACTATACTAAGGGGGAACTCATAAGCTAATGTATACAGTTTGGGAGACTGTCCCTTAAAAAATGGACTTTTAAGTATGTACAGCTGACACTAAGGTGAGCACAAAATTGATTTAAAAACAGGTTTATTTCATACAAAAATATTAAAATATACACACTATAATACAAATAAATATATGATAGATGAATGAACTATATATACATATAGTTCATTCATCTATCATATATTTATTTGTATTATTTGAATGAACTATATGAAATACTCTGATATTATTGATGTTTTTTCAATTTAATGACAACTAGATATATTTTGTATTTCCCTGAAGAAGCAGAGATGTAACTCTGCGAAACGCGTTGGCTGCGTCTACACTTATGAATCCATACCAGCATTGGAAACAAGTATCAGTATCAACATCAGTATTATGCTATGTTCACAATTTATGAGATGTTTATCTCTGTGTGTATATTTTAATATTTTTGTATGAAATAAACCTGTTTTGAATCAATTTTTTGCTCACCTCAGTGTCAGCTGTACACCCTTAAGACCCCTTTCACACTGGAGGCGTTTTTCAGGCACTAAAGGGTTAAAAACAGCGCCTATAAAGCCCCTGAAAAATGCCTCCCTTGCTGCTGCAGTGCGCTTGCAGGACGTTAGAAAAAGTCCTGAAAGCAGTATCTTTGGGGCGATGGAGGAGCGGTGTACACCACCAGCTGTACATAGTTGCATGGGCTAATCATTTTAATAACTCATCGGTGTATTAGATTGTTAAGTTAACCGCTTGCCGACCGCCGCATGTACATTTACGCCGACACAATGGCACGGACAGGCAAATGGGCGTACAGGTACGTCCCTCTAAATTTGCCGCCGTGCCATCGCGTGCCTGCCGCGAGCTTCGTGAGTGTGATTGCGGGTACCGCGGACTCGATGTCCACGGGGATACTCATCAATAAGATGAGGAAGAACAGGGAAATGCTGATGTAAACAAGCATTTCCTCGTTCTGCCTAGTGACAGGACACTGATCACATTTCCCTGTAATTGGGAGCGGTGATCAGTGTTATGTCACACGTAGCCCCCCCACAGTTACAATCACTCCCTAGGACACACTTAACCCCTACAGCGCCACCTAGTGTTAACCCCTTTACTGCCAGTCACATTTACACAGTAATCAGTGCATTTTTAATCGCACTGATCGCTATATAAATGACAATGGTCCCAAAATAGCGCCAAAAGTGTCTCAGTCACGATAAAAATCACTGATAGCCACCATTACTGGTAACAAAAAAAAAATATTAATAAAAATGCCATAAAACTATCCCCTATTTTGGAGACGCTATAACTTTTGCGCATTCAATAAACACTTATTGCAATTTTTTTTTACCAAAAATATGTAGAAAAATACATATTGGCCTAAACTGAGGAAAAAAATGTTTTTTTATATATTTTTTGGGGATATTTATTATAGCAAAAAGTAAAAAATAATGTTTTTTTTTCAAAATTGTCGCTATTTTTTTGTTTATAGCGCAAAAAATTAAAACCGCAGAGGTTATCAAATACCACCAAAAGAAAGCTCTGTTTGTGGGAAAAAAAGGACGTCAATTTTGTTTGGGAGCCACGTTGCACGACCGCGCAATTGTCAGTTAAAGCAACGCAGTGCCGAATCACAAAAAGTGCTCTGGTCTTTGGCCAGCCAAATGATCCGGGGCTGAAGTGGTTAAGCAGCAAGGGAGGCATTTTTCAGGCGCTTTTCGGGTGCGTTTAACCTTTTCTTCGGCCGCTAGCGGGCGCTTTTAACCACTAAAATGACGGTAAAGCGCTGCTAAAGCTGGCAGCGCTTTACCACTAATGCGGCCCGCTGGCAGTGTGAAAGGGCTCTAAAAGTCCATTTTGTTTATGGGACAGTCTCCCAAACTGTATATATTCTCTTAGTAACAGGATGTGGATGCAGCAGCTGTCCCTAGCACTGGTAACAAACTTTTGAACTGGAACCCATAAGCTATCTCTAAAGGCTGACTGCAGTTCAGCTTTAAAATCTTATAAACTGAAACAATAGCAGTGCTTAACCTAACTACTGTACACCTTATCAGCTTCCAGTTTTCTCCAAACGACAGGTGTACTCTAAGCTATTTGGCGATAATCTGTCTAATGTATGAGCGAGACTTTGAAACTGCTTTCACAATGTTTTCTGTGCACTTTAGATAATTTGCTTTGTACCTGTGATTGGCTTGTTTACCTGTCATGGTATTAGCTTTGTGCAAAGCTGTACCTGTGTGATGAATTACATTCATTAGACAGGGCAATAGCTCCTCAGTTACACACAGGCAAGGTGCGCTTATTGTAAATTGCCTGACTAATGTCATTGAAGGAGACTCTTAAAGGTCACTTGGCTGTAAGGAGTGGAAGGTTTTTTTTGTATTTATTTTTTTTCTAACCAAGATAGTGGATTGATTAACTCCAGCTGCCTCCAGTTATTTGTTTGAAGCCATTAAAAATGACTGCTGTGATACATTTTCTCATTTCTTGTGTATTGAATAAACACTGAGTGATAAACCCAACCACTTAACTTAACAATCTAATACACCGATGAGTTATTATAATGATTAGCCCATGCAACTATGTACAGCTGGTGGTGTTATAAATGACTAGTATTGGCAATACGCAGTAATCTCCAAGTCTAAAGTCGTAGCACATTTTCATAAATTGTCCTACCTTTGCTAAGTAACAAATGTAAATAGATCAAAATTTCCTTTGGTCTGCAAGACTGGCTGAATGTATTGACTACTTAGCTTGTAATTTAGGGCAACGATCTGCTGCTACAATTGCCATTCATTTATATTCTGAGGTAATGCAACAACTGTCAATTGCAATGTTTTTCTTTAAGGCCTCATGCACACTGGACGTTTTTTGATGATTTTACAGCAGCTGTTTTTGGCTGTAGACGTTTTTTTTCTACAGTCATTAAACTCTCCATCATGTTATCCTATGTGTCCATGCACACATAGGCTGTTATCAGCAGTTTTGGGCAGTGCTGTTTTTGAGCAGTAAAAGCAGAGAGGTTTTTCAGCTGTAAAAACGCTCTAAAGCTGATAAACGCTGATAAGCGTCGATAAGAACTCTGAAAAACGTCGCTCACCAGCGTGTGCTAACCACTTCCCGCCCGGCCTATAGCATATTGACGGCCGGGAAGTGGTTGCGTTATCCTGACTGGGCGTCATCTGACGCCCAGCAGGATTACCCCCTAGCGCGGCGATCAGGGATGGCGTGTGTCCCTCGGACATAGCGCTTCCCAATCACGGTAAACAGCCAATGAAGTTGGCTGTTTACCACGTGATCGGCTGTGTCAAAGTCACAGGCGATCACATGACATGTCATATCAAACTTGGCTCCGTGCGTGCTGCCAGAGGAGTGCAGAGCAGGGATCGAGGAAGGCGCGTGTCCCTTGAAATTGGCTGTTTACAACGTGACCGGCTGTGTCCAATCACAGCCGGTCACGAATGTAAACACTGAGGCGCAATCAATCAGCCCATCTGTCAATCATCTGTCACAGGCCCACCGCCATCGGTACCGCCATTGGTATTGCCACACAGGCTACCAGTACCGCCATCGGTACCACCGCCAGTTCCGCCATCAGGCCCGCCACTAGTACCGCCATTGGTACCACTATCAGGCCCACCATCTATACCACCACACAGGCCCACCACACAGGCCTGCTACCAGTATTGCCTTCAGTACCGCCACAGTACCACCATCAAGCCCGCCATCGGTACTGCCATCCGTACCGCCATCCGTACTGCCACCACCGCCCGTACCACCACCTGTACCGCCATCGGTACCACCACCCGAACTGCCACCTGTACCGCCGTCGGTACCGCCACCACCACCCGTACCGCCATCAGTACCACCACCACCACCTGTACCGCCACCTGTACCGCCATCGGTACCGCCACACAGGCCCGCCACTAATACCACATCGGTACCACCACTACCACCAGCAGTACCATTACATAGGCCCGCCAAAAAGCACTACCATAATATTGCAATATCACAGGGTTTACACACCTGAGGAGGCATATGCCATTCTTACCAAGTCGGATGATGAGAGCAGCGGGGAGCTCCCATCATCCAATTCTGGTTCAGAATACGAGCCAGTGGAGGATAGTGGATCAGAGTCCGAGTCCGCGGATGAAACAATCCCTCCCAAAAGAATGAGATCAGGACCAAGAACAGGACCAAGATCAGGACCAAGATCAGGAGATCTGCCCACCACCAGCAGCGCCAGACCCCAGGAAGAAGAGCCCAGTACAAGTACTGGAATCACACGCCCAACCCGATGAACCCAGCCCCAGTCTTACCTTCCCGATGCCCTGGCAAACCCCTTATGTTTGCCTGCCAACTCAGGATCCGCTATCATCCCCCCTTTCACTGCACAGCTAGGTGTGCAGCCCGACACTACAAATTTTTCTCAATTCGATTATTTTTGTTTATTTTTCCCACAAGATTTGCTGCAGAATATGGTGGATCAAACTAATCTGTATGCATGCCAATTTATTGCTGCCAACCCTAATTCTTCCTATGCCCGCATGTTCCAGTGGCGACGCCTAACACTGGATGAATTTAAATTGTTTTTGGGTCTTACATTTAATATGGGGCTTACAAAAAAGAACGAAGTCCATGCATATTGGTCCACCAACCCCATCCACCACATGCCCATATATTCCGCTGTCATGTCCAGGACAAGATACGACATGAATATGCGTTTTCTCCACTTCAATGACAATTCACAGTGCCCTCCTCGAGATCATCTCAAATTGTACAAGATACACCCCCTAATCAATTCCTTTTCCCAGCGATTTAGAGACGTTTTTATCCCAGACCAAAAAATTTGTGTGGACCAGTCCCTCATACATTTTACTGGCCGACTGCACGTCAAGCAGTATATACCAAGCAAGAGAGCCAGGTATGGGCTGAAATTAAACAAATTATGTGATCGAGCCACTGGATACATCTTCACATTCCGGATCTACGAAGGCAAAGACTCCCAGCTCCAGTCCTCGTGATTGCCCCACATATGTTGGAACCAGTGGGAAAATTGTCTGGGAGCTGGCATACCCCCTGTTCGAAAAAGGATACCATTTATATGTCGACAACTATTATACCAGCCTGCCCCTTTTTCATCACCTTTATAGTAAAAAAAACCCTGGCCTGCGGTACTTTAAAAAAAAAACGGAAGGGATTCCCACAAAATATGTTGACAAAAAAATTGCCAAACAGAGAATTGGCATTTATGAGGAACGAGGAGGTGTTGGCCATGAAGTGGAGGGACAAGAAAGATGTCCACATCCTTTCTACCATCCACAATGACACCGTGCTGGAGATCCAAAGAAGACGTGGCCCCAGAATGTGTCCACCACTATAATATGTACATAGGGGGGCGGGGGGTGGATTTAAATGATCAGATGCTACAGCCCTATTTATCAACCAGAAAGTCCCGTTATTGGTACAAAAAAGTTGCGTTTCACATGTTTCACATGGCCCTTTTTAATTTGTTTGTCTGCTACCAAAAAGCAACTCAAAACCAACAAATTGCCTACCTTAAGTATATTGAAGCTATCGTCACTGCCCTCATTTACCAACAAGGTCCCGCCCCAGGAAGCATTCGCTCTGATAGCGTGAGTCGACTTCACGAGCAACACTTTCCCTATCACATTCCCCCCACAGAATCTAGAAGAAGACGCCAAAAGAAATGCCGTGTATGCAGCAGGAGGAGTAAGAAGAGATACCAGCTTTTATTTGCCCCAAATGTCCCTCCCAACCTGGTCCGTGCATCAGAGATTGCTTCAAAAATTATCATACATCCATCCAATATTAGTTCCCCTTATTATTAACAGACTGCCATTTCCCCATTTGCCTGCTACCATGTTAATTAACTGACCCTGGCCTGTTTACCGATGATGTCTTGGCTTGCTGATTTAAAACACGTTTTTGACTTCAACGTGCACCAACCTCAGCCTGTTTCCCGACGCTGTCTCTGCCTGCCGATTTAAACCATGTTTCTGACTCCCTTGTGCACCGACCTTGGCCCGTTAATGACCATGTTTTTGCCTGCCACTTGGACTGATCTTTTGCCCATCTACTTTAGTACACAAGGGTCTCACATATGTGAGGGGCTTCAGAATAGCGTTCTGAGTAGAGAAAAACATTTTTTCGTTTTCTGTGCTCCCAGAACAGGGTCTGGTTGCCCGGAGGCTTCAAAGCGATTTGGGTGGGAGAAGTCTCTGCCCCTGTCCCCCTGGCCCTAAGCTTGATGGTCCTTCCTGCTGCCTGGACCAATACTTTGGCTGTGCTAACCATATTGCTGCCTGTAATGACCCATGACATTATGGACCATGTTTTTTCCTGCTGCTTGGACCAATACTTTGGCTGTGTTGACCATATATCTGCCTGCTGCCTCTACTGACTTTGGACAGAATTTCTGTCGATACACCTCTGCCTGCTACCTGGACCTGTGCTTTGGCTGTGCTCTGTCTGTGCTCTGGCTGTGCTGACAGTATCTCTGCCTGTATGAACTCTGGACAGTATTCCTGCCTGCTGCCTCGATGATTGCTTTTGCTGTCGCTGACCTCATTCCAGCCTGCTGCCTGGACCGATGCTCTCCTCTGTGGACCACTGCACTTCTAAAAAACTACAGGTAATCTTTTGTTATTTGGTATGTACCTGCTATGTGTTAGAAATATGAAGGGCCTTCAAAAATGTGATCAGAAAATGATATGTGTAATTATTGCTGCTAGAATGGCTGGAGGTGCTACTTGGATGTTGGGCCTCTGTATGTGGCCAGGCTGTGTGAAAGTCTCACACATGTGGTATCGCCATACTCAGTAGGAGTAGCAGAATGTATTTTGGCATGTCATTTTTGCTATGTACATGCTATGTGTTAGAAATATCCTTTAAAGTGACAACTTTGTGTAAAAAAAAATGCATTTTCATTTTTTCCCACATTTTCCAAAAACTTCTGGAAAAAAATGAACCATTCAAAAGACTCATTATGCCTCATAGTTTATACATTGGGGTGTTTGCTTTCCAAAATTGAGTCATTTTGTGGACAATTCCATTGTCCTGGTGCTCTAGGGCCTTCAAAAATGTAATAGGTGGTTGAGAAATGAGATGTGCAATTTATGCTTGTAGAACGCCTGAAGGTGCTACTTCAATGTTGGGCCTCTGTATGTGGCCAGGCTGTGTAAAAGTCTCACACATGTGGTATCTCCATACTCAGGAGGAGTAGCGGAATGCATTTTGGGGTGTCATTTTGCTATGTACATGCTATGTGTTAGAAATATCTTATAAATGGACAACTTTGTGTAAAAAAAATACATTTTAATTTTTTTTCCACATTTTCCAAAACCTTCTGGAAAAAAATGAATCTTTTAAAAGACTCATTATGCCTCAAAGATTATACATTGGGGGTGTGTGCTTTCCAAAATGGGGTCATTTTGTGGACAATTCCATTGTCCTGGTGCTCCAGGGCCTTCAAAAGTGTAATAGGTGGTTGAGAAAGTATATGTACAATTTATGCTTGTAGAATGCCTGAAGGTGCTACTTCAGTGTTGGGCCTCTGTCTGTGGCCAGGCTGTGTAAAAGTCTCACACATGTGGTATCGCCATACTTGGGAGAAGTAGCAGAATGTATTTTGGGGTGTAGTTGCAATTATGCATATGCTGTGTGAGAGAAATAACCTGTTAATATGACCAGTTTGTGTAAAAAAAAAAATAAAATCTTAATTTTCCAAAGATTTGTGGAAAAAAATTACAACTTCAAAAAACTCACTATGCCTCTTAGTAAATACCTTAGACTGTCTACTTTCCATAAAGGGGTCATTTGTGGGGTATTTGTACTTTCCTGGCTTGTTAGTGTCTCAAGAAATGAGATAGGCCTTCAGTACATCAACTTTCACAAAGACCAAATAATGTACACTAATTTGGGTTATTTTTACCAAAGATATGTAGCAGTATAAATTTTGGCACAAATTTAGGAAGAAAAATTATTTATGTGCAAAATTTTACAATAGAAACTAAAAAAAGTGTGTTTTTTTTCAAAATTTTCGCTGTTTTTTCGCTTATATCACAAAAAATAAAAAAACCCAGTGGTGATTAAATACCACCAAAAGAAAGCTCTATTTGTGAGAAGAAAATTATAAAAATTTTGTTTGAATACAGTATAGCATGACTGAGTAATTGTCATTAAAAGTGTGAGAGCGCTGAAAGCTGAAAATTGGTCTAGGCGGGAAGGTGCATGAGTGCCTGGTATTGAAGTGGTTAATGTTTTTGATCCATTGAGAAAAAAAATTTTTTCTTCTTCTTTAAAAAAAAGCTAAAACGCTAAAAAACCGCTAATAAACGCTAAAAAAGCGCTATTGCAAAAACGTTGAAAAAAGTTAAAAACCTCACTGCAAAGCTACTGACGGTTTTATAACGTTAATTTAACGTCCAGTGTGCACGAGGCCTAAAAGTCACCTATTGCCACTCATGTGACAATGAGTGTCAGTGTAATGACAACAGTGCATAGGGATATGTAAACCATGGCAGTATATCCAGAACTATAGTCATACCTCCCAACTGTCCCTGATTTCGAGGGACTGTCCCTGATTTGGAACAAAGTCCCTCTGTCCCTCATTCCTCCTCATTTGTTCCTCATTTTGGTTTTATCTATATAGTTGTATATAAAATGCACTATTTATCTTTCAAAAAGTGTTTCCCGCTGCTAAATCTTTCATCCAATTACTAAATTGCTGCATTTGTACACATCAAAATCCAATATAAAGGAATAGTAGTGGTAAAAATAAAGCACTTGTGGGTTTAACTAATATTAGTGTACTGCTTAAAACGAGCTAGCAAACAATTAAGTTTGAATAACTATAATAAATATAGTTCAAATTGATTCAGATGAGTGGAACAATAGCCCAGATTAGCCATTCCAAGGTTATACAGTACATATTAAAGTTGCAAATAAAAATAAAAAAAACTCTTTGGTAAAAATGACTAATAAAGTAAAACCAGGACATTTCCATGGATAAATATTTTAAGCACAGACATGAAGACGTATCATCATTATCCCTAAGGGTCAAAACAGATGCATGTAAACCCTTCAACAATTGACTGCAATCCACCAGCATGTATGTATAACAAAAGCACGGGAGAATGTGTGCACATGTGTAAATAAAATTAAACATTCAGATAATCCTTGGCTAATCACAGTAATGAACTCAGCAGTCCTGAAGTACTAAGGGCCCCTTCTATGTGGTCTGAATAATTTGCCAGTGGAAGCGTCATTTTGTTTTACTTCAAAACAATGTTGATTTTTACTGAGTAAGTATTTCCCTACTCTGTGTGACTTTACTGACAGGGAAATTGATTCCAAGAATATGAGAAGATAAAAAGAAGCCATGCATCGTCTAGTGAAATGTTTCTGTAGGCAAGCACTGTGCAATCCCTGCAGGGAAATTACTTACAGGTTTGCAGGGTGAACAAAGCTGGATTGTTAGTAAGTAGATAATAATTCAGAAAGCAGTGGAAATCAAGCAGCACTAAAGAACAGTATTAGAAAGATGTTATAACAATGAAAATGACTTTTTTTCCAACTCTTACATAATTTAGAAGACAATGCAAAGTGCAGACGTGCTTCTATTGTTCATGTTATTGCACTGACTAAGGATATATAAATGCTCAGTCCTAGATTATATTATTATTATTATACAGGATTTATATAGCGCCAACAGTTTACACAGCGCTTTACAATATAATACCGTAGGAACTATAAGCAAACTGGGCACATTGCTCTAAAACAGTGGTTCTCAACCCGGGGGTCGAAATGGCGAATTACCAGGGGTCACGAGTCCTGGGCTGTTCCTGATGCACGCACCGCTCTCCCAGCCATTTTGCGGCTGCCCAGCAGGGCTGTCCCTGGAGCCTGTGGCTGCCCAGCTGGGCTGTTCCTGCATCCCGCGGCCGCCCACTCAGCCTCTTAGCAGCCGCCCATTCAGTTCACGGCATGGGTGGGGGGGCAAAGACTAGAGGTCAGCTGACTGGTGAGGAATGTGAAGAGGGAGGGGGTGGAGGAGACTCTATCCCCTGATTTCGGCATACATGTCACTGCTGCGAGACACCACAAAGTCGGAGACACAGTGCGTAACACTACCTGTGATTACAGTTGCTATTAAAAGTCTCCACTACAGTTCTCAGATCAGTAAATGACCTTGATCAGAATTCATGGAGAGCTAAATGTCCATGGGTTAGGGACACAAATTACTTGTCTTGCCTTGAGTGCTGACAACCCACGCTAAAAAAATAATTTTACTGTTAGGGGTCCCCACAACTTGGGAAATTTTATCAAATTTTATCTAAAAGGTCCACACCATTCAAATTTGTACACATAAAGCATGACTGCAGTGTTTAAATTGAAGAAATGCAAAACTGTCTTTAATTTTCCTACAGGAGATTGCTGCATAGAGGCAGGTGTTTTTGACCTGAATGATCATTTTCTCGACATGGCTTCTGCCAGGATGATTTATTTTTCCCTGGCTATAATGTGAACCTCTTGCCAGAGATGTAGCTTGAAGCTTGTGGGCCCCGATGCAAGGTGACCTGCATCCAATGAAAACAGGGAAAATGTCAATGTAAAAATATAAACTTAAACTTTTAAAACTGGACAGTGTCAGTCAGTAGAGCTGTGAACACTGTCAGTAGAGCAGTGGACGGTGTGTGGACAGTGTCAGTAGGGCAGAGGAGGACGGAGTCAATAGGGCAGTGGACAGTGTGTGGACAGTGTCAGTAGGGCAGAGGAGGACGGAGTCAATAGGGCATTGGACGGTGTGTGGACAGTGTCAGTAGGGCAGAGGAGGAGGGAGTCAATAGGGCAGTGGACGGTGTGTGGACAGTGTCAGTAGGGCAGAGGAGGACGGAGTCAATAGGGCAGTGGACGGTGTGTGGACAGTGTCAGTAGGGCAGAGAAGGACGGAGTCAATAGGGCAGTGGACGGTGTGTGGACAGTGTCAGTAGGGCAGAGGAGGACGGAGTCAATAGGGCAGTGGACGGTGTGTGGACAGTGTCAGTAGGGCAGAGGAGGACGGAGTCAATAGGGCAGTGGACGGTGTGTGGACAGTGTCAGTAGGGCAGAGGAGGACGGAGTCAATAGGGCAGTGGACGGTGTGTGGACAGTGTCAGTAGGGCAGAGGAGGACGGAGTCAATAGGGCATTGGACAGTGTGTGGACAGTGTCAGTAGGGCAGAGGAGGACGGAGTCAATAGGGCAGTGGACGGTGTGTGGACAGTGTCAGTAGGGCAGAGGAGGACGGAGTCAATAGGGCAGTGGACGGTATGTGGACAGTGTCAGTAGGGCAGAGGGGGACGGAGTCAATAGGGCAGTGGACGGTGTGTGGAAAGTGTCAGAAGGGCAGCGGAGGACGGAGTCAATAGGGCATTGGACGGTGTGTGGACAGTGTCAGTAGGGCAGAGGAGGACGGAGTCAATAGGGCAGTGGACGGTGTGTGGACAGTGTCAGTAGGGCAGAGGAGGAGGGAGTCAATAGGGCAGTGGACAGTGTGTGGACAGTGTCAGTAGGGCAGAGGAGGACGGAGTCAATAAGGCAGTGGACGGTGTGTGGACAGTGTCAGTAGGGCAGAGGAGGACGGAGTCAATAGGGCAGTGGACGGTGCGTGGAAAGTGTCAGAAGGGCAGAGGAGGACGGAGTCAATAGGGCATTGGACGGTGTGTGGACAGTGTCAGTAGGGCAGAGGAGGACGGAGTCAATAGGGCATTGGACGGTGTGTGGACAGTGTCAGTAGGGCAGAGGAGGACGGAGTCAATAGGGCAGTGGACGGTGTGTGGACAGTGTCAGTAGGGCAGAGGAGGACGGAGTCAATAGGGCAGTGGACGGTGTGTGGACAGTGTCAGTAGGGCAGAGGAGGACGGAGTCAATAGGGCAGTGGACGGTGTGTGGACAGTGTCAGTAGGGCAGAGGAGGACGGAGTCAATAGGGCATTGGACAGTGTGTGGACAGTGTCAGTAGGGCAGAGGAGGACGGAGTCAATAGGGCAGTGGACGGTGTGTGGACAGTGTCAGTAGGGAAGAGGAGGACGGAGTCAATAGGGCAGTGGATGGTGTGTGTACAGTGTCAGTAGGGCAGAGGAGGACAGGGTCAGTAGGGCAGTGGACAGTGTCAGTAGTTTTCGATTTTTATTTTTTATTATTTTTACCATTTTATTTGATGTATTATTATTATCAGCATCATTATCAGCATAATCAGTGCAGGCCCGATGTACTCCACAGGCACAATTTTTATTTTCCCTTAATCTAATACAAATTCCCTTACTCTGAAGGGGGTTTGCTGGAAGGACATCAGATCTCAGGTCTAATGTCGGGAACTGGGAGTGGCACCTGAGGGCCACAAGCTGAGAAGACTCATAATGCAAATAATACCTGAATGTTGCCTTGCCAACTGCGATACAAATGTAGATTTTGTATTGTACCACCCTCTGTATTTCAGCCCAAGTCTAGTAAGTTCCTTGCTCACAGCAGAGGTGACATACGGAGTAAGTGAGTAGATAATTTATAAGCCACTCTCATTTCTTGCCAAATGTCTGATATGCTACTGGCTGAAATATTAAATGAATCTCAAGGTCTGGAGCAACGTCACAGGACTTGCATGGTGAATTAATTTACAGGATAACTATGCCTTTGCTAAAATATGAGTTCCTGCTTTCTTACATGTGTGCCATAAACTGAATTGTATACTTCCAATGCCCTCAGTATACTGCAATGCCCTGTACACACGGTTGGATTTTCCGACAGAAAATGTGTGATAGGACCTTGTTGTCGGAAATTCCGACCGTGTGTGGGCTCCATCACACATTTTCCATCGGAATTTCCGACACACAAAGTTTGAGAGCTTGCTATAAAATTTTCTGACAACAAAATCCGTTGTTGGAAATTCCAAACGTGTGTACACAAATCCGACGCACAAAGTGCCACGCATGCTCAGAATAGATGAAGAGACGAAAGCTATTGGCTACTGCCCCGTTTATAGTCCTGACGTTCGTGTTTTACATCACCGCGTTTAGAATGATCGGATTTTCCGACAATTTTGTGTGACCGTGTGTATGCAAGACAAGTTTGAGCCAACATCCGTTGGAAAAAATCAATGGATTTTGTTGTCGGAATGTCCGATCAATGTCCGACCGTGTGTACAGGGCATTAGAAGGAAGGCAAGAGCCAACTTAGTTGAGGTGACTTCTCTAGCACAGAGTTCAGAAATCCAGAATGAGAAAAATGTCACAAGTAAAGGGGAATTGTTAAGTCCCATGAGGAATCAGAGCAAGGAGAAACAACCTATTTTTGTGCTGAGAAAAAAAAAGATTTTGAAGGTAAATCTTTCATTGTAGGATTTGTTTGATTGTTTTAGCTGGAGTCTTCTTTGACTTTGAAAATACATAAAGCTTCCAGTTAATTTAAAGGATCAATATTACGAAAGTATATCATTCTGGTTGTACTGTCCTATTACCTTCCACAACAGGACTTCAGAGCCATTTAAGAAATTGCATACACTCTCCAGCAAAGGAAAAGAATGCTATTTAAAAATAACTTCCTTGGACTCAGTGATGGGAAATCCAATATACTTCCATGGATGCAAAGCATTGGCATCAAACATATTAGATCATCAATACTTTATACATTTTTACAATAGAGTGAGCCCACTGATTTTTTTTCCTCATGTATAAGACCATAACAGAAATGTGTTCATTAGATACATAGTTACATAGTTACATACCGTATATACTTGAGTATAGGTTGATCTGAATATAAGCCGAGGCCCCTAATTTACCACAAAAAAACTGGGAAAACGTATTGACCCGAGTATAAGCCGAGGGGGAGAAATGCAGCAGCTACTGTAAGTGGAAAAGAGGGTCAACAATGCCCATCTGCAGCTGCTTGCCTCCCTGTGTCCTGTGTATACCTCACTGTGTCCTGTGCATACCTCACTGTGTCCTGTGCATGCCTTCCTGTGTCCTGTGCATACCTCACTGTGTCCTGTTCATGCCTTCCTGTGTCCTGTGCATGCCTCCCTGTGTCCTGTACATGCCTTCCTGTGTCCATTGCAGCCTACCTGTGGCAATCTGCATCCTCTCTGTGTCCTGTGCATGCCTCTGTGTACTGATCTGCAGCCTCTGTGTGCTGATCTGCAGCCTCTGTGTGCCGATCTGCAGCCACCATTGCCAACATTGCGCCGATCAGTGTGTCATAAAAACATACGGCGGCCATTCCAGTGTTCAAAAGCCGTGCCTCCTCCTTGTCTGTGATAGGCAGAACACTCAATTTCCTAGCAGTCAGTGTTCAGCCTATCACGGACATCCGCTCATCCTCATACCACGGACGAGGATGAGAGGATGTCCGTGATAGGCTGAACACTGACTGCTGGGAAATTGAGTGTTCTGCCTATCACAGACGGGAAGGAGGCGCGGCTTTTGAACACTGGAATGGCCGCCGTATGTTTTTATGACACGCTGATCGCTGTCTGTCTACATGATATGCTGATCAGTTAGGCAGACGGTGGTGACTCGAGTATAAGCCGAGGAGGGCACTTTCAGCCTAAAAAAAAGGGCTGAAAATCTCGGCTTATACTCAAGTATATACGGTAGTAGGAGAGATTGAAAAAAGACACAAGTCCATCAAGTTCAACCTATGTGTGTGATTATATGTCAGTATTACATTGTATGTTCCTGTATGTTGTGGTCGTTCGGGTGCTTATCTAATAGTTTTTTGAAACTATCGATGCACCCCCCCGCTGAAACCACCACCTGTAAAAAGGGAATTCCACATCCTTGCCACTCTTACAGTAAAGAACCCTCTATGCAGTTTAAGGTTAAACCTCTTTTCTCCTAATTTTAATGAGTGGCCATGTGTCTTATTAAACTCCCATCCGCGGAAAAGTTTTATCTCTATTGTGGGGTCACCAGTACGGTATTTCTAAATTGAAATCATATCCCCATTCAAGCGTCTCTTCTCCGGAGAGAATAAGTTCAGTGCTCACAGGCTTTCTTCATAACTAATATCCTCCAGTCCCTTTATTAGCTTTGTTGTTCTTCTCTGCACTTGCTCCATTTCTAGTACATCCTTCCTGAGGACTGGTCCCCAGAACTAGAGAGCATACTCTAGGTGTGGTCGGACCAGAGTCTTGAAGAATGGGAGAATTATTGCTTTATCTCTTGACACATAAATATGCGTTTATTAGCATGAATATCCAATGGCAATGAGATATGTTGTTTACTGAAATAGGGAAGTGGTTAGGTCACGCTAGTTATTTAGAGTGTATGTATCATAGGATGTTCACTATTCACTAATAAAAGGAGGATTCTGTCTTACTGCTGGTAATATATACTGATCAGCCATAACTTTATGACCAACCACCCAATATTGAGTAGCTCCAATATTGAGTTTTGCGGTCAAGGGGTATGGACACCACTACATCTCTGAACGCTTGCTGGTATCTGGCACCAAGCCATCAGTAGAAGATCCTTTAATCCCTGTTAATTATGAGGTAGACAGATGCTCGATTGGATTGAGACCTGGAGAATTTGGAGGCCACATCAAAACCTCAACCTCATTGTTGTGCTCCTCAAACCATTTTTGAACCAGTGTGGCAGGATGCATTATCCTGATAAAAGAGGCCACTGCCATCAGAAAATACCATTTACATGAAGGGGTGTCAAGAAATATCCACATGGATGGCAGAATCCAAGGTTTCCCAGGGTAACATTACCCAAAGCATCAAACGGCTTGCCTTCTTCATATACTGTATCTTGATCTATTCCCCAGGTAAGCGACACACATGCACCTGGCCATCCACTCAATGTAAGACATAGATGATTCATTAGACCAGACCACCATTTTCCATTGCTCTTTGGTCCAGATCTGACACTCACTTGCCCATTGTAGGCGCTTTTGTCTGTATAAAAAATATAGAAAAAAGTGTAGCGCTAAGGTAAATATAATGAAAAGAAGGTTTTTTGGAACAAGGAGAAGGAGAACCACAATTTCAAGTGGCCCGTAACCTCAACCAGGCCAAAACCAAATATGTGTATACACAGACAGTGTGATACAAAGTGCAGTGCTTTATCTTTAGAAAAAAAAAAGTGCAAATGTGCATAGAAATAAAGTGAAGATAAATCAGCAATTGATAATCTCAAAAGTCCACATTTTGCTAGTGAAGAAATATAAAAAACTGTCCAAATTAGTGGTGGGGAAGTGTTAATCCCATATAAATGAAAAAAACTTATTATTATAGTCCATATGTTGCATGATGCAGTTGAAACGGGGGACCCAAGGCAGATATCCTTATAATACAGAAGCTCCAACTCAGAGGGGACCCAAGGCAGATATCCTTATAATACAGAGACTCAGAAAATGTAAGATAGAATACTCTTACCAACTTCGGTGGACTCACAAGCCGTGGGCGGTGAGTCAAACAGGCTTGTACTGTCTTGTGATAAATGACAGTATGAAGATGGATAATACACCAGAAGACGTCCTCCTCCTTGAATGGGAATCCCGGAGCCTGTCCTGTAGGTCAACTTCGGTGTCTGTAGACACGGGTCAGCATTGGCACTCTGACTATTTATGGCTATGCAGCCCCATACGCAACAAATTGTGATGTCCATTTTCCATCAACTTCAGGGACAATATGTTTATTTGCTGTGACCCAAGATAAATGCTTAGGGGCCCCTGCTCAGACTAAGAAGGCCCGATGAGTTGGTTGCCGCTGACTAGTGAGGATGCAGGCTGGGTGGTCAAGACCCAAAGCACACTGTAGAAATAGAAAGAAATAGCCAGGCTGCCTTCTCGCTCGGCCCGAGTGGTTAGCAGGTAAAAGCAGCCCCAGCTCGATGCATTCAGACAACGCCCCTAACATGTTTCACCCTGCCCTCAGCCCCAAGGGATGGGTGAAATATGTTGTGGGTGTGGACAGGATGAGGCTGTTTTTACCTGGTAACCACTAGCTCTGGGCTATTTCTTTCTACTTCTACAGCATGTTTATTTGCTGCCTAATATATCCTACCAACCTTCAGATGCCATTGTAACAAGATAATCAATGTTATTCACTTAACCTGTCAGTAGTCATAAAGTTATGGCTGATCGGTGTATATTCTGCTCTCATACTACATAGATACAGTAGGTGACTGCTTGTATCCGGCTTCACCAGCCACAGGAGCTGTTCAAGCTGACCTCCAGGCAGATATATGTCACATGTTAAAGCGTTTGTTAACCCAAAAAAAAAATCCTGATCCTGTTCACTTAAAGCATGTTATACAGCACCGCGCTTGTGCTGTGTAATTTGGCCCCCTGTATACCCTAAAATACCTGGCTGATCCTGCCTGGCTATACCCTTCCCCTCTGCAAACAGACCACTATAATCATGGCTGCTGAGCCTCTGATACCGTAGTCTGTTTGCGTGATTCCGTCAGCCGCAGCTCTCCTGTGTGCAGCTCACCCTGTGTCTGTGACCTCTGTTCTCCTCCCCCTCCCCTCCCTGCTCATACCTGCGCCCACCCCCCTTCCCGCTCCTGCTGATCACAAATCTGTTATTAAATGGTGCCATCCGCTCTGTACCATTATAGAAGTTTCCCTGTGCCTGTCTTCTGTAAAAAATCTGCCCCATTGTACCTGTATGAGCTCCGCTCCCACCGCTTAGCTGACGTGCGGCTCTCTTCTCTGTCCTCCTCTCTCCCCCTCCTCCCCAGCTGACGTCAGCGGGAGCGCTCGGCCCCACCCACTGCAGCTGTGAGCTGGAGAGAGAAGGAGGAGAGGAATCAGCTGTGCGGAGCTCGTACAGGTACATTCGGGCAGTTTTTTTTACAGAACACAGGCACAGGGAAACTTCTTATAGTGGTACAGAGCGGTTGGCAGCATTTAGTAAAAGTGGGTTAGCAACCACTTTAAGCTGTATATTAATAAATTGATTCATGATTTAAAAAAAAAATACAACTTCAAGTATTTGAATCGGCATGCAATTTTTCATACCCATGTATAGCAGCACTCAGACTAGGAGAGAGATAAAATTGTTTTTTCTATACTTCAGCTTTAATAAGTAGTGTTGAACTGACAGGCATTGAGTCCCTTTACACATTTTTTAGAGATTTTGTTTGAGATTATTTCCCGATTAATGTCATAGAAATGTCTCTTTCTGATCTGACCACATTAACTGTAATAAGCACATTGCTCTTTGTATTGTACAGTAAAACCTTGCATAATTTGTTCCTTTATATCAAAGTGAATTTCCCCATAAAAAATAATGGAAACTCAGATAATTAGTTCTACAACAATTTATTCATAAGTCCTTCAGTCTATAGTCCATATAAAAAGATTATAGCAATGTGATAGGCAGTGGCATCGCTAGGGGGTCGCTATTGAGGCTAGAGCCCCGAATCTTGGGCCCATAGCCCCGAGTCTCTTGCCACAGGGGTTCTTGCCTAACCAATGGACCGCGGCACCTCTGTAGCAGGGCTGCGGGTGTGGCGGGCGGGTTGCATGAGAGAGCCAGGCAGGCGGAAGGGAGAAGAAATGAGCGGGCAGATGAGCAGAGACGGCATCATCTCTCTCTGTCTGCCCAGCATCACCTCTCTTCCGCCCTCACAACACGGGCCTCTTTAATGTCGAAAGTGCTGCGGGGAGCAGAGAGATGACATCATCTCTCACTGCCCGCCCCTCATCACCGCTCTCCTGCCCTCACTCAGAACCGGCAGCTGCACCTGCCTCCGCCAAATGGACCAGTGCTGCCAGCTTGCTACCAGTGACCATGCTCATTTGGTTGCGCTGGCATGGCAAGTGACAATCTGCAAATAGTGGCAGATGACGTGGCAAGCGATCATCCACATCTGGTGGCAGGTGACGGTGGCAAGTGACAATCCACATCTGGTGCCAGGCAACAGTGGCAAGCGACAATCCGCAAATAGTGGCAGGTGACATGGCAAGCGATCATCCACATCTGATGGCAGGTGATGGTGGCAAGTGACAATCCACATCTGGTGGCAGGTGACGTGGCAAGCGATCATCCACATCTGGTGGCAGGTGACATGGCAAGTGACAATCTGCAAATGGTGGCAGGTGACAGTGGCTAGTGACAATCCACATCTGGTGCTAACCGACAGTGGCAAGCGACAATCCACAAATAGTGGCAGGTGACATGGCAAGCGATCATCCACATCTGGTGGCAGGTGACTGTGGCAAGTGACAATACACATCTGGTGACAGGTGACGTGGCAAGTGACAATCTGCAAATGGTGGCAAGTGACAATCCACATCTGGTGGCAGGTGACGTGGCAGGTGATGTGGTAAGTGACAATCAACATCTGGTTCCAGGTCGACAGTGGCAAGTGACAATCTGCAAATAGTGGCAGGTGACGTGGCAAGCGATCATCCACGTCTGGTGGCAGGTGACAGTGGCAGGTGACAATCCACATCTGGTGCCAGGCAACGGTGACAAGCTGCATCTGGTGGCCGGAGATGTGGCAAGTGACACGCCAAAGGCTCTCACTCATTCTGCATTATGGTGAGTTAAACCACTTCATTATATATTACAATGTAACAATAGAAATAATGTGCTTCAATCACCCTGACATCATATCAACCATGGTGCCGTGATGATTGGAGCGCCAACACCAGCCATTGCCAGTGAAAACTTGCTTATCAACGGCGTGCAAACCCCCGGCCCTGCAAAAAGGTTGATGACCACTGCTATGGGTTCAGACCTAGCAATGCCCCGGTGATAGGTTGTACAACCATAAAATGTCCATCCACAAATGGCAGCCTAAACAAGGGGATTAGAAGCAAAAATCCAGCAGGAGCTACAGAGTATAAAAGAGAAGAGAGGCACCTCTAAGTGTAGCAATATGGTTACATTTAAGGAAACTACATTTAGCAACTCACATGGTTCATAATTAAAACAGGCACATCTAAGTATGCAGGCATCCGGAGTAAAGCTGTCCACATAAACCATTCTCTGCACGGCCGGCTCTCACCGCTGTCAGTATGCAATCGTGACCGGGAAGACTACCCTGCAGTAGACCGATCTGAGGCTTAAAGCACAAGTTGAGCACAGTGTGGAAGGAATGGCGTTGATGGCGGTGGCAGTGCGGAGGATGGTCTATGTGGACAGCTTTACCCCGGATGCCTGTATACTTATAGTGCCTTTAAAAAGTATTCATACCCCTTGAAATTTTCCACATTTTATCATGTTACAATCAAAAACGTAAATGTATTTTATTGGGATTTTATGTGATGGACCAACACAAAGTGGAACATAATTGTGAAGTGGAAGGAAAACGATTAAAATGTTTTACAAATAAATATGTGAAAAGTGTGGCGTGCATTCGTATTCAGCCCCCCTGAGTCAATACTTTGTAGATCCACCTTTTTGCAGCAATTAAAGCTGCAAGTCTTTTTGGGTATATCTCTACCAGCTTTGCACATCTAGAGAGTGAAATTGTTGCCCATTCTTCTTTGCAAAATAGCTCAAGCTCTGTCAGATTGGATGGAGAGCATCTGTGAATAGCAATTTTCAAGTCTTGCCACAGATTCTCAATTGGATTTAGGTCTGGACTTTGACTTTGCCATTCTAACACCTGAATAGGCTTTGATTTAAACCATTCCATTGTACCTGTGGCTGTATGTTTAGGGTTGTTGTCATCCGCTCTATTCTCAAGTGTTTTGCAGACTCTAATAGGGCGTACACACGGTCGGACTTTGTTCGGACATTCCGACAACAAAATCCTAGGATTTTTTCTGATGGATGTTGGCTCAAACTTGTCTTGCATACACACGGTCACACAAAGTTGTCGGAAAATCCGATCATTCTGAACGCGGTGACGTAAAACACGTATGTCGGGACTATAAATGGGGCAGTGGCCAATAGCTTTCATCTCTTTATTTATTCTGAGCATGCGTGGCACTTTGTCCGTCGGATTTGTGTACACACGATCGGAATTTCCGACAACAGATTTTGTTGTCGGAAAATTTTATCTCCTGCTCTCCAACTTTGTGTGTCGGAAAATCCAATGGAAAATGTCCGATGGAGCCCACACACGGTCGGAATTTCCGACAACACGCTCCGATCGGACATTTTCCATCGGAAAATCTGACCGTGTGTACGGGGCATAAGGCTGGCCATACATTATACAATTTCCTTGTACAATTTTCCTTTATATTTACCAAAACCATATATTATCAAATGTCAAACCTAAATACTTTTAATTTGTATGTAATCAGACAGACCCTTCCTTTGCATAGTTCAAGGTAAATCTAAAGAAAATGAAACAAGAACATTGTATGATGTATGGCCAGGTTAACAGGTTTTCTTCTAAAATTGCCCTGTATTTGGCTCCATTCATCTTCCCATCAACTCTGAACAGCTTCCCTGTCCCTGCTGAAAAAAAGCATCCCCACAACATGATGCTGCCACCACCAGGATTTACGTTGGGGATGGTGTGCTCAGGGTGATGTGCAGTGTTCGTTTTTCGCCACACAGTGTTTTGCTTTTAGGCCAAAAAGTTCAATTGTGGTCTCATCTGACCACATGGCTTCTCGCAAACTGCAAATGGCTTTGTTCTTGCCACTCTTCCATAAATGCCAGATTTGTGGAGTGCACGACTAATAGTTGTCCTGTGGACAGATTCTCTCACCTGAGCTGTGGATCTCTGCAATTCCTTTAGAGTTACCATGGACCTCTTGGCTGCTTCTCTTATTAATGCTCTTCTTGCCTGGCCTGTCAGTTTAGGTGGACGGCCATGTCTTGGTAGGTTTGCAGTTGTGCCATACTCTTTCCATTTTCAGATGATGGATTGCACAGTGCTCCGTGAGATGTTCAAAGCTTTTAATATTTTTTTATAACCTAACCCCGCTTTAAACTTCTCCACAACTTTATCCCTGACCTGTCTGGTGTGTTCCTTGGCCTTCATGATGCTGTTTGTTCATTAAGGTTCTCTAACAAACAAATTTATATTGAGATTAAATCACACACAGGTGGACTCTATTTACTAATTAGGTGACTTCTGAAGGCAATTAGTTCCACAAGATTTTATTTATGAGTATCAGAGTAAATGGGGCTGAATACAAATACACGCCACACTTTTCAGATATTTATTTGTAAAAAAAATGTGAAAACCATTTATCATTTTTCTTCCACTTCACAATTATGTGCCACTTTGTGTTGGTCTGTCCCAATAAAATACATTAATGTTTTTGGTTGTAACATGACAAAATGCGGAAAATCTCAAGGGGTATGAATACATTTTCAAGGCACTGTAGATTTGCCTGTTTTAATCATCAACCATGTGAGTTGCTAAATGTTGTACCATCAATAAATGTAACCATATTGCTATGCTTGGAGGCGCCTCTCTTCTTTTTTTATACTCAGTTGTGACATGATTCTACTCGTATTGCAAGACCTCGCTCGTTTATCAAGTTAAAATTTATAAAAAAATTTTTGCTTGTCTTGTAAAACACTTACAGACCAAGTTACTCGCATTCCAAGGTTTTACTGTATTAATGAATAAGTCTGACTGTGCTTTATTTAAATGTAGCAAGGTCCCGGGGCACAAGAGGCCTAATGATGACCTCAAGGGTTAGGGAGAGCTGACATCCTTCCTTGAAGAGTGGGTTACCAGGCATGGTGGGTGTAATACAAGCTGACACTTTTCTTTTTGAATGCAAAGAGATTTATTGTCTCTTAAACAAGAACTGTGGGAGAGAGGGTTAGGGCCAGGACACCCTTAAGTAGATGCAATGACAATTGGCAGACTTCGAGACTTCTATAGGTAGACAGCTATACAGTGGAAGTCCTCCATCCGAACACCACTTCTGTATAGGTAGGACCGCTGTCTCCTATGGCAACAAATCTTGTAAAAGTCATTAACGATAGTTGTATTTAACTATTGGTAACACAAATAGTTCTCCTTGCACTCTACAGTCTCTCACTGTAGGTTTTCACTCACTGAGCTCCCAGTCTCTCACTAGACTCTCAGACCCAATTGCCACTGGATCGCCTGAGCTCTTCCACTTCCATAACTCGGTATCTTCCTCAAGCGTCCCCCCCGCTTCCCTGCTGGGTCCCTGGCTTGGCACCCACTGATGCTCCTCAAACGTCAACTCTGCTGTCCCACTGGGTCCCTGGCTTGGCACTTGCTGAAGTTTTCCCACTTCTTCACCGTCCCCGGCTGGTGAGAAGACTGCTCTGGTACTGGCTCCAGCTTACTCACAGTGGTCTCCAGTAACAAGGTGGATGGTCCCTTAGTGGCGACAGCTTACCCTCTACCTCCAGTCACAACTGGTTCCCCGTCCAGTGGAACCGTTACTCTCGATTGGACTCCAATCCTGCAGTCCCAACCCTGCGCTGCTTCTCCTGCTTCTGGATAGACCCTCAGACAGCCTAGCAGCCAGATGTCCCTAGGTTAGACCTCAGGCTTTCTGGCCTAGCAGCCCGGGGCAGCATAACACAGCCATCCAAGTGGCACAGAACCCCGATAACCTGACTTCACACAAATAAATAAGCTCTCCCAGCAGGCCAAGGGACTAAAGAAACCCCCACCAATTGGCTGAGACACCCAATCCATTCATAATCTGGCCTTGCTAAGCCCTTGTCTATCCAATGTCACCAGCATAACGCCACCTAGCGACAGAAGAGAGAAGGTGCAGCAAGTCAAGAATTAGAGAGGGATCAATTAATCTACTAACAACTAACCAGGGCAACTACTGCCTGGCAAACTAAATTTACTAGCAACCCTGCCTAAACACCAGGGTGCTACATCAAGCTGGAGTGAAAATTACCTATTAAATGTTGACAAGACTAACTCATTAAAACAACACCAAACATATAAAATGACCTCTGCTGCCAGATAGACAAGCACATTATTGCACACTATTCCCTGCTGGACAGAATAACAGAGACTTGCAATGTCTGTTAATTAGGAGTATAGCATTTGGTATGTTTCTGCTACTGAGAAATATTTCATGTCCATCTGGCACCAGATAAAAATGGAACACTTTCCCTGGCTACTTGTTTTCCCCTTTTTATGGAGACTTGATTGTAGAACTGTCCAGCAGCATGAACTTCTAGCGGATTCACTTCATTTTACTGGTCCGTACGTACAGTATGTAATTTGTATGAAACTAAAATCAGTGTTTCTGGAAAAAAAATACCCATGTCCTTATGTGGGCCAGATAACCCTGAAAGCTCTCTCTTGCATGAGCATGAAAGCTTGGTTTCTAATTAGACAAGTGGATGAAAATGCCTAAAGCATGTGCCTCTAGTCTTCATCCATATAAAGTTATTTAAGCTAGTTACTGTTTCGGTGCCAGGACCTTCTATTTTTAGCTAAATCAATTATATTCATAGTTACACAGTTAAAAACACATCCATCAAAGTAAAAAAAAAGGTCTTCAGTACCCTTATCTGCAGTTGATCCAGAGATATCCTTCCTACATTACGTTAAAGCTAAACTCCAAGCAGATATGGAAGACACAAATTAATGCAGTGCTTTAATCATCAATGCATCATTAAATTATTTTGTCTTTTAACGCAAGCAGTCTCAAGCCTCGTACACACGATCGGAGTTTCCGACGGGAAATGTGTGGTGACAGGCTGTTGGCAGAAAATCCGACCGTGTTTATGCTCCATGGGACAATTGTTGTCGGATTTTCCACAGACAAATGTTGAATGGCAGGCTTATAAATTTTCCGTGGACAAATGTCTGTTGTCGGATTTTCCGATCGTGTGTACACACGTCCATCGGACAAAACAAAACCCAAACAAAATTGATGTCCCTTTTTCCCACAAAAAGAGCTTTCTTTGGTTGTATTTAAACACCTCTGCGGTTTTGAAAAAAAAACACATTTTTTTACTTTCTGCTATAATACATATTCAAAAAAAAAAAAAGTAAAAAAACAGTAAAACAAATGTATTCATCAGTTTAGGTCAATATGCATTCTTCTATATATTTTTGGTAAACAAAATTCCAATAAGGATATATTGATTGGTTTGCGCCAAAGTTATAACGTCTACAAAATAGGGGATAGATTTAGGGACTTTTAATTTTTTTTACTGCTTTTATTGGTAATAGCAGTGTCCTTCGATCTTTAGCAGGACTGCGACATTTGTCATTTGGCTCAAACTTGTCTTGCATACACACAGTCACACAAATGTTGTCGGAAATGACGTACAACACGTACGACGAGCCGAGAAAAATGAAGTTCAATAGCCAGTGCGGCTCTTCTGCTTGATTACGAGTATGCGTGGAATTTTGTGCATCGGAATTGTGTACACACGATCGGAATTTCTGACAACGGATCTTGTTGTCAGAAAATTTGAGATCCAGATCTCAAATTTTGTTTGTCGGAAATTCCGACGGAAAATTTCCGATGGAGCCTACACACGGTCGGAATTTCCGACAACAAGCTCACATCGAACATTTGTTGTCGGAAATTCCGACTGTGTGTACGCGGCATTACTCTGTATTGTGATATGTCAGCAATGTACTGTATTTGTGCAGACTTGTAAAGTCACCAATAGGTCTGCTTTAAATGTATAGTAGATAATAAAATGGAAAATATAAGTGAGGATCATTACAGGTTTACACATTATATTGCTTTCCCATAATAGATTTGAAGATAGAATGGCATAGCTAAAGTGTTCTCCTCCAGAACTGATACAAATAAAATCTGGACATTTTTATAGCTGGTGACTCATGCTGGTAGTAGATTTTCTCACTGGGTTAATGACATGGAGCTTCTTACCAGCCCAGGGTCTCTAATGTTCCACTGAATATCCCTGTGTGACCCCGAGTGAGTCATTTTATAAACTACTTCAGGCACCAAAACTCAGGCTACAAATCTTTCAGTGTGCACAGGTATTCAGGCTACATCAAAACTTCATTTAAATCCATATACCAAACTTGGTTCGGTTTATTTTGTTGCAGTTTCTTTGTTCTGCTGGGAAATTGACATAATAAATGCCACCTTTCTAGAATTTTTATTGTCCAATCTAATGCTGGCCATACACTATACGAAAAATCTGCCGAACCCATTTTCGAAAAACGGACAGTCAGCCGTGAGAGCAAACGATAGTCCTATCATGTAATGACCGATAAATCGTTCATGAACACAAATCGTAAATGGACATAAATGAATACATTTTTTTTTTTTACATACAGTATACCTAGTGCAAACAGTTCAGAGGGGAAACACATTAACCACTTCCCGTCCGCGCTATAGTCGAAAGATGGCTACAGCGATACCACCTACCAGTGCCACCTACCAGTGCCCATCAGTAACATCTATCAGTGCCACCCATCAGTACCACTCATCAGTGCCACCCATCAGTGCCACCCTTCAGGGGCCGTCAGTGCCGTCTTATCAGTGCCCATCAGTGCTGTCTTATCAGTGCCGTCTTATCAGTGCCTATAAGTGTCGCCTTATCTGTGCCTATCAGTGCAGCCCATCAGTGCCCATCAGTGCAGCCAATCAGTGCCCATCAGTGCAGCCAATCAGTGCCCATCAGTGCAGCCTTGTCATTGAATATCAATGAAGGAGAAAAATTACCCGTTTGCAAAATTTTGAAATGAAAGATGTTTTTTTTTTTTTTTCAAAAACTTCTGTCTTTTTTTGTTTAGCAAAAAAAAAAAACCCAAGTGGTGATTAAATACCACCAAAAGAAAGTTCAATTTGTGTGAAAAAAATGATAAAAATTTCATTTGAGTACAGTGTAGCAATTGTCATTCAAAGTGAAAGCTTAGTAATAATGTAATAATCCCCCACCTGTTTTTTTTTTAATAACATGTTATACTTACCTGTTCTGTGCAGTTGGTTTTGCACAGAGCAGCCCCGATCCTCCTCTTCTCTGGTCCCTTTTTGTTGCTCCTGGCCCCTCCCTCCTGTCAAGTGCCCCCACAGCAAGCAGCTTGCTATGGGGGCACCCGAGCCGAGCTGCAGCTCCATGTGTCTATTCAGCCACGAAGCTGTCGTTCGGCCCCACCCCCTCTCTCCGATGATTGGCTAACTGACTTTGATTAACAGCCGTGGGGAGGGATTTGTGGACATCGCTGGATAGAGATGGGGCTCAGGTAAGTATTAGGGGGCTCAGGGGGGCTGCTACACACAGAAGGCTTTTTATCTTAATGCATAGAATGTATTAAGATAAAAAAAAAACTTCTGACTTTACAACTCCTTTAACCACTTAAGGACCGGAAGGATTTACCCCCTTAATGACCAGGCCATTTTTTGCGATACGGCACTGCGTTACTTTAACTGACAATTGCGCGGTTGCGCAATGCTGTACACAAAAAAAATTTGATGTCCTTTTTTTTCTCCACAAATAGAGCTTTCTTTTGGTGGTATTTGATCACCTCTGCAGTTTTTATTCTTTGCACTATAAACAAAAAAAGACTGACAATTTTGAAAAAAAAAAAATATATATACTTTTACTATAAAACAATCGAATTTCTTCATTAATTTAGGCCAATTTGTATTCTGCTACATATTTTTGGTGAAAAAACCCCCAATAAGCGTATATTGATTGATTTGTGCAAAAGTTATAGCGTCTACAAAATAGGGGATATATTTATGGCATTTTTTTTACTAGCAATGACGATGATTAGCGATTTCTAGCGGGACCGAGACATTGCGACGGACAGATCGGACACCTAACTGACATTTTTTTACACTTTTTTGGGAACCAGTGACATTATTACAGTGATCAGTGCTAAAAATATGCACTGTTATTGTACTAATGACACTGGCAGGGAAGGGGTTAACATCAGGGGCGATCAAGGGATTAACTGTGTTCCCTCAGTGTGTTTACTAACTGTATGGGGGATGGGCTGCTCGGGACAACACACAGATCCGTTTTCCTGCATAGCAGAAAGACAAGATCTCGGATCCCCTGGCAGAACGTAGATTTGCCTCGTTTAAACAGGCAGATCCCCGTTCTGTCTCTGCAGGGAACAATCGCGGGCTCCCCCGCTGGCCGTGTACGAGCCGGCAGAAAGCCGCGTAAGAGCCCGATGTACACCTATGGCGATTCGCGCAGCCGAGCCAGCTTACAGCAGTATAACTGCGGCGGCTGGTCGGCAAGCGGTTAAGTGAAGGCTGGGAGGTATAGTGCTCCTTTATATTGGTGACACTGAAGAAGTGCTTCTTCATTTGTGGCAGTGATGTAGTGCCATCTTATGTCAGTGCAAGTGGTGAAGTGCCCCCATATGTTGGCTTCAGTGTTGTAATGCTCTCTTACATTGGTAGCCAGTAGAGAAGTGTAACAAAGGGGGGGGGGGGGTAAAAAAGGTATCAGACAATACTGGACCTGCTATATGTACAGAGCCTTGAAAAAGTATTTATACCCCATGAAAGTTTCCACATTTTGTTATGTTACAACCAAAAAACTTAAATGCAGTATATTTGTAGCAATAACTCACGGTGGAGCTCTGCCACAGACTTGGGTGAAACAAAACTGTACGATCCTCTGCCACAGGATGTAGTAGTTTTTGGTGAACAGCAAACACAGTACCAAAACCTTTAAGCCGACCCGGCAGTACTTGTGCGGTAAATTAGTTTAAGATGCGTCCTCCAATCGAGTCACCAGGCCCTTCTTAAGACCAGCCTTGCATGGTCCCTTCCAAGATGGGTCCCCCCCTAGATCTTCCCGATTGTCCGGCTTCTTCCCGCAGGACAGACAGCACAGGATCATCCCAGCGATAGCAGGCCCCAGACAGGCTTCTGGGCCTACCCGCACGGCTGCCGCAACGCAACCCTCCAGGCCGGAGGGCCGCGAGGTAGAACTCACTAACACATACCTCTAGGCCAGGAGGGCCACGAGGCAAAAGACTCCCAGAAACATGGCGTCTGTCCCATAAATACTCCCTCCCAGAATGCAACTCAGAGGACCACCTCCACCGGGACAGAAGAGCACTTATACACCTCAGCTTGTTGCTTTCCAACACTGACCTATGGTAACAATGACACCCACAGGCACAATGTGGAACTGCACGCAACACAGACAAACTGGAACAGAGGCCAATCTAACATTAGATTGAATCTGAACTATGTACAGAACAGATGACCCACTAAATTTACATATAAGCTCTAGATTGAAAAATCTACCAGCGCTACATATTTTATTGGGATTATTGGGATTTTATGTGGTAGACCAACACAAAGTGGCAAATAATTGTGAAGTGGAAGGAAAATGATAAATGGTTTTCAAATTTTTTTACAAATAAATATGTGAATAGTGTGGCGTGCATTTGTATTCAGCCCCCTTTACTCTGATACCCCTAACTAAAATCTAGTGGAACCAATTGCCTTCAGAAGTCATCTAATTAGTAAATAAAGTCCACTTGTGTGTGGATTAATCTCAGTATAAATACAGCTGTTCTGTGAAGCCCTCAGAGGTTTGTTAGAGAACCTTAGTGAACAAACAGCATCATGAAGGCCAAGGAACACAGCAGACAGGTCAGGTATAAAGTTGTGGAGAAGTTTAACCACTTAAGGACCGGAAGGATTTGCCCCTCTTAATGACCAGGCCATTTTTTGTGATACGGCACTGCGTCGCTTTAACTGACAGTTGCACGGACGTGTGACGTTGTACGCAAATAAAATTGACGTCCTTTTTTTCCCAAAAATAGAGCTTTCTTTTGGTGGTATTTGATTACCTCTGCGGTTATTATTGTTTGCTCTATAAAAAAAAGTGACAATTTAAAAAAAAAAAAAAACTAATATTTGTTACTTTTCGCTATAATACATATCCAAAATAAAATTTAAAAAAACACATTTTTTTATCAGTTTAGGCCAATATGTATTCTTCTACATATTTTTGGTAAAAAAAATCACAATAAGTGTATATTGATTAGTTTGCGCAAAAGTTATAGCGTCTACAAAATAGGAGATATATTTATGGCATTTTTATTATTAATTTTTATTTTACTAAAAATGGCGGCGATCAGTGATTTTTAGCGGGGCTGCAACATTGTGGCGGACAGATCGGACACTTTTGACACTTTTTTGGGACCATTGACATTTATACAGCGATCATAGCTAAAAATAGCCACTGATTACTGTATAAATGTCACTGGTAGGGAAGGGGTTAACACTAGGGGGCAATCAAGGGGTTAAGTACGTTCCTTAGGAGGTGTTTCTAACTGTATCCCCATTCTGTCTCTCTGTGGATTGATCACTGGTGGCCAGCGGACATCGCAGCCGCCGGCCACGTGCATCGGCTCCGGCTTCCTATTCTATTTAATGCAGCCGACGTACAATGACGGCGATTCGCACAGGGGAGCCAACCTGCCGCAGTAAAACTGCGGCGGCTGGTCCTTAAACGGTTAAAGCAGGGTTAGGTGATAAAAAATATCCCAAGCTTTGATCATCCGGCGGAGCACTGTTCAATCCATCATCTGAAAATGGAAAGACTATGGCACAACTGCAAACCTACCAAGACATGGCCGTCCACCTAAACTGACAGGTCGGGTAAGGAGATCATTAATCAGAGAAGCAGCCAAGAGGCCCATGGTAACTCTGGAGGAGCTGCAGAGATCCACAGCTCAGGTGGGAGAATCTGTCCACAGGACAACTATTAGACTGGGTTCACACCTATGTGAATTGGATGCGGATTTCACCGCATCCAATTTACATAGCAGGAGAATGTGACCGGCTCTCTATGGAGTTGGTTCACATATCTCCGGGGCAGCTGTGGAGCGCACCACTGCACAGAGACGCTGTACGTCTTTGGCTCAGTTTCAGTGCCGAATTCAGGCACAGATTCGGCCCTGATTCATCCCTGAACCGGAGAATGGTGATGCACAGTGTTCCTGTGCGATCCGCAGCCGGTTCCAGTGTGACCTGAGCCTTAGTTGTGCACTCCACAAATCTGACCTTTGTGAAAGTGTGGCAAGAAGAAAGCCATTGTTGAAAGAAAGCCATAAGAAGTCTTGGTTACAGTTTGCGAGAAGCCACGAGGGGGACACAGCAAACATGTGGAAGAAGGTGCTCTGGCCAGATGAGACCAAATGTAAACATTTTGGCCTAAAAAGCAAAATACTATGTGTGGTGGAAAACTAATATTGCACATCACCCAGAACACACCATCCCCACCATGAAACATGGTGGTGGCAGAATCATGTTGTGGGGATGCTTTTCTTCAGCAGGGACAGGGAAGCTGGTCAGAGTTGATGGGAAGATGGATGGAACCAAATACAGGGCATCTTAGAAGAAAACCTGTTAGAGTCTGCAAAAGACTTGAGACTGGTGCGGAGATTCACTTTTCAGCAGGACAACGACCCTAAGCATACAGCCAGATCTACAATGGAATGGTTCCGATCAAAGCATATTCATGTGTTAGAATGGCCCAGTCAAAGTCCAGACCTAAATCCAATTCAGAATCTGTGGCAAGACTTGAAAATAGCTGTTCATAGACGCTCTCCATCCAATCTGCCAGAGCTTGAGCTATTTTGCAAAGAAGAATGGGCAAAAATGGGCAAAGGCTCTGCCTCCCAAAGCACCTTAAAAAAATATATAAATATGGCGCTCGCAAACATAATAAAAGTGAACAAAAAACACAAAATATGTAGTGAACAAAGCAGAGTCCAAATATAATGACCAAAAGTGCTTTGATCCACGGTGAAGGAAAAACAAACTGCTTCAAAGCTATTCAGGTGTACAACACCCCCTCATGTGTCCCCACTCACCAGATCAAGATGACCCCCAACTTTGCAGTCTAGGGGTCGCTTCAGGCTTGGTAATGGTATCCAAAGATATCCAGGAATGGTGATTTGAACGTCAGATCATCAAATGAGAGATTCTTTATGAAGGTTCAGATCAAGATGACCCCCAGCTTTGCAGTCTAGGGGTAGCTTCAGGCTTGGTAATGGTATCCAAAGATATCCAGGAATGGTGATTTGAACGTCAGATCATCAAATGAGAGATTCTTTATCAAAGTTCTCAGCGGAATAAACAGGTACCCAAAAAAAGATATAAAAAATGGAACTAATAGTGAAAGTACCATTAAAAAAGGTTTATTGCACAAGGGAATGGGTACTTACAAAATTTAAGAAGAAAACAGGCATAAAAATGGAGCTATGGATGTAACAAACGTCAATCCTGGAGTGCGTTCCACGAGACCGGAAGTGCGTTCCATGAGACCGGAAGTGACGTCAGTAATAGCAGAAATTGCGTCAATGCGTTTTGCCCTCCCAAGGTTCTTTGATGGCGCCCTGTGGGAGGGCAAAACGCGCTGACGCAATTTCTGGTATTACTGACGTCACTTCCGGTCTCGTGGAACGCACTTCCGGTCTCGTGGAACGCACGCCAGGAACGTCGTTTAGTGACGTTCTGACGTTCAAATCACCATTCCTGGATATCTTTGGATACCATTACCAAGCCTGAAGCTACCCCTAGACTGCAAAGCTGGGGGTCATCTTGATCTGAACCTTCATAAAGAATCTTTCATTTGATGATCTGACGTTCAAATCACCATTCCTGGATATCTTTGGATACCATTACCAAGCCTGAAGCGACCCCTAGACTGCAAAGTTGGGGGTCATCTTGATCTGGTGAGTGGGGACACATGAGGGGGTGTTGTACACCTGAATAGCTTTGAAGCAGTTTGTTTTTCCTTCACCGTGGATCAAAGCACATTTGGTCATTATATTTGGTCTCTGTTTTGTTCACTACATATCTTGTGTCTTTTGTTCCCTTTTATTATGTTTGTGAGCGCCATATTTATATATTTTTATATTTTTTCAAGTGATTAGCACTTTGTGTATGGCAGCTGCTTTTGTTTTGTTTTGATCTTGTTTTTACACCATCAGCGCGAGAATATATTTAGCATATATTATTTCCAAAGCACCTTGCCCCATGTTGATGGGGACAAGGGCCTCATCCCGATAACCCTGGCCGGTGGTTGTCGGGGTCTGTGGGTGGTTGTTGGGGTCTGCAGGCCGATAAGCCCCCAATGTGACTGGGTATTGGGTACATCATACCCCTACCCATTCACCCTAAAAAGCAGTCAAATGTAAAAAAAAAAACAAGAGCCGGTTTTTGACAAGTCCTTATTAAAAAAATAGCTCTGAGCCGTCTTCTCGTGGTGCCGTCTTCTCCCGGCGCCTTCTTCTTCTGCTGCCGTCTTCTCCCACTGCCGTCTTCTCCCACTGCTGTCTTCTCCTGCTGCTGTCTTCTTTCTCGCCGCCGGTTAACCACTAAAAGAAAAAAAAAGCCTCTCTTCTTCTGTGGCTGTCTTCTTCCGTTGTGTTGTTGCCCGCTGTGTGTTTCTTATAGCCAAGGGGCGTGGCCACCTGACGACGTCACCTGGAGATTCTGCCCCTTGTGGCGGCACCGGGAGAAGACGGCACCAAGAGAAGACTGCTCGCTGAGAAGATGTCTTAGGGCTATTTCTTTAATAAACCAGCTCTTGTTTTTTTTTTACATTTCACTGCTTTTTGGGGTGAATGGGTAGGGGTACAATGTACCTGATACCTATTCACATAGGGGAGCTGAGATCTGGGGGCCCCCTTGTTCCAGATTCCGATAAGCCCCACGCCCGCAGACCCCGACAACCACCAGCCAGGGTTGTCGGGAAGAGGCATCAACATGGGGGCAAGGGGCTTTTGGGGGGGAGCCCCCCAAAGCACCCATCCCCTCCATGTTGAGGGCATGCCGTCTGGTATGGTTCAGGAGGGGCGTGCGTCCCCTCCCTTTCCTGATCTGTTGGACGCCATGCTCGGATAAGGGTCTGGTATGGATTTTGAAGGGACACCATGCCATTTAAAAAAAAAAAAATTGGTGTGGGGGGTTCCCCTCCAAATCCATAGTAAACCTAATAATTTTTTTTTGTGCGATATTTTTTTGACAGCAATTTCTTTTTTTTATATTCAGCTGTCAGCGGGGAACCTCACTGATAGCTGATGACTCATCGGTTATTAAGGACGCGGCAGCTGGCTTCCCAGACCCACTCTTAGCAACCAGCTATATACAGTGTTTTAAACAGAAAAATAAAAACGCAAAACACATCAAAAATCGCATCACAAACACAACACTTGCATTTCTGGTGCGATTCCATTGAAGTCTATTACACACAAAATGCAGGAAAAAAAGTCCCTGACCCTTTTCAAAATTGCACTGGCCGCAAAACGCACGGATATGAACGTGAACCATAGGACAACATGGTAAATGGACTGTAGTGCGTTTCTGCAAACTGCAAAACGCACTAAAAAAGCGCGTAAGTGTGAAACTAGGGTTAGGCTAAACTGTCTAAATCCTATAGAACCACATTACTTTGCTACAGAATATTACTGTAATCAAGTTATAACTAAGTTAAAATTCTTTTGGTTTTTGATTTACAAAGCAGTTTTAGTGTTGTTAATTTTAGTATTTTCATTGTGTTTCCTTCCTAGGCTGTTTTCCATTAACATTACTGATATATTTCAGATCTGATGTTACTTCTCATTCTGGCTTATTTACACTAGGACTGTATGTTGTCACATGCTGGTACTGATTTAATAGCTCAGTTAAACCAAGAGTGTTTATGAATACTGGTGTCATGTTTAGAATATCAATTGGCCATAATGTTGTGATGTGGAAACCTTAGGCAGGAGATAAGTGAGATCAAGGAAATGTATTCAGAACACATAAAGGCATTGATTGCCATACCCTCTATTTTTACACCCCACTCGGTTTGCACCCCAGAAAACCTAGGTAAACATTTGCTTCTCATTTCCACAGCTGGTACTTGACAAAGGGTAACACCATAAATGGTCACATTGTAGTGCTTTCAATGTACTACTGAATATACTGAATTCCTAAAATTTTTATCATTGATCTAATTTGCAGAAGCCAAGGCATCCTTGTTTCAGTCAAGGCACCCTTTCAAATTATGCACAATCTTGAAGCACCCCATTCTAAAATATAAAAAACAAATCTAATAGTTTTACATACGGCAGGACACAAAGTATACCCGACATTATGAGTGATTTATTCTTTCAAAGCAAACACACCTGGATTGTAAACAATTTTTGGGCAATTTTTAGGCATTTTGCCAAGGCACCTCTGAAGAAACCTGAAGGCACCCTGGTTGAAAAAGGCTGCTCTAGGGCATTGGTGTCAAACTCAATTTCATTGTGGGCCACATTAGCAATATGGTTGCCCCCAAAGGGCCGGTTGTATCTGTAGGACTAAATGAATGTATTTACATTTTATCAAAGGAGGGTTGCACACCGCTGGTATCATCCACAAGAAACTGTATTGGAGACTGCTCAGACAAAACATGGTTATGCCATGGTGTTCTGACTGAGCAGGTTCTGCCATGGTGTTCTGACTGAGTCTCAAATAGAGTTTCCTGTGTATGTTACCAGTGGTGTGCGACCCTCCTTTTCAACTGGCATTGTATTATTCTCATAAAAATGAATAAGCAGATGTCCAGAGCACCCCCACCATCAGAAGTCAAGAGCCCCCCACCCTCTCTTACATCATAGTGCACTTCCTTTACCTTGTGCTGCTGCTAGGAAGAAGCTGGGAGTGAAGCTGGGAAGCAGAAAGTGCAGGGTCTGGAGGAGGACCAGAGTCAGCTGCTGGAGTCTGCTGAATGTTGAGAGCAGGGGATATATATACACTACACTACAGTGCAGTCAGTGTAATATACTGTATATATATATATATATATATATATATATATATATATATATATATACAGTATCTCACAAAAGTGAGTACACCTCTCACATTTTTGTAAATATTTTATTATATCTTTTCATGTGACAACACTGAAGAAATGGCACTTTACTACAATGTAAAGTAGTGAGTGTACAGCTAGTATAACAGTGTAAATTTGCTGTCCTCTCAAAATAACTCAACACACAGCCATTAATGTCTAAACCGCTGGCAACAAAAGCGAGTAGACCCCTAAGTACAAATGTCCAAATTGGGCCCAAAGTGTCAATATTTTGTGTGGTCACCATTATTTTCCAGCACTGCCTTAACCCTCTTGGGCATGGAGTTCACCAGAGCTTTACAGGTTGCCACTGGAGTCCTCTTCCACTCCTCCATGACAACATCATGGAGCTGGTGGATGTTAGAGAACGTACGCTTCTTCACCTTCCTTTTGAGGATGTCCCACAGATGCTCAATAAGATTTAGGTCTGGAGACATGCTTGGCCAGTCCATTACCTTTACCCTCAGCTTCTTTTAGCAAGGGAATGGTCATCTTCGAGGTGTGTTTGGGGTTGTTATCATGTTGGAATACTGCCCTGAGGCCCAGCCTCCGAAGGGAGGGGATCATGCTCTGCTTCAGTATGTCACAGTACATGTTGGCATTAATGGTTCCCTCAATGAACTGTAGCTCCCCAGTGCACTCATGTAGCCCCAGACGATGACACTCCAACAACCATGCTTGACTGTAGGCAAGACACACTTGTCTTTGTACTCCTCACCTGGTTGCCACCACATACGCTTGACACCATTTTAACCAAAAAAGTTTATCTTGGTCTCATCCGACCACAGGACAGGGTTCCAGTAATCCATGTCCTTAGTCTGCTTGTCTTCAGAAAACTGTTTGCGGGCTTTCTTGTGCATCATCTTTGGAAGAGGCTTCTTTCTGGGACGACAGCCATGCAGACCAATTTGATGCAGTGTGCAGTGTATGGTCTGAGCACTAACAAGCTGACTCCCCACCCCTTCAACCTCTGCAGCAATGCTGGCAGCACTCATATGTCTAATTCCCAAAGACAACCTTTGGATATGACGCTGAGCACGTGCACTCAAGTTCTTTGGTCGACCATGGCGAGGCCTGTTCTGAGTGGAACCTGTCCTGTTAAACCGCTGTATGGTCTTGGCCACCATGCTGCAGCTTAGTTTCAGGGTCTTGGCAATCTTCTTATAGCCTAGGCCATCTTTATGTAGAGCTACAATTCTTTTTTTCGGATTCTCAGAGAGTTTTTTGCCATGAGGTGCCATGTTGAACCTCCAGTGACGAGTATGAGAGGGTGAGAGCGATAACACCAAATTTAACACACCTGCTCCCCATTCACATCTGAGACCTTGTAACACTAACGAGTCACATGACACTGGGGAGGGAAAATAGCTAATAGGGCCCAATTTGGACATTTTCACTTGTGGGTGTACTCACTTTTGTTTCCAGCGGTTTAGACATTAATGGCTGTGTGTTGAGTTATTTTGAGGGGACAGCAAATTTACACTGTTATACAAGCTGTACACTCACTACTTTACATTGTAGCAAAGTGTCATTTCTTCAGTGTTGTCACATGAAAAGATAGAACAGAATATTTACAAAAAAGTGAGGGGTATACTCACTTTTGTGAGATACTGTATATATTACAGTGTAAAATATATATATATATATATATATATATATACATATATATACACATACACCATGCAGGCAGTGTAGAATATATAATACAGTGCAGAGGAGTATATATTGCAGTTCGTATAGTATATATAATACAGTTCAGAGTATTTAGTGCAGTCCGTATAATGTATATTATACAGTTCAGAGTATATAGTGCAGTCTGTATAGTATATATAATACAGTTCAGAGTATATAGTGCAATCAGTATAGTATATATAATACAGTTCAGAGTATATAGTGCAGTCTGTGTAGTGTATATAATACAGTTCAGAGTATATAGTGCCATCGGTGTAGTATAATACATTGCAGTGTATATAGTACAGTCAGTGTAGTATATATAATACAGTGGAGAATATATAGTGCAGTCAGTGTAGTATATATAATACAGTGCAGGGTATATAGTGCAGTGCAGAATATATAAAACAGTGTATTGAAGTGGTTAGGGGAAACCCTATGACAGAATTAAGAATTATGCGCTACTTTACAGGCAGACAAAGGGGACCCCCAGGCACGATATATAAAGGAATATTTCATTTTTATTGTTTCACTTTAAGCATTATTAAAATCACTGCTCCTGAAAAAATCTGTTTTAAAGAAACATTTAAAACATAGTTTTAAAAAACATTTTTGCATTGATACATGTCCCCTGGGGCAGGACCCGGGTCCCCATACACTTTTTATGGCAATAAATTGCATTTAAACCTTTAAAATTAGCACTTTTGATTTTTCATGTTCGTGTCCCATAGACTTTAGTAGGGTTCGCCTGTTCGCTAGAATTTTTTGCCTGTTCGCAGTGTTCTGGTGCGAACCAAATTGGGGGGTTGTTCGGGCCATCCCTATTAAGGACCCTCTATCTTGTCTTAATCTTTGCCTTGTCTCTCCCCAAGCTGTTTTGTCAACACAATGGAATATAAACTCAGAGGTGTCACAGATCATAGCTCATCTGAAAATAAACTTTGATGTCCCTCGCATGCCTTGAAAGAAAACATCCATTTTGCCCAACCCCAATACAATAAAAGATTTCAGATCAACTCCAGGCCATTCTGCAAACCCATAATGGCAATACTAACCCTGTTCTCTAATGGAAAACACTTAAGGGGTTCCTTAGAGGATCCGTGATATTGTTCATAAAGCAGGACTCTCACAAGACAGAATTAAAACTAGCACAGGCAGTAGAGAGAGCAACTGTGCTAACAACCCATCAGACCACCATAAAATACAATGGCTATCCCTACAAATAGTGTTAATTTTCATTTTCGTGACAAGGCCAAAAACACATTTTCTTCCTAAAGCAATTATATTTTGTGCAAACGAATACATCAAGTAAATTACTAGAGCCTTACGATTAAATATGGGCTGGGGCTAAATTTATCTGATACTTCACAAATCTCAGACAGATTCCATCCATTCCATATTTTTACATTGGCCCACTCAATTTGTCCACATTTATTGAAGAAAGAATTCCCCAGTTTATCACAGGAAGAAGAAAGAAAAATATCTTGGGGGATGAAGGCAGCATATCAACTGTGCAAGCAACCTGGCTCCTTAATGAAGCTATAGTTATTGTGTTCTTAAAGCCTAAAGCCTAAAGCTTTTCTAAGTAAAACATTGGGGACTCTGTTGAGTGAGGCTTTATGAAGAACAGTTTCACTGTCATCAGCTTACAGAAACGACAAACTGCTATACAATCGAGTGGGACCCACAACATAACTTGGGCCCTAGCAGCCTTAAATAATGCTAAGGTATTTGACTCAGTAGACTGGCCATTTTTTGAACATCTCTCTAAATATGGCTTCCCTGAAAATTTCTGTAGTGGATAAAAAGGATTTACACATCCCCAAATGACAAATTTTATGTTACCAATACCCTCTCTACCTCATTTCCTCTATTTAGGGGCAAGACAAGAGTATTCCCTATCACCCTTATTATTCCTTATTGCAATACAACTCAAAACTAACTCTTACAATTCTACAGAAGGCACAAGAGAAAAACATCTAGATCCCAATGTTGAAAAAAATCAGGCCTATACACTTATACCATATTTTTTTCTAAATTATGCTGAAATATAATTCCATCCCAAACTACAGTGTGTATCAATTACTTTGGAGTCAGGTCTTAGAATCAAAAGGAGGAAGCTTGCATTAATGACCATGATTGAAGGGCTTGGATAACTTGCCTATCAAAGCTTCTCTTCTTTCATGCATCATGAAATGTAGACACTTATGTTGTATTATGCCTAAATCTTCCAACCAACTTCTATCTAAAACCTTTGGCTCCTATTAAAACAGGTAAAGAGTAAATTTGCTAAATAGACCAAACTTGCTAAAAAAAAATGTGCAGTGCATGAAAAACTCATGAGAACTCACAAGAACATATAAATTAATTATACAATCCAAACTATAATTCATGATTTGCACTAACCAAGCTGTGCAAAATTCCTGTAAAAAAAAAAAAAAAAAAAGTTTTCACTAGTGCAAAATCAGTTATTACCTGATTCTTATGATTGATGAAAAAAATTATAAGAAAGAAAGAAAAAAGTCACAATTGATGGTGACTAAAGAAGGTGTTTGTTCAAATCTTCTTACGGAAGTCCAACAGTAAGAAGTTTTATTTATATTTGTGCAAGAGCATCACCCAACACAGCGCTCAATGTGAGCTTACCAGATAAGTTTGACCCTCAAATTATAGAGTGGTCAAACATGGCTTCGTGATAAATATCCCCCCGATTACTGCAACTATCCCGATATATTGTAGTGAATGGCATCTAGGCTTCTGATGGTAACAATGTACCCGCAGCCAATCCAGGTCAGACATGTAAGGAATAAGCATATTCGACATAGTTTAACTTCCAATGATCAAAAGCAAATTTTATCAAAATTCTTGAGTGGATAAAAACAGTGCTGTATACAAAGATTTCCCGAGTGTGCCCACATAAAAAATGGCCACCGTTGGATATGCATGCATGGTGATGTACACCCTGGCTCTTTCTGATGCGTTTCGTCAGATGTGATGTCATCAGGGTTCAGAGTGTACATCTGTCACCACGCTATTATATGGAGGTCCGATGGGGAGAGGATTCCATTGTATAAACAAGTGGTTACCAAGTAACCCTGAGAGAGTTCCCGAGCACCTGATCACCACAATTAAAACCAAGGAGAGCTAATCATTGCAGGTTCTAAACTTCTATGAACCCACCCAGAGGTGGGGAGGTGTAAAACACCAGTACTTAGCTCCCCCTAGTATTCAAAAATGATTATCAGTTATACAAACAATACATCTGAAGACATTTATGGTTATCAAAAATGTAAAAAAAATATTAAAAAAATAATAAAAAATGTATGTAAAAAGAGGGAAGGACATACTATTAACAAAATGTAATCCTTTATGCTGAATTCATTTGGTATGAAAGCCAATCAATACCTAGGCCTAGACCCCAAATTTAAATTGAGAAGTATATAAATTTTATTCTAAAGTGTATTATAAAAATGTAAAAAAAAAAATGATATATTTTATTTAGCCAGTTCTGTCACTATTCAAGAGCCCAAACCATTCTGGACAGTTACAAGCCTAAAAATGCAATTATGAAAATACACATAAAATAAAAAATAAAATAAAAAAAATAAATCTTTTTATAAAAATAAAGGGACTTTGATGATCACTTATAAACCTGAGCTGGTAACTATTAACCCACTAAGTATCTCCTGTTATCCAAAATCTATCCTTCCAATGTAAATGCATAAATCACTTATAGATTTAAATTACTTAATCTGGATTATCATATGGGGAGAAAAAACTATTTTTAATAATAAAATAGTTAGTATGCCATTTGATATTGAGCCCAAAAGGTGTATATGTCTTGATGTCTTGAGATTATAGATCCACTTTCTTTCAGAATGGGATATTTCTCTTTTGCTGTTATCTCCTCTCCATTGGGGAACATTTCTATCAATAGCGACAAACCTAGTCCCCTCTGGATCACTATTGTGACAGATGCCGTAATGCTTAGACACGCTATGTCCTTTTATATCCTTTTTTGATGTTTACCACATGTTCGTTTAAACGAACATGTAGTTCTCTTGTGATACGACCTCTCGTGGAATGACCCACGTGGTATTGCATACCACAAGGGCATGTTAACATATACACTACATTTTTGGTATTGCACGATATGAATGATTTTATATAATACACCTTCAAAGTCTGAGCAAATTTAAAACTGAATATTTTTTGCTCCTTGATGGCATTTCATTTGCATACATAATTTTTTATGCAAAGATGAAACCCTTTGAGATCCTGAAAGAAAACAGGATGAATAGATGGGTCATAAATATTTAGGGCTATCTTATTACACCATGAAGGGACTCCCCTAAAAGTAACTATAGGTTTTTCCAGTAAAATGGGTCCCAAGACATTAACATTTTTTAACACCAACCTGTGCCTCTTGATGATCTGTTTGACCTTATAATGTTGAGCAGAGAACGTTGTGATCAATGAAAGTCCTAAACTATTAAAGTATACTGGTGGCTTCTCTCTCCCCACTAATAAGGAATTCCTGTCGTGCTGTTCAACCTGAGTAATAATCATATCCAAATTATCCTCAATAAGGCCCTTTTCCAAAAACCTAGATTCCAATACTCTTCTATCCTTGTACAATTGCATCTATGTTTCAAAAATTAACTTTTTGGGACTAAGGATAACCATGACAGATTGGAACAGCTACCAATTGTTATACAGCTATTCCTGTCAGTAGACTTGAAGTAAGTGGAAGTGACATGGATTCATTGTCTACAGAAATTTTTAAGTCCAGAAAATTAACCTATTTATCACTTGCTTCGTGGCTAAGGCCCCTTTCACGCGGTCGGACCGTTCAGGTCCACCTGTCAGTTTTGACGGCGGACCTGAACAGGCGCTCCATGTTAGCCTATGGAGCGACGGATGTCAGCTGACATCCGACCCGGTCCGATCCGCTAAAAGCAGACGGATGGCCCTACATTCAGATCCGTCGCTGGCGGACCGGATCGGGTGAGATCTGATGAAAACGGACACGCTGTCCCTTTTCGTCCGATCTCTCCATAGGCAGCAGTGGCGCTGGACAAGCCCCTCCCCGCTCAGTGAGCAGAGAGGGACCTGTCATCCACCGGCTCAGCGGAGATCAACAGAGAGATATAAGTCCAAATCTCCATTCCAAATCAAAATACCAATTCAGGTCTTTTGTTGCTCAAAATGACATACTCTTCCCACTTGGCCATGAAGAGGTTTGCCGGGCACACTTATTTAAAAAAAATTAGCATGTTTTGAAGGTCTAATATCAGAAATTTGTACTAGCTGCTATATTTTTATAAATATATTTTTTTTACTTTATATTAATATAGCACAGATTTTCTATACATTTCAAATAGACCAAACTACCAGTGGTAGGTCATATAGCCCTTATTAAAATGACTATGCTGCATAAATGCCTCTATGTAATCCTAAATATTGCAAATAAAATATGTTCCAAATTCTTTAACCAACTTAAACTATAACTAAGACAAAACTTTTTTTTTTAATTTTTGGATAGACTAAAGAGAGATTAGAACCCCTGTCAGGTATATTTTGCTTTAGATAATGGTTTGGATGGCACTGGAACCTTAGGAGGATATTACTTGCAGTGCCTTCGATTAATATATTCAAAACTATACTGTTATTATTCCAATTAAGTATCTGTGTGGTATTTGGGCTGTTTCCGTACACTGAAGAACTCCCATGTAAACCTTGGGATGTAATCTAAATACAATAGTTGGATCAGAAGAGTCAAGTGCCACACGGAAAAATTGAAATCCAGAAAAAAATTTTTATTCCAAATCTGTAATACACTTGCCATCCAACGTGTTTCCAGGCCACATTCTGCCTTTAGAGAGTCATACCCTGGAAATGTGAATTTTTCTCTGTCCTGATGAAGGGGGCAGAGTGTGGCCCCTGAAACGTGTTACCGTGTTTCCCTGAAAATAAAACCTACCCCAAAAATAAGACCTAGCACTATTTTCCAGGAGGGCTGCAATATAAGCCCTACCCCAAAAATAAGCCCTAGTCTAAAGTGCTTGTGTGCTTTTTGGGGAAACGCGGTATAATCCTCTGTTATGGCGGTGTGCAGTGTGCTGTGTGTGTGTCTCTGATCTCCTGGCTTTCGGAGGGGGATCTCGGCCCCCCTCCCTGCAGTGTTCAGAATGGAGAACACAGCTTGGGGCAGGCGATGAAAGCGCCGGGTGTCGGCGAGGGATCTCGGCCCCCTCCCTGCAGTACTCAGAGCAGAGAAGATGGCCTGGGGCAGGCGATGGAAGCCCCGGGTGTCGTGGGGGATATCGGCCCCCCTCCTCTTCAGTGTTCAGAGCGGAGAAGACAGCTCAGGGCAGGCGATGAAAGTGATATACAGTAAGGGTGTTTGCACAGTTGTATTGCAGCAACACCTTTTGCATTATATGATCCTTTTACTGGTATGTTCATACTGGGGATTCCTGCATGGCAAGCCCTACCCTGAAAATAAGCCCTAGTGTGTTTCTGGTGTACAAAATTAATATAAGACCCAGGCTTATTTTTGGGGGAAACACGGTAGATATTAAGTGTAATACAGATTTGGAATAAAATCTTTTTTCTGGGTTTCAGGTTTTTGGTGTGGTGTGCCAGTCTTTTCACCTATTAGGTTTTAATTGCTGTCTCTGCCCCCAATAGAGATTCATCCTCTCTATTTGTCTTGTTTGCTGTACTGACCGAGAGTGAAAGTAAGAGAAAGTTCCAAATTTTGGGTTGTCACAAGAACAGGCATAGAAAGGAAGTCTTCCAATGGGGACACTGGTTCTGGTATCAAAACTGATTTCAAAACTTGCTATGCATTGACCCCCTAATAAGCCTAGACAACCATCTGGCCCATGTAATGGGATTCATCTTTTGGATCTGTTATAAATTCCACTTCTTTTTGGAACTACTCCCCATACATTATTTGAAAGGTTAGTATGGCAGCAGACTAAAGGTGTCCTACACAATGATGTTATGTTATTTGAGGGGCAGTTATGGGAAAATCCAGGACTACCTGAATTGTAACATATGCCTTGTTAGATACTGGTCGGTGGAAACACAGACAGGTTATTGAAACACATACAACAGACTAATGCTGTTATTTTCTTTTGAAACTTTGCAAGAACAATGCCAAATTACATACTGCTTTTTATAAATTCTTACAACTAAGACATGCATTACACTCTCAACTTAAAAATGCCAACAAATGACCGTAATTCTGAATTTATGTGGTGTAATTAATCCCAAGGCCCCAGAGTCTTCATATCACTTCTTTACAAAATTGAATTCAATCCAAAATTAACTTCACCATATTAAAAAATTAAATCCTGCTGGCTTTGGCAAATTCCTGTGTTGCCAGTGGTCAATATTTTTTATCACTCACCAAACATATTTATTACCAGTTAAACTATTTACAGTGGGCAAAGCATCAACATCAATATATAACAAATGTCAGCCATACTGTATAATACCATTTTCTGACACCCTATTCGGAACTGCCCCTATAGAACTAAATTTTGGTCTGAGGTATTGATTTTATCCAATGTTTTTTCACTGACTAGTTCATTGGACCCTAAACTTTGTTTACTGGGGGTTCTTGATGATCAACAATTGGACCACTACAACTGTTTATGTTTAAGAAGGTGTCTATTTATGGTGAAAAAAAATCATAGCACTAAAATGGATAGTGTCAGATCCTCTATTGACTGGCACTGGTTAGTTTTTTTAATACTACTATATTATATTATCCAATTCTATACCAAATAATGGTTGACCCAACAAAGTTTAAAAAATAGCGTTTTCTGTTGAAAAGACAAAGTAAAATATCACCACAAAATTATTGTTTAATTAAATACCTTAACTGGTATGACTGTATTAAATGCTTTAATAGAACTCATTCAGAAACATTTTACATTGTCAAATTAAAAATTGTGATCCCTTTTCATTATTATTTACTACAGTATGTTCATTGTTTGCTGTACCATGGTTTTGGATAATACAATAGCAGCTTTTTGGTTTACATCCAGCTACTAGATGTGTGATAATGTATATGGTGGTGTTCCGCGCTTAGGACGGGCTTGTGACTGAACTGCAGCCCCCCAGATAAAGAAAGCCCCAAAGGTGCGATCCAAATTGTAAAATCTGAATTAGGGGATTGGCGCTGTTCACTAGTATGAAATAAATGAATCCACTATAAACAAACTGCTACTACAAGGAAAGCATTTTACCCCAACTATAAATGAATGAAAAGTGTAACACAAGTGCTAGGAATGGTCACAAAAATGTGCAGACTACCCAAGGTAAAAAAGAATATAATACATAAAAAATATAAAAAAATGGAACTCCAAACAATGAGTGATCGATCAAGTGTGTATAGAAAGTGATTGTCAATGTCCACTGAAAATTAATAATGTGTATGCACAAAAAAATGCGATAAAAAATGTAAGTGAGTGATACCTAAAAATGGGGACAAACACACTGTTGCCCACTATAAATAAGTGTGTATACTGGTGTAGCTAAATATTGAAAAAAATGTTGTTTGGAAAAAATGTGTTGAAAAAAATAAAAAAACAAGAAACAAAAATAAAAATAAAAAAGAAAACATAGGAAAAAAAGCAAAGTCCAGGTAACCACAAAATTGTTATCAACAAGCAGCACAAAAACAACAAGTGCCGTGAATATTAGTTCTGTCGTTCAGTAAACCAGTTCTAGTGCAACAGGCTAATGCATCTTCAGAGGTTACAGGTAAGTCCGTCCCAGTAGTTGTATACTATCCAGTGTGGAGTCTCCTCTAGTGCCCCCACTCACCAGAGCGCCCAACCCCTGCAGGGGTAATGAGCATGTAGATCCAAATCTGATGATCCAATCGGTCGGTGTCCCCCTCACCACCTTTTATCACTTGTGTCACCAGATCATTCTCAAAGGACATCCATCCGGACCAGTTACCATGTGCAGAGCGCCCAACCCCTGCAGGGGTAATGAGCATGTAGATCCAAATCTGATGATCCAATCGGTCGGTGTCCCCCTCACCACCTTTTATCACTTGTGTCACCAGATCGTTCTCAAAGGACATCCATCCGGACCAGTTACCATGTGCAGGGAGAAGAGAAGAGCCTCATAGTATAATTCTGAAAGTAATTTTATTAAGCTCAAGCTCACAACAGGAATAAATAAAATCCAAAGATTAAAAACAAATAGAAACAAATGGCACTCTGCCGGCTGACTCCACGTGAGACGCCTTACGCGTTTCGTCATCAAGACGTCATCTGAAGCGCGCCTCAGATGACGTTTTGATGACGAAACGCGTAAGGCGTGGTCTCTTGGTACGCATACGTCTTTTTATCCTTTCGTTTTTGTCCTGCACTTCCGGCATCGGCAGACGGCTGTGGAACGCACGCCGCTCACACTGTTCTGTCTGCGGCTTCTCACGTGGAGTCAGCCGGCAGAGTGCCATTTGTTTCTATTTGTTTTTAATCTTTGGATTTTATTTATTCCTGTTGTGAGCTTGAGCTTAATAAAATTACTTTCGGAATTATACTATGAGGCTCTTCTCTTCTCCCTGCACATGGTAACTGGTCCGGATGGATGTCCTTTGAGAACGATCTGGTGACACAAGTGATAAAAGGTGGTGAGGGGGACACCGACCGATTGGATCATCAGATTTGGATCTACATGCTCATTACCCCTGCAGGGGTTGGGCGCTCTGCACATGGTAACTGGTCCGGATGGATGTCCTTTGAGAACGATCTGGTGACACAAGTGATAAAAGGTGGTGAGGGGGACACCGACCGATTGGATCATCAGATTTGGATCTACATGCTCATTACCCCTGCAGGGGTTGGGCGCTCTGGTGAGTGGGGGCACTAGAGGGGACTCCACACTGGATAGTATACAACTACTGGGACGGACTTACCTGTAACCTCTGAAGATGCATTAGCCTGTTGCACTAGAACTGGTTTACTGAACGACAGAACTAATATTCACGGCACTTGTTGTTTTTGTGCTGCTTGTTGATAACAATTTTGTGGTTACCTGGACTTTGCTTTTTTTCCTATGTTTTCTTTTTTATTTTTATTTTTGTTTCTTGTTTTTTTATTTTTTTCAACACATTTTTCCAAACAACATTTTTTTCAATATTTAGCTACACCAGTATACACACTTATTTATAGTGGGCAACAGTGTGTTTGTCCCCATTTTTAGGTATCACTCACTTACATTTTTTATCGCATTTTTTTGTGCATACACATCATTAATTTTCAGTGGACATTGACAATCACTTTCTATACACACTTGATCGATCACTCATTGTTTGGAGTTCCATTTTTTATATTTTTAATGTATTATATTCTTTTTTACCTTGGGTAGTCTGCACATTTTTGTGACCATTCCTAGCACTTGTGTTACACTTTTCATTCATTTATAGTTGGGGTAAAATGCTTTCCTTGTAGTAGCAGTTTGTTTATAGTGGATTCATTTATTTCATACTAGTGAACAGCGCCAATCCCCTAATTCAGATTTTAGATGTGTGATAATACTTCCGGTATTATGGAATATTATATTATAGTAATGATATGGATTATACAATACTTTCAGTGCTTCCCCATATTCTTTACCTATTTTGCATCAGCACTTGTTGATGGTATATATGCTAATTAATAAATGGTCAGAGAAAGATATGCATCACCTTTTTCTTAGTATACCTTTTTACCTGTAGATCTACAGTATTTATCTGGGTATTTTTACCATCAGTACATAAAATTCAAATACACAGGTTATGTATCCCATCTAATTGTATGGTAATGTACTGAGTTAAAAAAAAGAGCATTGTAACAAGATATAATAGGGGACAAAATGTAACATACACTGTGAATAAATCAATGTGGGACCGTTCTTAAAAATTAGATTTGCCAAGAACTCAACCATGTATATAGTAAACATTAAAATTGCTGTAAACCGCAAGTTTCCTTGGATAATAGATGGACTTTTAACATTTACCATTTTATAAATGTAAAATAAAGGTTTTATATGGTTTTGTAATCCATTCTAATATTTATAAAGCACTAATGGAACATTATCAGGAAATGTTTGTTTGCTAGACGGTTTCACATTCTCAAGTGTTTCTTCAAGCTTTATGAGCCTTTCTTATTGACAAGGAAAGGTTTTGGGACCCTGGCTTACATTTTGCTTTACGCATGAGAGAATTTTAAAGCCCAATTGGGTGATAAATCACCCTTCACATCCCAGCCCTACCTTTCCCTTGAGCCCTCACCCCCTGCATTATTTTCCTAAAGTTTTCTTTATACATACCTTTTATTGATGATATTTTCAGTCCAGTCCCTTCCTCTTTTAGTCTTCTCCGACAGTGGGCAGTCCTATATTCTGTACAGAATTGCATTCCTTTAATGAAGTGGTGCTGTTCTCTGCTGCAGTCACCTGTTAGCCCATGACAGCTTGGTGGGGCACCTCCCAGGAGGATGTTCTGATGCCCTGGACTCAGAAGTGGGTTGAATGAAACTGGGCATCATAAAACCTGAATCGGGATGAAACAGGACTGGCACTGGTCACTGCACTACAAAATAGGACATGTGGAGCAAGGATGCAGCTTGGAGGGTGTGACAATTGCCTGGATATCTTTTATGGGCTCAGCATTTAAAAATAACAAATATTTGCTCCTGTGAGAAACTTTCTAGCAAAGCTTCTGTTTCTCAGTATAGATTTGGATTACGGGGATCCTGCCAGAAACTTCACTTGCTGACTAGTTTTGGAATGTACTTGATTTGGGGGTATGATCCTTATTTTGCTTCAGTAGTAGTAGTACTAAGCAAGCTGCTTAACAAGAACAAGTGTATACGTTCCATATTAAGTCAGCAATTGCAGCTCCACATTTCCATCCTAAAGAAGAAGGGAAAACTGATGAGTATACTAAGTCAGACAGCTTTCTGTACAGGATCTTATCACTCACACCTGTCCTAACCATTGGGTTACTATGACCATGATTTTATTGTACCAACCTCGGGTTGGTATAACTTAAACTTTAAGGAACTGTGGGGTTGGTTTACTCATGGCTAATAGGCTGAATACCCAATCCTGTGCAAGAAAAGTAAAAAACAGCATTTTTGCTTGCACATGCCTGGATGATGGAAGGAAGCAAAGCTTCTGCTCATTTACTAATCTCTGGAGCAACTGCACTTTGCAAAGTGCACATTATGTTTGTGTTTAGGAAATCAACCCCAATGTTTATAAGGCTTAATGACATATTTGTTCCATCCAGGTCAACTTAAATTAGGTCAATAAAACAAATTATATAATTTTGCGTGTTCAGTACAGTTTTCCTGTAAGACTTTTCCCAGCTCTGAGTCAGTGGCACCTAGTTACATTGTTGCTGAAGAATGAAGTCAGAACTTACATAAGGTATTATAGCTGAGAACTAGGGTAACAGAGATGCATTAAACCTTATGGCTTTGCATAAACACTGGCTAGTTTAAATAACAGTACTATAGAACATTAACTTTCTAGAGAAACTAGGGCACTTTAACATCAGGGGGTGAGCACCTGATATAGATGAGAATCAGACACAAAATATAGGGCACAGGCTGAATAGAGAAGTGTGCACTGAACTGTCTCAATGCAGCACAATGCTGTAAATAGGCTGCACCCTGTTTTTGTGCTTCAAGTATTACTACAAAATACCACTGTCAATAAAGGGAAATATGAATTTGTCTAAAAGAGATCTTTAGGGCTTTTTCACGCTATAAGGGAAATGGCAAAGCACATTCACTTCAATTCACAAAGCCACATTCATTATTTCACTTGTAGTCATTACTTTTAGTTATGATCATGTTCCCAAAAACCCCTTCCCACCTGCCCTAGCATCCCCTTAACTAGCTCTGAACTTCAGGGGGTGGGAAGGATCTGCAGTCATGTGATCAATGTCACAGTGGTCACATGATCAGAATCTAGTCCCACCGGCTACTAATTTTCAACCCAGACCAAGAGCTGTATTTGACAGCTTGGTCTGTGTGCTGGGAGTGTGCAGTAAGCATGCTCTCAGTTCATTGGCTGCCCAGCAATGCATATATGCAGCATTTGGGCATTAAAGCCCACATCAATCCATGCCACACATACACGTATTGGGACACCTGCCTTTACACGCACATGAACTTTAATGGCTTCTCAGTCTTAGTCCGTAGGGTTCAATACTGAGTTGGTCCACCCTTTGCAGCTATAACAGCTTCAACTCTTCTGGGAAGGCTGTCCACAAGGTTTAGGAATGTGTCTATGGGAATGTTTGACCATTCTTCCAGAAGCGCATTTGTGAGGTCAGGCACTGATGTTGGAGGAGAAAGCCTGGCTCTAAGTCTCCGCTCGAATTCATCCCAAAGGTGTTCTATCGGGTTGAGGTCAGGACTCTGTGCAGGCCAGTCAAGTTCCTCCACCCCAATTCACTCATCCATGTCTTTATGGATCTTGCTTTGTGCACTGGACCAAATCATTTGGTGGAGGGGGAATTATGGTGTGGTGTTGTTTTTCAGGGGTTGGGCTTGGCCCTTTAGTTCCAGTAAAGGGAACTCTTAAGGCGTCAGCCCACCCAGACATTTCGGACAATTTCATGCTCCCAACATTGTGGGAGCAGTTTGGGGATGGCCCCTTCCTGTTCCAACATGACTGCGCACCAGTGCACAAAGCAAGATCCATAAAGATGTGGGTAAGTGAGTTTGGAGTGGAGGAACTTGACTGGCCTGCACAGAGTCCTGACCTCAACCTGACAGAACACCTTTTGCGATGAATTAGAGTGCAGACTGCGAGCCAGGCCTTCTCATCCAACATCAGTGCCTGACCTCACAAATACGCTTCTGGAAGAATGGTCAAACATTGCCATAGACACACTCCTAAACCTTGTGGGCAGCCTTCCCAGAAGAGTTGAAGCTGTTATAGCTGCAAAGGGTGGGCCAACTCAATATTGGACCGTACGGACTAAGACTGGGATGTCATTAAAGTTCATGTGCGTGTAAAGGCAGGTGTCACAATACTTTTGACAACATAGTGTATCTGTTGGGCTGTTGTATGGGAGTTAGGGCCCTTTCACACTGGGGTGAGGGTGTTAGCGGTAAACTCCCGCTAGCGGCCGCATAAAGGGTTAAAAGCACCCGGAAAGCGCTGCTGCCAAATCGATTTGAAGGCGCTTGGGCAGCACTGCCCATTGATTTCAATGGGCAGGAGTGGTGGAGGAGCGGTGTATACAACGCTCTTTCACCGCCTGAAAGATGCTGCTTGCAGGACTTTTTTCTAACATCCTGCAAGTGCACCGCCCCAGTGTGAAATCACTCCGGCTCTCAAACTGGGGCTGCAGGGGAGGCATTTTTCAGGCACTTTACAGGCGCCATTTTTAGCCCAAAAGCGACTGAAAAATGCCCCAGTGTGAAAGGGTCTTAAAGGTTTCCAGCTCAAAACAAGACATGAACATTTAAATCCTTACTATTTCATATGACATGTTATTTTATCTCATGAAAATGTTCAAATGGCTTTCCTGCTCAAAAAGCAACTTTTTGAATTGTATAACTGAATAGCCCTCTAAGGTCATTGCAGGGTCCTTTATCCCTAAAGAGGCGATATTATGTTGGGGCGTTAACAAGATCCAACAGTATTACTGGACTGCAACGGTGGATCATCATCCTCTACCAAAAGTGGCACCACAGAGGGTCACGTGATGGTAAGTAAAATTGACTTTAGAGGGTTGCCCAAAAAAAAAAAACTAGGGAAATTCTTCCTATCTATCATATAGTACACTTACCACCCTTGCTGAACAGCTGCTGAGATAAAATCATCAAAAGGATAAGCCACCTAAAGACATGTACAGTGGGGCAAAAAAGTATTTAGTCAGCCACCAATTGTGCAAGTTCTCCCACTTAAAAAGATGGGAGAGTCCTGTAATTGTCATCATAGGTATACCTCAACTATGAGAGACAAAATGTGGAAAAAAATCCAGACAATCACATTGTCTGATTTTTGAAAGAATTTATTTGCAAATTATGGTGGAAAATAAATATTTGGTCACCTGCAAACAAGCAAGATTTCTGTCTCTCACAGACCTGTATCTTCTTCTTTCAGAGGCTCCTCTGTCCTCCACTCATTACCTGCATTAATGGCACCTTTTTGAACTTGTTATCAGTATAAAAGACACCTGTCCACAACCTCAAACAGTCACACTCCAAACTCCACTATGGTGAAGACCAAAGAGCTGTCGAAGGACACCAGAAACAAAATTGTAGACCTGCACCAGGCTGGGAAGACTGAATCTGCAATAGGCAAGCAGCTTGGTGTGAAGAAATCAACTGTTGGACGTGCACTTTCTAAAATATATAGCAAGTTGAAAACAGCAGATATACATATAAAACGTATGTAGGGAGATTTGCTTCATCTCTGTGTATCATCTGAGGCTGTTCACTTCACTGGGTATACAGCAGTGGTTCTCAACCTGGGGGTCGGGGTAGAAAAATGATTTGCCAGGGGTCACTGAATCCTGGGCTGTTATTGAAGTCCGCACCGCTCTCCCAGACTTTTTGTGGCCGCCCAGTAGGAGCTTGGAGCTTGCCCATTCAGGGGGGCAGGGACTAGAGGTCTGCTGACTGGGGAGGAATGTGAAGTGGGAGGGGCTGGAGGAGACCCTATCTCCTGATTTCAGCATAGGTGTCACTGCTATGAGACACCACAAAGTCAGAGACACAGGGAGTAAAACTACCTGTGATTATAGTTGCAAATACAGTTCCCAGATCAGCAGATGACTTTGATCAAGAGCACCTAAGTTGGCTGATCAGAACTCCCCCCAGCTCTGCCACTCACCTCACCCCCCACCCCCCAAGGAGTAAGAAAAGGAATAAAAATAGAGAATACATGAAAGGGAGAGGAAAAGAGGGGGAGGAACAAAGAAAAATTGAGAGAAAGTATAAGAGAAAGAACAAGAAAGAGGGCTAGAGAGAGGGGTGGGGGGAAAAAACAAGAAATTAGGATAGAGAGAGATAAAAGGAAAAGAAAGGAGAATAAAGAGAAAGAGTGGTAAATCCCAAAATGTACCATAAGGGGTTTAAATACTGTACGAGTGAAAGGGAGTGCTAAATGTACATGGGTTAGGGGTGCAAATTACTTGTCTTGCCTTGGGTGCTGACAACCCACTCTACAAAAATAATTTTACTGTTAGGGGTCCCCACAACTTGGGAAATGTTATCAAGGGGTCACGGCACTAGGAAGGTTGAGCACCACTGGTATACAGTATCTCACAAAAGTGAGTACACCCCTCACATTTTTGTAAATATTTTATTCTATCTTTTCATGTGACAACACTGAAGAAATGACACTTTGCTACAAAGTAAAGTAGTGAGTGTACAGCTTGTATAACAGTGTAAATTTGCTGTCCCCTCAAAATAACTCAACACACAGCCATTAATGTATAAACCACTGGCAACAAAAGTGAGTACACTCCTAAGTGAAAATCTCCAAATTGGGCCCAATTTTCTCCCAGTGTCATGTGACTCGTTAGTGTTACAAGGTCTCAGGTGTGAATGGGGAGCAGGTGTGTTAAATTTGGTGTTATCACTCTCACTCTCTCATACTGGTCACTGGAAGTTCAACATGACACCTCATGTCAAAGAACTCTCTATGATCTGAAAAAATGAACTGTTGCTCTGCATAAAGGTGGTCTAGGCTAAACTTTTGTGAGATACTGTATGTGAGGGTTTACTTCCACTTTAACCACTTCAGCCCCGGAAGAATTTACCCCCTTCCTGACCAGAGCACTTTTTGCGATACAGCACTGCATCGCTTTAACTAACAATTGCGCGGCCGTGCAACATTGCACCCAAACAAAATTGACGTCCTTTTTTCCCCCACAAATAGAGCTTTCTTTTCATTTGATCACATGTGCGGTTTTTATTTTTTTGCGCTATAAACAAATAAAGAGCGACAATTTTGAAGAAAAAGCAATATTTTTTCATTTTTGCTATAATAAATTACCCCCAAAAATATATAAAAAAACAAATTTCTTTCTCTGTTTAGGCCGATATGTATTCTTCTACATTTATTTGGTAAATAAGCGTATATTGATTGGTTTGCACAAAGTTTATAGCGTCTACAAACTAGGGTATAGATTTATGGCATTTTTATTTTAATTTTTTTTTATTAGTAATGGCGGCGATCTGCAATTTTTATCGTGACTGCGACATTATGGCGGACACATCAGACAATTTTGACACTATTTTGGAACCATTGTCATTTATGCAGCGATCAGTGGCATAAAAATGCACTGATTACTGTATAAATGTCACTGGCAGGGAAAGGGTTAAACACTAGGGGGTGATCAAGGAGTTAGGTGTGTCCTAGGGAGCGATTCTAACTGTGGGGGGGGGGATTGGCTATCACTGACATGGACAGCGATCACGGCTCCCGATGACAGGGAGCAGTAGATCCCTGTCACGTCACTAGGCAGAACAGGGAAATGCCCTGTTTACATAAGTTTACGATTGCACGACACCGGCAGACATCGAGTACACGGGGTCACGGAGTACGCGGCAGGCATGCGTGCACCCACAATTCCACTTCTTAAAGGGGATGTACAGGTATGCCCATTTGCGCAGCCGGGCCATTGTGCCAATGTATATCATCATGCACTGGTCGGCAAGCGGTTAAAGAAGTGTAGCCAAAGCTCGTCTAGCTGTACTTCTCCTATGGATCACAGGAATGCAATTCGTTTTGCACTCCTGTGACCCGTTTTCAGCAGAGAGTGGTCTGAAGTCCGCGCTCTGCTGACATCATGGATTTAAGTCCGGGCAACGTGTCATCCCGACAATGAAAGTCAGGATCCGCCAGGTGCCTGGTCTGACACCCTGCTCAATCTCTCAGCGAGCAGCTAAGAGCCTGAGCCGGCTGCTCCTGCCCCCTCCAGCCCAGCACTCCAGTGAGCAACAAGGTGGCAGAGCGGAGAGCTGTCAGAACCGAGCAAATGGCGGTGTTCGATCGCTCGGCTCTCAGTGTAGAAGCGCCGGTCGGACCGATGCTGCATCCACCTAGGTAAGTATGAATATGGAAAAACCCCCAAACACATACTTCTCTTTTAACTGTATGACATTTGTGAGTCTATTTATAAAGAAATGACTAGCTGATCACCCATCGAAACTGCATGTAAATTCACTTTTTGTGAATGGGGCAACTATTCTCTTCAATTCAAATGTGTTAATATGGAAATTACCACATTTTGGCTACTAGATGCCATTGACTATAATAGGAAATAAGTATGCTCCTCAACACCATGTAGTGGCCATAATAGAGTATTTCCGCATTCACGCGTTCAAATTGAAGAGAATGTAGTCTGAGAACATTCCATTTTGCTCCATTTACACAGAACAAATTTGCATGCAGTTTCAAAAAAATAAACAGCTGTGTAATTTTCTCATAAATACTCCACATCGTTTTTCAAATTACTATATATCATAAACAATTGTCATTTTTAAAATAAAATTTTTAATTCACCGTTTTAATCTTTGTATTATATTTTTAAATTTCAGTGTTGCTGATCTCTTCTATCCTCCTTCAGCCACTTACTACATACGTACTGCAGTATCAATTCTCTGGACTGACTTCTTGATCATGGCAACACTGAACCACGTTTGTGCAATGTGCATCAGCACAGTCACTTGTAGTATTCATCCTGGGAGAATATCACAGGGTGACAGCAGAGGAGCGCAATTGGGAGACAGTTGTCATCCCATAACAGGATGTGTCTTATCAAGGACCTTGGCAGGATTAACAGGCATGCTTTAAATAAAAAAAAAAAAAAAAAAAAAAAAAATATATATATATATATATATATATATATATATATACACACCTCCCAACTTCTTGTGATGGGAACAACCTATCAGCAAAAGTATGCAGGCGTAGGATACACCCCTTGCCACACCCCCTAAAGGAGAATTGTACAAAAAAACAAGATTGGTTAAACCCACAAATGCTTTTTTTTACTACTACTATTCCTTTATATTGGCTTTTGGAATTTACAAATGCAGCAATTTAGAAATCCGATGAAAGGTTTAGCACTGTAAAACACTTTTTGATATATAAAAAGTGCATTTTATATACATCTTTATAGATCAGACCAAAATGAGGGACAAATGAGGAGGAATGAGGGACAGAGGGACATTGCTCAAAATCAGGGACAGGCCCTTGAAATCAGGGACAGGCCCTTGAAATCAGGGACAGTTGGGAGCTATGTGTATATATATATAGATATATATATATAGAGATATATATATATCTATATATATATATATAGATATAGTTATATATCTATATCTATATCTATCTATATATATATATATATATATATATATATATAAAATAAGATATAATATATATATATATATATATATATATATATATATATATATATATATATATATATATATATATATATATATATATATATATATATATAATCTGAAAACAGCTATTGAAATTACATTAAAATGTTAAAACTAATTTGTGATATTAGTAATTGGGTTTAGATCTTCTTTTAATTGGCAGCATTTACATATAGAATAAACTGTATATGAATATTAAAAAAAGGAAAACAAAGTATAGATTCTCTGTAAGGTTACACCAATATAATTGGGTTTTTGATGTCAAAGATACAATGGCATGATGCACAAACACACGAAAGGCGGCACATCTTACAAGGTTTCTTTCTGATTCCCTGAATGAAAACAATATGCTTGCAAATAGACGTGATTTTCTCAATAACAGGCGAAGAAAATTCCCTAAGGTCATGTCTCAGATCCAAGCAACATAAAAATAATAAACGACAAAGTAGAAAATACTCTTTTATCTTCACCAAAGCCACAATAATGACATATTTATTACAGCCAAAAATAAAGCCTTTAGTATATTTCACTTTCCATTATTGAGAACCAACACAAATGTGAGAGTGCTTGTGTATGTCGGTCATTTTATGCACTGCGGCAAGAAAGTGAGTGTGTTTGCTTTTTCTTTGAAATCCAGATTGTAAAACCCCAAAACTGTTGGGGCTCCAATCAATGTACCTTTCCCAGCCCTTTGCACTTTTGTTGGATTGGAAGCATCAAAGGAACAGAAGGATCAATAAAGAACAGTGACTTTGTTTCTAGTAAGATGTCTACACAGAACGTTTTTGTTTCAGATTTTATCTGTCACATCTACGACATTTACTAACACATGGGCTGAATATTGGGCTGCTTTGGCCAGGTCAATAGAACTTTCAGCCCGCGTGTAGGGGAGCCAGTTGAAGGGGCATGACCGAAAAAGGTCTGCTATTTGGCACCTGATCAGCGCTCTTAGCCAATGGCTGAGAGCCCTGACGGTGTGCTTCAATGGGGGAGGTCGCCCCCCTGTCAGAACACATTAGTTCAGAGGGGGAGATCGATGTACTAACATTGGATAGTTAGTACAGCGGCTCCTCCCGAGTTGAGTTGAGCCCAAAAAAACCTGTTAGTGTGTATTAGACTTAAAGCGGAGTTCCACCCAAAAGTTGTACTCATTTGGCACCTTTCAAGGGGGAAGGGGGACAGGATACCTGTCTTTCACAGGTGTCCTGAAAGTGTAAATGTTTCAACGCAAAGGAATAAGTACTAGCAGAAAGATACCTGGTTTAAGAGAACTGCTGCCTCTACTAATTACTACCACTAGGTGGAGTACATAAATGAGAAGAAAGTGAAGTAGATATGGCGCTGTTCTATTGTGTTTGTGCACCTGATCAGTGATGAACATAAATATACAAAACAAATGTGTTGAACATGTATTAATGCATTTGACATGCGTTATATATGATTGCTACAACATATCAATTGTATATGTGTAGAAAATAAAAATTAATAAAATATCAATGTTAACCTAAATCTCAGAAAAATTGGGACAATTAGGTCTCATGTGACCTACAAATATATAATCCCATATATATAACAATAAAGTGCTTCTGTGCTGGTGATGGATTAGTGTTAATATTACCCACTTATCAAGTTAGTGACCTTAATAAAATAAACAAACTTGAATCTCAAAAAAGGGGACTGGTTCCGTCCCATATACATGCATTTAAAAATATATAGTCCCACTTAGTGAATATTCCAAAAAAGTGCTTCCGTGCTGGTGAACAATTAGTGTTGATAATGTCCACTTTCCAAGGGTGACCACAGCATACGTGTCTTATCCGTGCTCTTATTGTGGCTGCACTCACCGGAAATCCCCCCCCCCCCTATTGGGGTATGGAGCATTCACAGTATCTGCCACTAAGTAGCACTTTAAAGGCTGGATGATCCCCAATGTAATGGCAGTTCTCCACTCTTGTGTCATATACCATATAGAGCATAGAGGAGAAAGGAATCCCAATAGTGTAATACTGTTACAACTGTAACATATATGGCAGAAAATATATGGCATTATTTTTTCAGGCACAGATCAGCCCAAGAACTGAACTGGTTCATGTGAGGATGAAGAAAGTGGGAGAGGGGGTCCCCATCACATTCCTGGCCCGGAGCTGAGGCAAGAAACCCAAACCAAATCAGGGGGTCAGCTAGTTGTCAGGTCAGGTCATCACAATGCAATCCCAGAGGAGGATAGATGGTCTAATAACAATCCGCACCAATCTTGCATGTGTGAAAAACAATGTGAAACCAGTGATGTGTCCTCACTTTCGGGAGCCTCAGCCGCAGGTATTGATGTCACCGCCTAGACTCCCTCCTCCTTCCTCCTCCTTCCCCGGCCGCCAGGCCAGTAGGAGAGAGGAGCGGAGCCTCGCGCATACGCAGTAGGGTTCCCAGCATGAAGCCATAAGGCTACACTGCCGGGTTCCCTTACTCGCAATGGAGGCGGCATGCACCCGACATCGCTGGAGGCGGCATGTGGTGCCGACATCACTAGACTCCAGGACAGGTAAGTGTCCGATTGTTAAAAAACAGCAGCTGCAGTATGTGCAGCTGCTGGCTTTTAATTTTTGCAGCGGTGGGCGGACCTCCGCTTTAAGTCTGTGCTGTCCGACTAATGCCGCGTACACAAGACCGGACTTTCCGTCAGAATAGACTCCGACGGTCTTTCTGACGGAGTTCCGACGGAGTTCCGCTGAAACGGACTTGCCTACACACGATCACACCAAAGTCCGATCGTTTAGAACGCAATGACGTGCGACGGGACTAGAAAAAGGAAGTTCAATAGCCAGTAGCCAATAGCTGCCCTTGCGTTGTTTTTGGTCTGTCGGAATAGCATACAGACGAACGGTTTTCCCGAAAGGAACTGATTCTGTCGGAAAGATTTGAAACACGTTCTATTTCTAGGTCCGTCAGAATTTTAGAAAGAAAAAGTCAGATGAAGCCCACACACGATCGGAATGTCCGATGGAATGATTCCGTCTGACCTTTTCTGCCGGAAAGTCCGGTCGTGTGTACATGGCATAACATGTCATTTTTTATACTGTATGCTGACATCTAGTGGAGGTTTTGGGCCACTGGTTAATCCTTCTGTCCTCCTCTCCTGTTTAGTGCTAGCTAGTTCAGTCCTACCTAGACCTTCCTCTTCTCTTTCATGTTCAGTCAGTCAATGGTAATACTTCACAGAGAAAACACTTAGAAAAATCATTGTCTTTTTTACATTTTAAAAAAAAGGAACAACATCCTCTGTACTGCAACTAACTGAAGTAAAATTGTGGTGGATTCAACTTCTGTGTCTTATTGAAGAGATGGTACAAAATCAGCAGGTGACCACACTGTCTGAACAGACTGGGTCTAAGGAGGTATGTCAATGCATAAAGCGACATTTTAAACAGAACATTCAGAATAGGTTTTTCAAGTGTACATATAAGCCAGTTTTGGGTTTTAAACAATGCAGAAGTTTAGCCCTCAATAAGAATACATGCTGTAGCATATAAACATCTTACGAGCCATGGGCCTGTGGTGCCTGGAGCCCTTGGCTAGTACACAAATACTCTATCATTGTGTGCACCAGTTGCACAGGAATGTTGGGCTGAATACATACTGGTTTATAAAATAGAATGTCAAGCATGTTGCTGATCTCAATCCTGTTTATCCAATGTGCATACCTCCCAACATTTTGAGATGGGAATGAGGGACACCTACTAGCAAATGTATGTAGGCATAGGACACGCCCCCTGCCACACCCCCCTAAAGGAGAATGCACCGAAAAAAAGGTTAATTAAATCCACAAGGGCTTTTTTTTTACCACTATTCCTTGATTTTGGCTTTTGAAATTCACAAATGCAGCAATTTAGAAATTTAATGAAAGGTTTAGCACTGGGAAACACTTTTTGAAAGATAAAAAGTGCATATATATTATATTATATTATATTATATTATATTATATTATATTATATTATATTATATTATATTATATTATATTATATTATATAAAACTATATAGATCAGACCAAAATGAGGGGGAAAGAGGGACAGAGGGACATTGCTCCAAATCAGGGACAGTCCCTCGAAATCAGGGACAGTTGGGAGCTATGAATGTGCATTACGGATGGTCAGAGAAGAGAAGAATGGAGCAGTTGTGTAGTCTTAAAAGGTGCTAAAATACATGCCTGATAACTCTAATAAAACACAAAGGTTCATATTTGTAGACGAAGAATACTAACAATTGAAAAGGGCGGGGGGACTTTTGGGAATGGCGGGATGCCCTTTTTCTGCAGTGTTTATATCTATCATATCTATCTTCAGGGGTAGAAATAGTAGAAAAGCAGTATTTCAGACTATTCGAATTTATTGTATAGTATTTGAGCCGAATATTGTGGTCAAGACACTGTTAAAGAAAAAAGTGATGCGTGGCACTGACAGCACTTAAGTGAATATGGCCTTGAAGAAACCACCAACTTATAACTATAATTCTTAATATGCCAAGATCTCATCATGCAAACTTGCCTTTGAATAACATTGCAAATCCATGAGGGCATTCTTACAGTTAATCTGTGTATAATTGCCAGTACCGACCCATGAACGGTGAACTGGAAATGACAGTGCTTTGCAGAGAGGCACAAGGGAAAAGATGTGCCACCTCATTCCTAAGATTAATATCACTCATCCATCAGGCAAATTTGCACAGTACTTAGCCCCTGATCTTTGTCACTCCATCTGTGTTAATCTTTTTAATTCCTCTATTTAGTTCACTCCCGCTGTATGATTACCTTTAGATGAGGGTTGGATTATATAGAAAAGCAGTGGCACATGGAATGCGGATGTGATATTGTAAGTCTTTGCCAAAACAGAAGCTGCTGGAAAGTGGGGATAATGTAATGCCAGATCATGCCTTTCCTGTGTGTGGCTGGAGCCCCAATCCCCCAAGTTCCTATGTAATTGCTGCCCCTGTTTAATGCCTTCTTTGTGGCAGTGCCAAGGTCTGGCATAAATTATGGATAGGGAGTCACTCAGGTATCTTTAGGGAGCATGGCAGTGCACAGGGAAGAAGGACTGTCATACTCAACCTGTGAACTGGAACAGAATGTTCGGAGATATTTTGCTATCCATCAGTTACAGGCATTCACATATCCGTCCAAATGATCTGCCACATATACAGCAAATTCAGTGCTGCAGATTGGATTCTGACTTAGCTGTAAAATGATATATTAACCACTTGCCTACTTGGCACATTTACTCCCTTCCTGCCCAGGCCAATTTTCAGCTTCCAGTGCTGTCACAGTTCGAATGACAATTGCGCGGTCTTGCAACGCTGTACCCATATGAAATTTTTATCATTTTTTTCACTCAAATAGAGTTTTCTTTTGGTGGTATTTAATCACCACTGGGTTGCTTTTTTTTTATAAATAAATGAATAAAAAACAAAAATTCTGAAAAAACAAACAAACTTTTTCATAATTTTGCAAACAGGTAATTTTTCTCCTTCACTGATGTACACTGATGAGGCTGCACTGATTGGCACTGATAGGCTGCACTGATGGGCATTCATGGGCACTGATAGGCTGCACTGATGGGCATTCATGGGCACTGATAGGCTGCACTGATGGGCACTGATGTGGAGGCATTGGTGAGCAGTAATGAGGCTGCACAGATAGGCGACACTGATGGGCACTGATAGGTGGCACTGATAGGCAGCACTGATAGGTGACACTGATGAGGAGGCACTGATGGGCACTGCTGGGACTGCACTGATAATCAGGACACCGATAATCAGTTCCCTGATTATCAGTGTACATGTCCCTTTTGGAGAAGCCGGTTATCGTCTCTCTTCTCCTCTGCTCTCTGCATAGGAAATGAGTATCAATAACCAGCTTCTATTTACATCCATGATAAGCTGTGTCTGCTGATAGGCTCTTTACTTCAATTTGTGATCAGCAGTGTTCTCCAGACACTGTGATTACAGAGCGTGCTGCCTGTGCCCGGCAGCCACGATCAGGGGAGGATGTCATATGGCAGCCTCCCAGAACTAGCCGGCTGCGCTGCAAGTGGTTAATTAGTACATCTCTACACGCACAGGTGCCCTTTTCTTGAGAACATAGGGGTTGATTTATGATTTACCAAACACAAATAGACTGCTCACTCTACAAGGAAAGTTGCACTTTGCATGGAAATTATCCTTAGAGCTTAGTGAATGAAGTGAAGCTCTACCGGCTTCCATCGCTCAATCATGTACAAGCAAAAGTGCATTTTTTTTATTTTTCTTCTGCGCGATTGGGTATTCTTTGCAAAGTGAAATTTCACCACACTCACTAAGATATGTGAAGAATTCCCTTGCACAATGCAACTTTCCTTGCAAAGTGAACAGCCTATTTGCTTTTAGTGAATAGTAATTACCTTTAGCATTAGGCAATTCCTTTCCATGAGGATACCTGCATTCTATCTGCAGGTTAACACTTTTCACATTTGGTCATCTTAGCACAATAGGATCCATATAAATGTGCCAGCCATAGCTGAACTCCCAAGAGACCCAGCAGAACTTCCGGGTGCCATCATTTACGCCTCCACTGAAGGAAAAGGCCTACGCACTGGCAGATGCTCCCACACAGCCCAGTTGCAAATCTGCTGCCTCTTTCACTATATACATAGAACAAGCACTTCTAACACATATGGCATTATAAAGCCATGCTCGTACTGCCCAGAATAAAAACCTCTGGAGACAGCACAGTCTTGTGTGTCACCATCCTTGCCCAGTCAAGAAGAAAGATAGTTGTTGGGGGCTCAGAAAACCAAAAGAGTATCCTCAACTGGGAAATCTTCTGGGGACCGGGACAGATCTGGTGCTGGTGACTGAAGGTGATAATTTGCAGTCAAATGAGAGTGCTGACCCTGCAGTGTTGACACTCTGAATTGGTGTTTTCCTCCGAACTAACAACTGATTCTATCAGAACCTTCTGTCACCCTGCCACCACCACTCCCATCCTAAGCTGCCTGCTCCTACTCTTATTTTATAAACACACTTCATAGACTGTACTATGATCCACTTAGGCCTTTCTTCATTTTCTTCAAATCACACTAATGAGGCACATGTACAGTATCTCACAAAAGTGAGTACACCTCTCACATTTTTGTAAATATTTTATTATATCTTTTTCATGTGACAACAATGAAGAAATGACACTTTGCCACAATGTAAAGTAGTGAGTGTACAGCTTGTATAACAGTGTAAATTTGCTGTCCTCTTAAAATAACTCAACACACAGCCATTAATGTCTAAACCGCTGGCAACAAAAGTGAGTATACCCCTAAGTGAAAAGGTCCGAATTGGGCCCAAAGTGTCAATATTTTGTGTGGCCACCATTATTTTCCAGCACTGCCTTAACCCTTTTGGGCATGGAGTTCACCAGAACTTCACAGGTTGCCACTGGAGTCCTCTTCCACTCCTCCATGACGACATCACGGAGCTGGTGGATGTTAGAGACCTTGCGCTCCTCCACCTTCCATTTGAGGATGTCCCACAGATGCTCAATAGGGTTTAGGTCTGGAGACATGCTTGGCCAGTTCATCACCTTTACCCTCAGCTTCTTTAGCAAGGCAGTGGTCGTCTTGGAGGTGTATTTGGGGTTGTTTTCATGTTGGAATACTGCCCTGCAGCCCAGTCTCTGAAGGGAAGGGATCATGCTCTGCTTCAGTATGTCACTGTACACGTTGGCATTCATGGTTCCCTCAATGAACTGTAGCTACCCAGTGCCGACAGTACTCATGCAGCCCCAGACCATGACACTCCCACCACAATGCTTGACTGTAGGCAAGACACACTTGTTTTTGTACTCCTTACCTGGTTGCTGCCACACACGCTTGACACCATCTGAACCAAATAAGTTTATCTTGGTTTCATCAAACCACAGGACATGGCTTCAGTAATCCATGTCCTTAGTCTGCTTGTCTTCAGCAAACTGTTTGTGGGCTTTCTTGTGCATCATTTTTAGAAGAGGCTTCCTTCTAGGATGATAGCTATGCAGACCAATTTGAGGCAGTGTGCGGCATATGGTCTGAGCACTGACAGGCTGACCCACCCACCCCTTCAACCTCTGCAGCAATGCTGGCAGCACTCATACGTCTATTTCCCAAAGACAACCTCTGGATATGACACTGAGCACGTGCACTCAACATCTATGGTCGACCATAGGGAGGCCTGTTCTGAGAGGAACCTATCCTGGTAAACCGCTGTATGGTCTTGGCCACCGTGCTGCAGCTCAGTTTCAGGGTCTTGATAATCTTCTTATAGCCTAGGCCATCTTTATGTAGAGTAACAATTGTTTTTTTCAGATCCTCAGAGAGTTCTTTGCCATGAGGTGCCATGTTGAACTTCCAGTGACCAGTATGAGAGAGTGAGAGCGATAACACCAAATTTAACACACCTGCTCCCTATTCACACCTGAAACATTGTAACAATAACGAGTCACATGACACCGAGAAAGGAAAATAGCTAATTGGGCCCAATTTGGACATTTCACTTAGGGGTGTACTCACTTTTGTTGCCAGTAGTTTAGACATCAATGGCTGTGCGTTGAGTTATTTTGAGGGGACAGCAAATTTACACTGTTATACAAGCTGTACACTCACTACTTTACATTGTAGCAAAGTGTAATTTCTTCATTGTTGTCACATGAAAAGATATAATAAAATATTAACAAAAATTTGAGGGGTGTACTCAGTTTTGTGAGATACTGTAAATGGAACTAAGTCTTTACTGAACAATCCATATTATTGGTATGCAACAGAAGCCTATATGTCTAATACCTGAGGGGGAGGCTGCAATATAATCACTAAACTACTAGATACAGCAATTTACAGTTCTTAATTGGTATAATGTGCTCAAAGTCCAAAGTAGAGTCTTTTGTCCACACAGGGGAACTGCCTTAGGCAACTCCTTCCTATCAGTCCACTACTCTCTCAGCTCTACCCACATTTTATTAAAAGCAGTATGGTGTGTGGAGAGGAAAAGACTATAGTAAGAGGGGTATACTTAGGAAGATACTATAGCTATGTTTACACAATGAATCCCTCTTATAAACATATGAGATATAGTTGGCCTTATAGGGACCAATGGGCCACACATAATATACAGAGTATGTAAGGCTACAGAAACTGTAGACATACTAGAGGAGATGGTTTAGAAACATGTTTAGGTGCTGTTGGAGACTGTAAACCTGCTGCAGAAAACAATCAAAGACTGAAGGAGTGTTTGTATGTGGGACTGCTAGAGATCACTGTCTTTGCAGCACCTTTGCAAATTATTGCTCCCACTCCCACTACTGAGGTGTCAGGGCACAATGGGCCTAAAGTAACCTTGATGTCTCCTTGCTCTATGTAGCTGGTAACTAAAAAGAAGCAGCAGCTTAGACTGGGTGGAGTGGCTGGAGTTTGTGAATGTACTGAAGTACATTCTGTGACAGTCTGTAGATCTCCATGTCTACTTGCTCTGAGTAGATGGTAAATGGAAGGCAGCAGAAGCAGCTTAGTGTGGGGTGGAGTGGCTGGAGTTTGTGAATATACTGAATAGTTTGCAGCCAGGTGTTAGTAGGAAGTGTATACCAGCCAAAAGTTTGTGCTGTGTGGCTGTAATAGTAAAAACACGTCACTAGTTAGACATGTAATACCGGTGTTATGGCAGCAGCTAGCTGCCATAACCCTGTATCATTTTTTACTATGGATGATTCCGTGTCAGATGCATTCAGCGCATTTGCCCAGGGAATACTTTTAGAGGTGGTGGGAGGGGTCCCCCCTCCCGCCGTGACTGGGCTTATCAGAGCCGTCATTTGCTGGCCAAGAAGTCGAGTGAGGGCAAGATAGCCCCCACTCGGCTCTATGCCCTTGGAGGACTGGAGCGACCTCTGACGTCACTTCCAGTTCTCGGGCATAAACACTTTTTTTTTTTAAAAGTCAAAATGCCCCAAAAATTTTTTTCTTTTAATAGGAAAAAAAGTGAATAAAAAAGGTGTAAAAATAAAAAGTAAAATAAATAAGAAAGAAAAAAAATGTACAGCACCCCATCCCTCTGTGCTCACACATAGAAGCAAACGCATACATAAGTCACTCCCGCATATGTAAATGATGGTGTTCAAACCACATGTAGAAACATAGAACAGTGACGGCAAAAAAAGGCAGAGTAGTCCATTGAGTCTACCCATTTTATTTATTTTTTTATTTTATTTTTTGTTAACTTTGTTGTCTGACTATAGATCTATGTTTATCCCAAGCATGTTTGAAGCCATTTACTGTTGAATGTCTCACTACCTCTGCTGGTACTTTTTTCCAATCATCAACTACCCTTTCAGTAAAATAATACTTTCTAAGATTCGTTTTGAACTTCCCTCCAGTGACTTTGAGGTCATGTCCCCGTGTTCTTGATTTTGGTTTATTACTGAATAAACTGCCCTCCTGAACCCTTGATGTATATAAAGGTTTCAATCATGTCTCCCCTTTCCCTTCTTTCCTCCAGACTGTACATATTAGGTTCCTGAAGTCGCTCTCGATATGTTTATCACCCCAAAACTTTCACCATTTTTGTTACCCGCCTCTGGACTATCAATATCTTTTGTATGTGAAGTCTCCAGAACTGGACTCAATATTCTAAATGAGGTCACACTAAGACTTTATATAGGGGAATCAGGACCTCCTTCCTCCTGCTGGTGATCCTCTAGTGATGCATCCTAGAATTCAATTCCCTTTTCCCACTGCCTGATCACACTGCTACTTTTGCAATCATCTGAAATAAGTACCCACAAATGTTTTTCTTCTGTAGTACTGTTTAATACTGTACCCCCAATGTTATACTCTCTCAGAGGATTCTTTTTCCCTAGGTGCATTATTTTACATTTAGAAATATGCAGTCTCCACTGCTTTGACCAATCTTCCAGCAATGCCAAATCATGTTCCATGACCATGTTACAGACAACTCCAGGGATATGAACCCTATTACACACTTTTGTGTCATCAGGAAAAAGACATACCTTGCCCAACAAACCTTTGGTTATATAACTTACATATAGATTAAATAGAACAGGACCCAGTACAGAGCCTGGTGGTACACCACTAGTGACTGGTCTCTGTTTTGAGTGAACACCATTTACAACATGTGAGGTATCACCACGATCGTTGGAGCGAGAGCAATATTTCTAGTGCAAGACCTCTTTTGTAACTCTAAACAGGTAACCTGTAAATATTTTTAAAGCATAGCCTATAGAGATTTTTAAGTACTGTAGTTTGTCGCCGTTCCACAAGCAATTTCAAGGCATGATATGTTATGTATCTATTTACTCAGCATAACATCATCTTTCACATTATACAAAAAAATTGGGGTAACTGTTGAGTTTTTTTTTTTTAATTCATTAAAGTGTATTTTTTCCTAAAAAATTGCATTTGAAAGACCGCTGCACAAATACAGTGTGACATAAAATATTGCAATGATCACCATGTTATTCTCCGGGGTCTCTGCTAAAGAATATATATATAATGTTTGGGGTTCTGAGTAGTTTTCTAGCAAAAAATACAAATTTAAACTTGTAAACAAAAAGTTCCAGAAAAGGCTTGGCCACAAGAATTGTTCTCAAAGCATACCCCAATGCTGAAGGTCATAGGTACTGGTATTAGCATAGGAGGTGGGCTGCACACTTTCCATTTCTATACTATAGGGGTTACCAGCTTGCATGCCGTCTGTGCAGGGCTAGTTAGTTCTGGGAGGAAGGACATTCCTCATTCGCAGTTTAGAATGTTTTTTTTTTTAACTGTAATGGTGCATATCCCTTATCCTGCAGGCTGCTGTGTCATGTAAAGATCCCTGATTCATTCTGCCAGATACAGGCCGCCAGTGCTGTAGGGGTTAACTGCAATTGCAAGTGAGAAGGATTTGCGCTGTTTACCTGCCCCCACTACCATTCACAGAAATCTTACTATTATTGTCCCACTATGCAACACCTTTTGTGAATGTAGGAGGGGAGAATGAACAACAGGATCTCCCCTGCTGGTTCATAGGCCACATTGCACTGTGGGACAATAGTAGTACAAGCTATGTGAATGGTAGTGGGGCCAGGAAGGGGTGGGTGTTAAAAAAAAAAAAAAAAAGAAGACATTTACCTTTTTTAGTGCTGTAACTGTAAATACACTGTTTCAGCACCATGGATAGCTAGTGCCAGAAGATGAATGAAAGGATGTCCTGCTACCTAACAGGATTGGCCAAATATTCACGAAATTCGATCAGAAATAACAAAAGAGTACCTTCACTGTAGTTTAGACATTTGAATGACATTTGACTTGGCAAACATTCAATTATCCAAGATGCTCATATCAGCTGCATGTGTAATAAATAAAATGAATGTCGGTAGAAACTGATCGCCGAATCCTGTCAAATGTTTGCGGGGAATCTTCTAAGAAAACTGGTAAAAATATCACAGTGAATCTTTGATAAATATATACAGTATATATTAATTAAAAAATAAATTAAAAAAGGGACTGGCTGGCTGGAGCTGGCTCCACAACACTGCATTCTTCTCCTTGTTATCACATTATACAAAAGCCTGTTTTTATCTACATTGATGTAAGTGCAATACTTTATTTAATTCATTTTTAGCCAAGGATTTTATGCTATGTGGAGATCTTTTTTTCCTGTATGACTCCTTCCCGTGGAGCCGATGAGTCTCTCTATTCTGAGCTTGGATCATTATGTTTTCTTGATGTTGGTCCCTGAAAGCTTGATTGTCGCATCTGCACTGCTGTACAATCCACATGCTGGTTCCTGTGATGTTAAAGACCCCATCAGTTTTGCTTGTTTGGCTCTCTGATGCTGGTAGGTAGCCCACACCATTTAGTAAGAGTACCCTATTACATTCACTGGTGGTGGTAGCACATTTGATGGTGAATATTGTTTCCTTGCTGAATTGAGCACACACCTCTGTCGGTCGTCCTTGGCTGGAAGTCGGAATATCCACCAATTTTGCACCATTTGAAAAATTACTTTTTTCACTTTGGACTCATCTATGTGTCTCTTGAAGCAGTTTAATGGGCATTTAGGTTCTCAATATGTTTATGTATATGTTGTCTCACTTTTTGGCATACTAGTCTTGCTTTGCAGGCAATGTTATTAACCGCTTGCTGACCAGCCGCCACAGTGGTACTGCGGCAACATGGCTCAGCTGCGCGAATCCCCATTATGTTACGTCCGTAACATAAACGGCCACTAGGGGGCGCGTGCGCACTGCCGGAGGCAGTGCCGCCGGGCTCCCGCGATCGCTCGGGGCACACGGAGAACCTGGAGCTGTGTGTGTAAACACACAGTTTCCAGTTCTCTGAGGGTTGAACTGACAGATCGTCTGTTCATACAGAATATGAACAGCGATCTGTTAGTTTCCCTGCACAGTCCCCTCCCCCCTTCAGTTAGAACACACAATAGGACACACATTAATCCTTTCACTGCCCCCCAGTGGTTAACCCCTTCACTGCCAGTGACATTTTTACAGTAATCAATGCTTTTTAATCACACTCATTGCTGTATTAATGCCAATGGTCCCAAAATGTGTCAAAAGTGTCCGATTTGTCCGCCATAATGTCGCAGTCACAATAAAAATCGCTGATCGCCACCATTACTAATACAAAAAAAATATTAATAAAAATTAATTAATATTAATATTAATAAAAAAGCCATAAAACTATCCCCTATTTTGTAGACGCTATAACTTTTGTGCAAACCAATCAATATCTGCTTATTGCAATTTTTACGTATCGGCCTAAATTGAGGGAAAAAAATGTTTTTTATATATTTTTTGGGGATATTTTTAATAGCAAAAAGTAAAAAATAATGCATTTTTTTCAAAATTGTTTATAGCGCAAAAAATAAAAACTGCAGAGGTGATCAAATACCACCAAAAGAAAGCTTCAATTTTGTTTAGGAGCCACGTCGCACAACCGCGCAATGCCAAATGGCAAAAAGTGCTCTGGTCTTTGGCCAGCCAAATGGTCCGGGGCTTAATCGGTTAATGTATGTTTAATTGTGCACTGTCACTTATATATGAATTAATTTAAAGGGTAAGTCCACTTTCATGGGAAAAAAAATATAGCATATACGTACAATTGCGACTCAAGTCATATTGTAATTGAATATGATTAAAAATTACTTTTCCTACACCTTGTTATATCTTGATACTTTAATAAATAAAAATATATTGATGAAAAAAAAATTACTGGTACCTTTCCTTTTCTTGAACAAAGGGTTTTATTAAAGTTCAGTACAACATAACAATACAGTAGCATTGATGGTCATAGCATGGAACAAGAAAAGAATACAGAAAGCTTCAACAAGGTATAATCCAAGTCGCAGTGAATTGTTCAGGCCCCTGAAGGCCTAGGGCATATACGTATAACCAGCACTGGGTTATTGTCATCTCATGGGACCTTGGGATTTGACAAGACGCTGCACCCGATTTAAGTAATAACAGTCTTACTTAATTATAAGTGAAGTGGTATACATACATGGGGCGTGACCGGATGCTGAGGTGAGGGAGAGCGCTGTGGCCATGCCTTGCTCTCTCCCCTCGCTCTTGCCCCCACACCTGATATGACAGGACCGAGCGGATGGTGAGACTGAGCGCAAGCACTGAGGAGGGGGAACGTCCGGAGCATCGTGAGAAGCCGCTGCGGCTGTTACACGCCGCCCTACAGAGCAGGGCGACTCACACGGAGCTCTCCTGAGAACGGCATCAGCGGCGCCTGCCACAGTGAGAGAGGGAGGCGCCGCCATCCGGGATCGAGCGGTAGTGTTGGAGAGTCCCTGGAAGACCTGAACATTAGAAACAGCAAAGGATCCTGTTCATGGCGCTGGAGGGGTGAGTTGGCTGCTGCCTTGTATGCTCACCCATAACATACTACAGCATATAGGCTCCACTGGGTCATCCACTGTTGCAGATATAGTGGGGAACAAGAACTGTTACAGACCTAGGACAGAGTTTTGGATTGTTTCCTGCCGGAATGACTAGGAAGAAAGGGATGGAGGACGGGCTAGCTCAAGAAGGGACAGGGGCTCCTGGTACCCGCGGAGCCAAGGAAAAAGGGAACCAAGTGGCCGCCAAGTTGGAGTGCTTTGCGCATACCCCAAACCAAACCCCCAAAAAGGTCAGCAGTACAGGGGGAGGTCAGCATCAAGCTGGCCACCCCGGGAGGAGAAGCCAGACCCAAGTAAACGGGACTTTGGCAGCTATGCCACTAGCAGGCCCGGCAGCAGGTGGGCTCCGGGAAAGCAACAGGTTTTGGGTCTGGAGGGGGCGGCAGGGGGAGGCCAGGGTGGATCGGCAAAAGAGGGGGAGCCGTCCCTTAATGATATCTTTTTGGCTGTCAATACTTGCAAGCAATCAATTAATGATGTGTCTGAGCAACTCAAGGACATTAGAGATGAGTTACTTGCTGTTAAGGGAGAAGTGCGTGCAGTTTGCACCCGGACAACAGCCCTCGAGGAGAGGTTTAGTCAAATGGAAGATGATGTGTATCCATTAAAACAAGAAGTAGCACTCATGAAAATCCAACTGAAGGACTGTTTACAGAAAATGGATAATATGGAGAACAGGTTGCGTAGAGAAAATCTGAGGGTGCTAGGGCTCCCAGAGGGCTGCGAGGGGAATAATCCCATTCAATTTATGGAAGATTGGCTGAAGGAGAAACTTGGCAAGGAATCATTTTCAAATACCTTCGCTATTGAGCGCGCACATAGGATAGCCCCCAGGGCCCCAGCCTTAGGAGGCCACCCCAGGCCCCTTATTCTTAAACTTTTATGTTTCCGAGACAAGGTCACCATTTTACAGAAGGCAAGAGAGCTAAGGAACATTCAGCACAATGGAGCCAGAATTTCAATTTATCCAGACTTTTCCCCCGAGTTACAGAGGCAAAGAGCTAAATTTGGAGAATGCAAGCGCAAGCTCCAGCAATTGAGAATCAACTACGCGCTGCTATACCCGGCACGGTTGCGCGTCTCAGCTCTGGGGGAGGTTAGGTTTTTTTCCACCCCTAATGAAGTATCAACTTGGCTAGAAAAGAACAAAGAAAGAATTAAGCGGGGAGAAGGAACTTAGGGAGCTTGGAACTTTTTTGCTTGCTTGGACACTCCTTTTTGGTGTTTTTTTTGCTTTTTCTCTGGATTTTTTTTTTTTTTTTGTTGTTTCCTTATTACTATGATGTGGTGTGGGGATGGAGTGGGGGGAGGGGGGAGGGGGGGATTAAATATAAATCATAGAGGTATTTGCACAAAACATATGCACAGTAATAAGCACAATTCTCTGTTGTTTTTTTCATATGCAGGGGAAAAGTCCCCTCCTACTAGGGTTGGCGCACGGTTTTTCTCTTTAGCCTCAGAAGGCTTTGAAGGTCACAATAGAAGCTCGAGGGGTAGGCCCAAAATTGGGCATAGGGCTATTGCACAGGGGGGGGGGGGGGGGGGAGAGGGGGGTGGGGGGAGGGGGGAGGGAGGCGGGGGTAGGGGGGTGGGGTGGGTGGTAGAGGTACATAATCAGGGAAGTATGGTAGGGAGTGTGGGGATGGGTGGATGTGTGTTGGTTCAGATGGCCAGTCCAAAGGGATTGAAACAAGGTAGGGTGACACAAAGTATTCACAAAAGGTGGGTGGTTTGGATTAACAGGAGATCGAAGCTTCGCAAAGGTACCAGACCCAATGGTTCATGAATACTGTAAGTAGGCGTAATAAACCCCCGGACTTGGAAAAACGGGTTAATATATGCTCATGGAACATAAGGGGGATAAAGGATAGCCTTAAAAAACAAGTAATTCTTTCAATAGCCAAAAAGGGGAACATTAAAATACTCTGTCTGCAGGAGACCCATTTGGTAAAAGAAACAATCAACACTTTAGGTAATAAGCAATTTCGGATACAGTTTCACTCCACTCACTCATCCTACTCAAGAGGGGTGAGTGTTTTGATAGGTACAGACCTGGCCATCTCCTGCAGCCAGAGTAAGGTGGATGAACATGGAAGGTACATTTTTCTCTCCTGTTTAATTGAAAACAAAAGATATATACTGGCCAATATTTATATCCCCCCCCCGTTCAGTACGGTAATACTGGAAGATCTAGCCAGGTTTATAGCGGGCTTTCCCGGGACCCCGGTAATAGTAATGGGGGATTTTAACATGACGATGAATAAGAGCTTAGACAGGTTCCCACCAAAATGCAAAACCAGTGAGGTCACCAAGAGCCCCCTCTTGCAATATTGTGATGAAATAGGGCTGGTGGATATCTGGAGGAGGAGGCATCCGGAAGAGAGGCAATATTCATGCCACTCCAGGACTCATGCCACCTTATCCAGAATTGACCTGGTCCTGGGTAATATGGAAGCACTAAATGTAGTGGAGGAAATAGTCTACGAGCCAAGAGGTGTCTCGGACCACACGCCAGTTATCGCCACTGTAAAGGTAGGGGAGCGACTCAGTGGGGGCGGCTGGAAGATTAACCCCTTTTGGTTCGAGCTTATAGGAGAGGAGGAAAAAGTGATGGAAGGCCTGTCAGAGTTTATTAATATTAATTTAGGATCGGCCCCATTGAGGGTAGTCTGGGACTCCCTGAAGGCCTACCCTTGGGGAGCCCTAATTCAGAAAATCGCATATATTAGAAAACAGTCACAAGCAGAGGAATCAGGAACTAAAGAAAGTGCGAGACTGGCGGAGGCGCAGTTCATAGCAACACCATCCCAAGCTAGCTATGAAAGTTGGGTGAGGAGACAGGAAGAGTACAGCAGGGTACTCCGGGAAAAGATGGAAAAAATTAGATCCTTTCAGAGGCGGAGCTTTTTTGGAGAAGGAGAGCGAGTCGGGAAAGCTCTGTCCCTGATAATCAAGGCAAATGGCCCCCCGATTGCTATACCAGCAATTGAGGGGAGGGAAGGAGTACTAAAAACAACTACCCCTGATATACTGGGTGAATTCAGGTCATACTTTGAGAAACTATATAGTGCATCTAAAACAAATGTGGAGGGGGAAATGCAGGGTTTCTTTGAGGGGCTGGAAATAACTCCAGTAACAAGGGAGGACCGGGAAATGCTGGATGCTCCATTGACTCTCACGGAGTTGCAAAGGGCAGTGGGAGACATGGCGGGCCAAAAGTCACCAGGCCCGGATGGTCTGCCCATAGAAACATTTAAAAAATATGGGGAGGTACTATTGCCCTTACTCTTGGAGGTACTTAATGGAGCCAAAGAGGATAAAATTTTACCTTCCTCTATGGCGGAAGCTATAATAATAACATTGCTGAAAGAAGGGAAGAACCCATTAGACATGACTTCATACAGGCCCATCTCGTTGTTGTGCTCGGATGTGAAGATCTTGGCGAAAGTATTGGCCGCCAGGCTGAACAAAATAATTTCCAAACTAATACATGTGGACCAGTCCGGGTTTATCCCGGACAGGTCCACAGGTACGAACATAAGACGAGTATATCTTAACATGCAAATACCCATAGAAAATAGTGGCAGGAGAGCGGTTCTTTCATTGGATGCAGCCAAAGCCTTCGATTCTCTGGAATGGCACTACTTGTGGAAGGTGCTGGCGGAATATCAGTTTGGCTCTGGGTTCGTCCAATGGTTAAGTTTATTGTACGCGGATCCGAGGGCCAAGGTTAAAATTAATGGACAGTGCTCAGAGTGGTTCCAGCTGAGTAGGGGTACAAGACAGGGGTGCCCTCTGTCCCCCCTGCTTTTCGCCCTGGCAATTGAGCCCTTGGCTGTTGCTCTGAGGATGGCACAGGGTGTACAGGGGTTCAAAAGAAAAAGAGGGGTGGACAAAGTAGCCCTGTATGCCGATGATATTCTGCTGTTTCTGGCAGACACGCAGGAATCATTGGAATCAGCTATGAGGATAATCGAGGAGTTTGGTGTTTTCTCCGGGTTACTGGTCAATTGGGAGAAATCAGTGATTTTACCTATAGACCCTCTGGGTGTACCCCTCCCTCCCCAAGTGTCCCAAGTCAAAGTAGTCAGACAAATGAAATATCTGGGGATAAATATATCTAGCGATCCAGGACAGTATATATCTGGAAACCTCGTCCCACTGTTGAAAAAGCTGAAGCAGAAGTGTCGAGTGTGGAGACGCCTGCCCCTCTCAGGTTGCCGGGCGCTGTAACCTGATCAAAATGGTCTGGCTACCCCAAATTTTATATGTTCTACAGAACTCCCCTGTTTGGATTCCCAAGCACTGGTTTAAGAAAATCGACAGTGTGTTCAGGGAGCTCATTTGGAAAAGCGGGGTGGCTAGGATCGGTTTGCGGACATTGCGGCAACCAGAGGTGAAAGGCGGCCTGGTGGTACCAGACCCACGAGACTATTTTCTAGCAGCCCAATTGCAACAGGTGGGAGGTAGCAATAGGCTAGGGGATGAAGGAGTGGGGGGTAGTATTCTGTTGAACGACACCGCTCATGACACAATTGCGGAGGGATTAGAGGCAGACTCATTTTGCACTAAATGCCCCACCACCCGGATGATGGTTAAGGTGTGGGTACAAGTTAAAAAAATTTTGGGATATACTGGCTTTGCAGAATTCTCCCCACTTTGGGATAACAACAACCTCAATGAGCTTAAAAAGATGGGACGTTTTGAGGAATGGGACCGTCAGGGTATCCACTACTTGGCACAGATGTACAGGGCTGGAAGGTTAAAATCTTTTCGTGAGCTGGTAGAGGAATACGCAATCTCCAATAGGTCATTTTATAGATATTTGCAAATTAGGCATGCCCTGGAGGCGCAATTCGGGAAGGAAACACCAGTATGGTGTGAAATGGCCTCTTTGAGAAAGCTGATTGACGCAGACTCTACGAGGGGTTTGATCTCTAACATGTATGGATGCCTGAAGGCATCAGCCCAGGATGGTATGGTGGAAAATAAAAATAGGATTAAATGGGAGAGAGATGTGGGAGCACTGTCTGACGATCAATGGGAGTATGTCTTGTCGCTAGGGCCCAGGGTTACTCTCTCTCCTTCACAGGTGATATCTCACTTTTATCTATCCTATAGGGCATATTACACACCCCTGAAATTATTCGAGTGGGGTAAGAGATCTGACCCAAAGTGCCAAAGATGTGGAGGGGGACACGGAGATTTGATTCACATGTTTTGGCGATGTCCCAAATTGCATAGATACTGGAAGGGAGTGGTGGAAAAAATAAACGCAGTGTTTGGGACGTCGCTGAGGTTGGAGGCGAGAGAGTGCCTATTGGGACTGACGGAGGATAAAGCGATATCAAAGGACATACAGACAGCAAGGGATAGATGCCTGTTCCAGGGAAGAAAGCTCATTGCACAGCGCTGGCAGAGAAAGGAGGCGCCAACGGTGCCAGAATGGGAGAATGCAGTAAGGGAGGTGATCTGTAGGGAAAAGTACATATATAAGAAGAGGGGTAACTATAAGAAATTTGAAAATATATGGAAAGTATGGCTAGATCAGGACAAGGTCAGAATAGATGGAAGGGTGGGGCAGGATGGTATGGGGCAGGTCTGGTCCCAAGAAGTATGTTAGAGTGAATGGTGGGAGGCTGGATAGGGGGCGGGGTGAGGGAGTAAAACGGGGGGGGAAAAAAGAAGAAACCATCTCTGAAGCTTACTGCACATGGGTATTTCTGAACTGGCATATTTTGAATTAATGGAAATGTACGGGAAAAGATAAGAAAGGAGAAAGAGGGGAAAAGGAAAAAAAAAAAAAAAAAGAAAAAGAAAACGATGATAGTAATGCATTCCTGTCTGTGGTGATGTTCCTAGCTCTTTATGCTTTTTTTTATCTTTTTGTAATGTAAAATTCTTCAAATAAAAAGATTTAAAAAAAAAAAAAAAAATTATAAGTGAAGTGATTATCAGGAGGAATATACAGAACCTATATTTTCTTAAAGGATAATATATTTATATGTCAAAAAATAAAGAAGAAAGAAAATACTTTTTACCACGTAACCATCACTTCCAGGACTGAGCCTGGTGGATCTGAGAAGTACAAAGAGGAGTGGGGGGAAAAACGCAGGAAAGGAGGAGGAGAGGGGAAGTGGTAGAATGGAAAAAGAAAGTGAGTAAAGGGGATGAGGAGGGTGGGGGGGCAGATTCATACTAGAGTGAAAGGAGCATTGGGTCCAATCTAGAAAGGGTGGTTATGAGCCACCCAAGGTTGCCAAACCCGGAGGAACTTATCATGGGTGTCTGATAATATGGCTGTTAATTTTTTATTTACCATAATGTCATTTAGGCAATTTTTAACAGCTTCAAAACTGAGAGTCGGTGTCTTCCAAGCCCTTGCTATGGTCATTTAGCTGCAGTAAAAAGGTGTGATGCCAACTGGCTTTCCGGACGAAGCAGTTCCTGCAATTGGCTTCCATAGAAGAGCCTCAAAGGGATGCCTCTTTATATTAGTGTGGAATAGATTGCGAAGGAGTGTATAGACCCTGACCCACAATCTGCACACCTTCGGACATGTCCACCAGATGTGCAGCATTGTGCCCTCTTGAGAGAACCCACGGAAACATAAGGGGGAATAGGATGGAATAAAGCTAGTAATCTGGCCAGGGTGTAATACCATACTTTATAAGCATTTTCCAAGAAAAGAAAATTCCTGGAGCATTTGGACAGTGCAATAATCATGGTCTGCCAGTCTTCCAGGTCCAGCTGTTTCCCAAGCTCCGCCTCCCACTGGAGGTGATAGGGTCTCAATGGTGATTTTTTGGAACCAATTATGGCTGCATAGATTAAAGAAATTAGACCAAAAGATTGGGGATGTGATCTGCAAAGGCTTTCAAAAGGGGTTAAAGTATAAGGGGTGGGACAAAACTTTATTAGATGTTGGAGAAAGTGTTAAAGATGTAGGTAGCTGTAGTGCTCTCAGAGGGGGATATCATGTGAGGAATGTAGGGCTGCAAATGAAACTATCCGGGTGAACAAGGAGTGAATATCTGTTCTCAGTTCACCAAGAGAACTTTTAAAAGAAAGTAAAAAAGTTCCAAGGTGATAGGTCCTTTCCAGCTTAAGCAGCGCTAGAAAATTAAATTACAAAAAATAAAGTTAAATTAAAAAACAAAACAAAAATGAAATAAAAATAAAAATAAATGTCAATGAGAATTTTTAACTTTAAAATTATAAAAAGTGTGTAAGTCCAGGTGCTGGGTGATTTTGCATATTAATGTGACAGTTCATATCAGCTGAAGAGATGTTCAATCTCCACTAGGCAGATTAGGCAGATGCCTAGGGCGCACTGCCACCTAGGGCGCAAGTGTGGCTGCTGTGTATACACAGCTCTGTGGTGTGGAGATGACACAGCCTTGTGTGTAGAGCCGGGTGTCAGTATAAAAGGACAGACAAGCGGGAGGAGGAGGAGGGGAGTGTGGAGACGGCGCGGCTCAGTAACTCAAGAAAGCAGAAGAATTTTGGTGGAGCCGCTCTGCAGTACATGTGTATGGGAGCGATCTGCGCTCCCCTCCTAGGAACAATACACAGAGCAGCCTGGAGATGTCTTCCGCCCAGCTCGGACACTCATCCTGGGCACTGACATACACACATAAAGTCCTAGCTGGGTAGAGCCGCAGATCCCGTGTATAAGGAGCTAACAGTGGAGGAAAATACAGAGACTGGTGTTTGTAAGTGCCGCCCTATACACACCACTGAGCACTGACCCCCGAGCCTTTACATTGCATTACATCCACCCCACTGACTGCTCTGCACACTGTGCTCTGTACACACTCAGCCTGCCCATTACATGGCACAGTAAATAGTTCCGGCACAGTAAATAGTTCCTTCGCTGTCTGCAACTTTCAGGACAGGATGATATGGTAACAGCGTTCAGTTCAGCTCTTCCTGATAACCCCGAGCTCCCTGGAATACCCCCTCTCCCCTGGTCACAGTGCGGCAGGTTGAAAGCAGAGGATGTGGGTGAGTGATCAGTGTCCAGCTACACATGCTATTACTGATATCAGTACTGTGCAGGGCAGTCAGTGTGTCGGCTCTCTTTATGTTTCTTTCTTCTGCTGGTGACCAGGCTGCTGCCCTCTACTAGTCCATATGGATTCTCCTGGTTACTGCTGATACTAGTGCAGCATTTACTAGAACTGGGCAGTATCTTCCTCCACTTGCAGAATGGAAAATTGTCTTTTTCTCCTCTCCCTTCCACCAGCAGTCAGCAGCTGCAGGAACAAAATGTAGCCAATCAGTTCTAGTAAATGCTGCCCCCCCCAGAGGTCTGTACACCTGCTGTGCCCATTATGAGGGGTCCTACCAGAGGCGGCTCTCTAATTAGGCAAAGTAGGCGGCTGCCTAAGGCCCCGCGTGTATAGGGGCCTCGCGGCCGCCTAGATTGCCTAATTTGTGTGTGGGAGTGGAAGGGAATTTCCCCCCGGTCACGATCGGTGTCCCCAGGCTGGCAGGGTGAGCGGGCCGGCGTTCTGTCAGATTAGCGTGACAGAACATCACCGGCACACTTTAGAAGTTCCACCCTGTAACATCCCCATCAGCGGCGGCAGCCAATAGCAGGCTCCACCACTGTCCTAGCCAGCACCACATTGCATGATGGGAGATGTAGTTCTCCACAGCTCAGCACACACTAGACTCGACCGTGCCTGTGCTCTGCAAAGACTACACCTCCCAGACTGCACTGCAGAGCGGGCGCTCAGAGTGTACAGTCGGCTTCTCCTGCTTGTAGTAGGGGACGGAGGACTTGGAGGAGTGATTATCTGTCCTGTCTGGCGTCTGCACCGGGATCGTCTGTGGCTGTGACTCCAGTGTTTGGCGAGTGCTGCTGCAATGTGATGTTACCTTGATAGTCAGGTGAGAGTTTCTGCTTTTCATTACCATGACCATCTCCTATATGTCCGCACAGTCCCTGACCACGTCCTGTATGTCCGCACAGTCCCTGACCATCTCCTATATGTCCGCACAGTCCCTGACCATCTCCTATATGTCCGCACAGTCCCTGACCACGTCCTGTATGTCCGCACAGTCCCTGACCATCTCCTATATGTCCGCACAGTCCCTGACCATCTCCTATATGTCCGCACAGTCCCTGACCACGTCCTGTATGTCCGCACAGTCCCTGACCACGTCCTGTATGTCCGCACAGTCCCTGACCATCTCCTATATGTCCGCACAGTCCCTGACCACGTCCTGTATGTCCGCACAGTCCCTGACCATCTCCTATATGTCCGCACAGTCCCTGACCATCTCCTGTATGTCCGCACAGTCCCTGACCATCTCCTATATGTCCGCACAGTCCCTGACCATCTCCTATATGTCCGCACAGTCCCTGACCACGTCCTGTATGTCCGCACAGTCCCTGACCACGTCCTGTATGTCCGCACAGTCCCTGACCATCTCCTATATGTCCGCACAGTCCCTGACCACGTCCTGTATGTCCGCACAGTCCCTGACCATCTCCTATATGTCCGCACAGTCCCTGACCATCTCCTATATGTCCGCACAGTCCCTGACCACGTCCTGTATGTCCGCACAGTCCCTGACCATCTCCTATATGTCCGCACAGTCCCTGACCATCTCCTATATGTCCGCACAGTCCCTGACCATCTCCTGTATGTCCGCACAGTCCCTGACCATCTCCTGTATGTCCGCACAGTCCCTGACCATCTCCTGTATGTCCGCACAGTCCCTGACCATCTCCTATATGTCCGCACAGTCCCTGACCATCTCCTATATGTCCGCACAGTCCCTGACCATCTCCTGTATGTCCGCACAGTCCCTGACCATCTCCTGTATGTCCGCACAGTCCCTGACCATCTCCTGTATGTCCGCACAGTCCCTGACCATCTCCTGTATGTCCGCACAGTCCCTGACCATCTCCTGTATGTCCGCACAGTCCCTGACCATCTCCTGTATGTCCGCACAGTCCCTGACCATCTCCTATATGTCCGCACAGTCCCTGACCATCTCCTATATGTCCGCACAATCCCTGACCATCTTCTATATGTCCGCACAGTCCCTGACCATCTCCTGTATGTCCGCACAGTCCCTGACCACCTCCTATATGTCCGCACAGTCCCTGACCATCTCCTATATGTCCGCACAGTCCCTGACCATCTCCTGTATGTCCGCACAGTCCCTGACCATCTCCTATATGTCCGCACAGTCCCTGACCATCTCCTGTATGTCCGCACAGTCCCTGACCACCTCCTATATGTCCGCACAGTCCCTGACCATCTCCTATATGTCCGCACAGTCCCTGACCATCTCCTGTATGTCCGCACAGTCCCTGACCATCTCCTGTATGTCCGCACAGTCCCTGACCATCTCCTGTATGTCCGCACAGTCCCTGACCATCTCCTATATGTCCGCACAGTCCCTGACCATCTCCTGTATGTCCGCACAGTCCCTGACCATCTCCTGTATGTCCGCACAGTCCCTGACCATCTCCTGTATGTCCGCACAGTCCCTGACCATCTCCTGTATGTCCGCACAGTCCCTGACCATCTCCTATATCATATCTGCAATCTCTGAGGTGGAGCCTACAGAGGAGTCAAGAGCTGGAGCGCTGCTAGGAAGGGGTCACGGGGAAAAATGAAACCTGAGCCACCAAGCTGGAGCCAGAAGAAGACCGTCTGACAGTGACAGCACTGCAAGGCCAGTCTGGGGGGGGGGTGTCACTGATGTAGGGGGGGGGAATGAATACAGTAAGGTAAGGGGGCACTGATATAAAGGTTCCTCCTTAAATCAGTAACCCTCTTTACCTTAGTGCAGTCACTCTGCGGAAGGTGGTCTGTGGTCACCAGAGTTCTCCCCACATCAGAGTTCCTGTTTTAAATGCAAGTTGGAACTCTGTGGACCCTGATGTAAAGGGCAATGTTGCAGACCCTGATGTAAGTGGGAACTCTGTAAAGGGGAATGCTGTGCACTTTGATATAAGATGATCTCTGGTCACCAGAGCCCCCCTTACATCAGAGATCCCCTTTACACCAAAGTCTGCAGCATTACCCTTCACATCATGATCCACAGCATTCCCCTTTGCATGAAATTTGCACTGTAAGGGGGGATCCTGCAGACTCTAATGTAAGGGGGAACTCCGTGCCAGCTGGGTTATATTACCCTGACCTTCATGTAAATGGAGAAATATGTTTTTTGACTTTTGATATAGAGAAAATTCTAGAAACTGTGAATTCATAGTTCATAGGATTTAAGGCTCTTAATATATGCAATTTTTATACAGTTAATTTTTATCTCTTGAATAATTTTTTCCATTATGGAAGTGAGTGGGGCCTCATGTCTAGGTTTTGCCTAAGGCCTCACAAAGCCTAGACCTGCCTCTGGGTCCCACCATCCCTGTGCTGAGTTCCCGGGTCTGTACACCCGCTGTGCCCATTATGAGGGGTTCCCACCATCCCTATGCTGAGTTCCTGGGTCTGTACACCCGCTGTGCCCATTATGAAGGGTTCCCACCATCTCTGTACTGAGTTCCCGGTTCTGTATACCCGCTGTGCCCATTATGAAGGGTTCCCATCATCTCTGTACTGAGTTCCCGGGTCTGTACACCCGCTGTGCCCATGATGAAAGGTTCCCACCATCTCTGTACTGAGTTCCCAGGTCTGTACACCTGATGTGCCCATTATAAGGGGTTCTCACCATCCCTATGCTGAGTTCCTGGGTCTGTACACCCGCTGTGCCCATTATGAAGGGTTCCCATCATCCCTATGCTGAGTTCCCGGGTGTGTACACCTGATGTGCCCATTATTAAGGGTTCCCACCATCTCTGTACTGAGTTCCCAGGTCTGTACACCTGATGTGCCCATTATAAGGGGTTCTCACCATCCCTATGCTGAGTTCCCGGGTCTGTACACCTGCTGTGCCCATTATTAAGGGTTCCCACCATCTCTGTACTGAGTTCCCAGGTCTGTACACCTGATGTGCCCATTATGAGGGGTTCTCACCATCCCTGTGCTGATTTCCAGAGTCTGTACACCTGCGGTGCCCATTATGAGGGGTTTCCACCATCCCCATGCTGAGTTCCCTGGTCTGTACACCTGCTATATATATATATATATATATAGCTGGCCAGCTAAGACCTGTCCTAGGTTGCTAATGTGACTTACATGCATATACAGCTAGACCTGCTAATAACCTTAATACAGTTTATATGCTCACATGTGAGAGATAAAAAGCAGAGTTATTTACTGTGACTTTATATATGGATGTCATATAACAGTTGTATATTGTGTTCACAGAAGCAAACCAGAAAGCGTAGAGTTAAAGCGGAGTTCCACCCTAAAGTGGAACTTCCGCTCATCGGATTCCTCCCCCCCTCCGGTGTCACAATTGGCACCTTTCAGGGGGGAGGGGGGTGCAGATACCTGTATAATACAGGTATCTGCACCCACTTCCGGGTATAGCTAGCCGCAGCTAGCCGCAGACTCCCCGCCCACCCCCGTTGTGTTGTGGGAAATACACAGTTCCCACAACACAACGGGGACCAGTGAAGACGCGCAGCGCGACTCGCGCATGCGCAGTAGGGAACCGGGCAGTGAAGCGGCAACGCTTCACTTCCTGATTCCCTCAGTGAGAATGGCGGCAGCAGCACCCGAGGATCGAGGGACGGCTCGGTCTCGGGTGCTGACATCGCTGGACCCCGGGACAGGTAAGTGTCTTTATTTTAAAAGTCAGCAGCTGCAGTATTTGCAGCTGCTGACATCTAATTTTTTTTTTTTTTTGTGACACTCCGCTTTAAGTCTTTGTGACTCATCATGGAGTTTTGGCCAATCACAGCCACTCTCACGCTGAGCAAGAGTCTTGGCCAATCACAGCCAGCCTATTATTTTGTCTGGAAATTACCCAGCACATTGCTAGATCTCATTATATCAGAGAGAGTGGACCTGAACAGATTGCAGATCCAGCCAGAGTTCAGTTTTATGGAAGCAAGTGGCCAAAATAGGTATTTAATACAGTTATATATGTTACTATTGTTATATAATGTGATTAGAACTATATACTGAACTAGTTATGTGTTCACTTGTAGTTCCACCAAACCAAACGTTCAAACAAACCTCACCAAACAGCATAGCAAATGTTCAAACAAGCAAAAAAGCATGCAAACTGCAAATTGCAATATCAAACAAGTAAAACTATTTCTTAAGTCTCAGATATACCTCTCAGAGAGATCATAAAGTGTCTAAGGAACTTTAAAGTGAAAGTACAGATACTGAAGAGAGAACTACAGCTACCATTTTATGTAGAATGACAAGATCGAATAGTTGAATCGCCATTTTGTTATACTTTATTCAGCACATGTTTGTACATGTACTGCCTGCTGCTAAATTGTCAGTGTTATATATGAAGAAAAGCTGAAGTTAATATAGAAGATATCATAGAGGTTTGGTGTGCTCTTTAAGCCTACTGCCTCAATAGAACGGCGCTAGAGGAATTATAGAGTAAGAGATAGTCTTGTTTGGACTAAAAGGTCAGAAGTTAAAATTCTTCTAATGCCACAGCGCATAAGGCACTTCAGAGTGCTGCGCCTGCCCCAATATATATATTCATATAGGTATCACTCAGTGCCCATGGGCACTGATAGGTGGCACTGACGGGCCTGCACTGATCACCAGTGCCTTAAATTATCTGTGTACATATCCCCTGTACAGGGCCGGCAATACCTATAGACCAGGTAGGCGCCAGCCTAGAGCACACATCAATCCGGGGCGCCGTACCGATGCCCCCCACCACTTCCAGGCTCAGTGACTGACTCCACCCCCAAATTGGTAGCACTTTATAAAAAGGTGGGGTATACATGGGCAGGGCAAAGGGGGTGGAGCCAAATGTCCAGCAAAATGAGGTTTCTACTAGGGTGTTAAAAATCCTTGCACCAGCCCTGGTTCAACCATCACCACACCGTGTGATTCCACTCCCTATAGGAATTGCACTCACCGGATTCCTAATAAACAATCGCCTTAGTATAATGTATTCAGCTTTTTTTGTCATCAACAAAAGGAAATCAGCATGGGAATTCAGTGTCAATCAACACGACAAATGGATGACATCCTGATCCTGAACAACTCCAGACTGGACATGCCAAAAATCCTCTTATACAACTCGGGCATATGAAAGGAAAGGAATCCTCATAGTGTGAAACTGTAAACTTTTATTCTCCCAAATCACCCGACCCTTAAGCTATTGCACTTACAGACATAGTATTTAAAAAAGCATTCATGTAAATATTGCACTGTGTAGTGTTATCAGTTCCGATATTCTCACCACCTCAATGGAGATCGAAAGCGCTGGATAAGTGACCCTGTTTACTTCTATTTGTTTTCCACCAAGAGAACTGTTGAGGGTTATTGCGTCCTGGTGGGAATAATGGACAGCGAAGGAGGCGAAGTAGGGGAAGATGAGGAGAAATCAGACCCACCGAGTATTTGACCGAGTCCCACAGCCGAAGGGAGCGTGCCAGACATGGTCCAATCGTGTTCGGGCGGTGTGCTCGTGGGAGCCAGGGGAGGGAGGCTATCGGTGTCGGGTGAGAGTTCATTAAATCAATAGTGCCCCATAATGGAATTTGATGTTGCTCATGGAGGTGAGATAGTGGGGCTATGCCCGCTGCAGTATAATAGGCTTGTAAGTTAGGAACCGAGAGGCCACCGCTGATCTTACCGGCGTACAAAACCCGTTTATAATTTCTGGGTCTCGTGGAGCCCCAGAGAAACTGCAGGATCTTGCGTTGATGTGTGCACAGAATATGGAAAGGGACCTGGACTGGCAGAACCCGAAAAAGATATAGCAGTTTTGAGAAGTAGGTCATACATACAGTCGCTATTCTACCAAACCAGGACAACGGAAGATGGGACCAGGAGGAGAGCATAGCCGCTAGCTTCCCAAACATTGGAGGAAAATTGGCATGTATACAATGGAGTAAGCCTAATCCCCAGGTAGGGCAATGATGTCAACCACTGAAAGGAGAATGCAGTTTGGAGGGATGCCAGCTCTGAGGGTGGGAGGTTGATTGACATAGCTTTAGATTTGGCAGGGTTGACGGATAGGCCCAAGAACATCGCAAAGGTGTTTAAGAGAGAAAGTAAGTTAGGGAGGGCGATTCTAGGTTTAGTTATGGACAGTAAGATATCGTCCACGAACAACGATATTTTGTGTGGAGTACCCGCTACTTTTACCCCTGTTATGTCTGGATGGGTTCAGTTTGCCTCCGCCAAGGGTTCCAGTGCCAGGATAAATAAAAGAAGGGAGAGTGGGCACCCTTGTTGGGTTCCTCTCTTAATGGAGAGAAGAGGCGACTCGAAGCCATAGTATTTGATTTTGGCCTGGAGCACCTGCTTTAAGTATGGCCATGACAAGGTGTCAAAGGCCTTGTTAATGTCCAGAGACAAGAAAATTGTAAGAGCTATTTGTTGGATTTGGAGGAGCCTTCTAATAGCGTCACCCGCCTGTCTCCTTGGGACAAACCCCACCTGGTCCTTTTTTATCAGGCGTGGGAGAAAGGAATTCAAATGATTGGCCAGGATTTTCATCAATATTTTCATATCTATGTTAATTAGTGAGATTGGCCTGAAATTTGCCCAAGAAGAGAGATCCTTGTCCGGTTTGGGGATCACTACAATATTGGCGGTCAGCAGATTTGGTGTAAAGGGTTGACCATCTTTAACCAAATTATACATGGCCGTTAAATATAGGGCTATGACATCTGCCAGTTTCCTGTAGTATAATGCTGTAAAGCCATCCGGGCCTGGTCTCTTGCCCACCTTCAAATTTTTGATACACTGTAAAACTTCGGAGACATGTATGTCACGGCCCATTAGGGACTTGTGGGTTTCAGATAGGGAAGGTAAAGATAAGCCAGTCAGAAAGGTGTCGAGGCCCTGGGTGGAAGACTGTTTTGGGGGCAGAGTAAAGGTTGGTGAGGCGATGACGAAATTCATTCAAGACCCGGAGAGAGGGTTTACCGGTAAGGATATTATGGCGGGTGCGCAGAGTAATGGGGGCATATTTTGGGGTAAAAGTGCATAATTTGTTGCCCAGCATCGCATTAGGTTTGTTCACCTTGGCATACCATTTCTGGCAAGCCTAACGTAGGGTATGTTCTGCCTCATCGGTTAAGCATAGATCGCGGTCTGTACGGGCCTTTTCCAAAAGTTTATGGTTGGGGTAGGAGCTTGTTTGAAGGCTGTTGACAATGCCTCTAGGCACTGTTCCAAAAAGCGTTGAGCCAACAATAGCTCTTTTTTACGTTTCAACGCTATTTGGATTACATGGCCGTGGAAGACTGCCTTATATGCTTCCCATAGTGTCACGGGGGATAAAACCGTCCCAGCATTGAGACGGAAATATTGCACAGAGGCTTTGTGGATTGCCTTAAAAGATTAAAGGTAATCATTCATTACCCAGGGGGAATGTTGTGGTTTACTAAGCAGGGAGTGGCAGTTAGGATAGGGTTGTGGTCCGACCATGGGGCAGCTAAGATAGAAGCGGAAACAATTAGAGGAAGACGTTTCCGCAGCACAAACATGTGGTCAATCCTGGAGTGAGAATAGTGAGGATGAGAATAATGAGTGTTGTCCTTGCCCAAGGGGTGAAGCTCTCTCCAGACATCTACCAGGTCATGACTTTGCAGGGAATGTAAGAATTTTTTAGCAGCAGGAGGAGGGGGTTTGTGTTCCAAAGGGTATTTATCAATAGAGGGGTTTAGGGTCACATTAGAGTCACCCATCAAGAGAAGGGTGCCTTTCTGGTGGGACTTCAACAGGGAGCAGATGTGAGTCAGGAAAGGCCCCGGGTTGTCATACCGAGCATAGTAAGTCAGAATGGTCACCTCAGTGTCTTGGATAGTACCTTTTAGTAAAAGGTACCTGCCATTAGGGTCCGCTATCTGTTTACTGCATTTAAAGGGGACCGATTTGCATAGAGTAATGGGGACTCCTCTTTGTTTAGTAGGGCCATTACCCAAATAGACTTGGGGATAGCAGGCATCAAAGTATTTGGGACAGGAAGAAGAGGAAAAATGGGTTTCCTGCAAGCATGCTATGTCAATGTTATGTTTTTTGAGGTATTTAAAGAACCTCACTCATTTTTGGGGGGAGGTCATGCCCTGAACATTTAGGGATAGCCAGTTCAGGGTCATGGGATTAAAAAGGTGTGCCTAAAAAATCTTCTGCCCACACACCCCAGGGACTGAAGGAAGAGGAGAGAAGGGTAAGAGGGAGAGGAAATAAGTAAGAAGAGAGAAGCGGAGAGCAGGACAAAGAACATGAGGAAACTCAGCGCTTCCCGGGATATAATGAACATAGAGCATTTGAATGCATCACTGTGTGGGATGCAAGGCCCACAACGGGGTCGGATGTTGGCCAAGACAGCCGTCTTAGCCAAGTACCAATACATAGGGGGTCCGTCAAAACCACAAGCCTTCTACAAAATGAAGTTATCAACTTAAATGACATTAGCACAAGACCGAACAAACTTCTGATATCATAGTAAATAAAAAAATAAGCAAAAACAATAGGACACTTTTAGTCCTTATAAGATATGTAAACGTGTAGGAACAAAGATCCCTTGGGCATCTGGGGCCACCAACATCAAGCAGGGCAACCCAGGGGGACTGAGCGTCCAATGCTGCCCACTCAGCACTTGGAATTCTATCAAACTATAAGGCAGAAATGTATAACATTCATAAGGAGATGGAAATAACAACCAACAAAATAAACAGTGCTCTAGCGGTCCAGGAGTCACCCAGAGCATTTATAGCGAACAATAGCCAAAGGAGCAGTCATAGACTGCCATACTTGTATCCATGCAGAGGAACGCTGAAAAGTTACATGGAGCCAGGAACCCTTTACAACATGCGGGGCAAGTAGTCTTCATCCCAAGCTGCCATCTCAAAGGCGGGGCGGCCTATAACAGGGTAACCACCTATGGCCCCACATCAGGTTTCGAGGGTGGGGTTAGGTGGGAAAGAAGCAAACTCCACAGGGCGCCATCCAGATCCGTGTGTACAGTCCAATGGTTGGATAAGTGCCAGCAAGTGCAGTACAAGATCAGGTGGCAGAGGGCAATAGGTTGCTCATGAGAGTGAAAGGGTCACCTTCAGCTGTTAGTGACCTTATGAAAACGTTGGGCCTGTAGGTCTCGCAGCGCCTGGGAACCTGGTTGAGACTTTTGGGATGCTTGGGAAAGCTGACGAGGAGGTCAAGAAGGTCCAGGTTTGGAGGACGAGGACATTGCTTCTTCTTGAGACGAAGGTAGGACAAGCTGCAGTTCCAGAAAGTGGCGTCGTAGGTCGGACGGAAAAGTGGCATGGAATTGGTGGCCCATATGTGAGAACAAGAGCCTGAATGGGAACCTCCATCTATACTTGATCCCCTGGGTTTGCAGGATCTGGGATAGGGCTTCAGGCTTCTGCGTCTGGCGATAGTGACCGGTGAGAGGTCCACAAACAGTTGAAGGGGGTTACCTTGAGAGAGGCCCTGCTGCCCCTTCGCAGACTGTTATGCACTGTACACACGGTCGGACATTGATCGGACATTCCGACATCAAAATCCATGAATTTTTTCCAACGGATGTTGGCTCAAACTTGTCTTGCATACACACGGTCGGACAAAGTTGTCGGAAAATCCCATCATTCTGAACGCGGTGACGTAAAACACGTACGTCGGGACTATAAACGGGGCAGTAGCCAATAGCTTTCGTCTCTTAATTTATTCTGAGCATGCGTGGCACTTTGTGTGTCGGATTTGTGTACACACGATCGGAATTTCCAACAACGGATTTTGTTGTCAGAAAATTTTATAGCCTGCTCTCAAACTTTGTGTGTCGGAAATTCCTATGGAAAATGTGTGATGGAGCCTACACACGGTCAGAATTTCCGATAACAAGGTCCTATCACACATTTTCCGTCAGAAAATCTTTTCATGTGTACAGGGCATAAGAGTTTCTCTTTGGTGCAATAATAATGAAATTTGATAATAGCTCTCAGGGGACTATCAGACGGTTTAGGAGCAAGGGACTAGTGGATACGATCAAATTCCAGCCTGTCTACCAGGATCTCAGGGGCTAGTTCCTGGAAGAAAGCAGTTGCTGTTCCTTGTAGGTCAGTAATAGCTTCAGGGACACTGCAGATGTGAAGGTTATCCCTGCCGGCCCTATTCTCAGCATCCTCTAATTTATCCCTCATGGCCTCCAGCTCAGCTGACAGCTTGTCCACTTCCTCTTCATGACCCTCTAACACAGTGGTAACTAAGTACATGTGTTGTTCCAACTGATTCGTTTGGTGGCCTATCTCTTTAACACCCCTCACTAAGTCAGACGAGAGCGTGCAGGAGGCCATAGTGATCTCGTCCCTTACAATGGTGCGGAATTTGGCTAGCAAGTTATTAGAGTCGGTGGGCAGGGGACTTACCAGATCCGTGAGGAATTGGTGGAGACTGTCAGCAGGTGAAGCTGGATCTGCTGCGGAGAGCCTGGTTGTGTCGTAAGACTCTGAAGGTTCGGGCACCATCTTGCCCTTGCCCTTGCCAGAGGCTGGGGAGACCTTATTAAGCTGCCGGTACTTGAGCTTCTGCTTGGAGGAACGGTACATCACCGGAGACCGCCAGGGACATTCTAGAGCAGCAGGAGGTGGATGGGAGGTGATTGTGAGCGGTCTGTGCCTGGTTAGGCATGTGTATTTTTTCTGACGCCGCAGAGAAAGGGAATCAGACGTCCATCTTCCTCGCTCGCATGCAAGTGCATAAAAATTACCTTTCCTTTTCAATCTGTAGCTCTGTCATTTTCTGTAAAATGCAATGTGGCTACTTGGAGGGGTTCTGTACACAGAATGTGTACAGAACGCCTCCAGGAACATAATTTCCTGCTTGTGTGATTGGTTCACTGATTTTCCCAGAAGTCTACACTAAGATAAAATTCAGATATCAAGCATCCCCCGCAACAAAAATTTATCTTTTTTTTAAATCAGAAAAGATTTTTTATTTTTTTTAAATAAAACAGAAAATATAGCAGTAGTTGACAAATTATTTCCAAGATGGCATTCATAACTTCCATGAATATTAACAAATCACTTCTTACAGGCCACATACATAAAGCACAATAAAGCATGTATAAAAGCCTAAAATTAAATTAAAGTAGGTTACTCAAGCGCTAATACGGATATAATTAAGAACTAATTAAATAGTGAGTTCAGCTGCAGCTATTCAAATGTATTCTGACACCACATACATAAATATTGAATATGATTAATAGTGCGCTAAAACCCCAACTTAGTAACAATACACAGTGCACAATACTGCAAACACATAAAAAGAAATGTCAATGAGCATATGATTGCTGAAAAATACAGACGAAAAAGTCACCACCACCTCAGTGTGAATTTCCTGCTCACCTTCCAAACATAAATCCCCTTGGTTCAGATATCACTTTCAAACAGGGATCCTCACTAGGATCAGATATATGTATTCCAATTCTGGCTACAAAGATTGGTTCTCCAAAGGTAATAGGTTATTTGCAATCAGTATTACAAGCAGCTCTCCACCTCACTGCACGTCCAGTGTAACAAAACACTGGAAGTGACATCACCAGCTCCTCCCGACATTTTGCATCACAAGTCACGTAACTTTCTCAAGGGAAATGAAGCCATGTGACGAACATGATGGGTTTATAAGCCACAGTTTGCGTATCGGTTGCCTTGGTGACGTAGGAATCATTGGATCATGCCCGTCAATCACGTTTATACACAATTGCATTGGTATTGTTACTAAGTTGGTTTTTAGTGCACTATTAATCATATTCAATATTTATGTATGTGGTGTTAGAACACATTTGAATAGCTGCAGCTGAACTCACTATTTAACCATTTAAGCCTCGGACCATTCGGCTGGCCAAAGACCAGAGCACTTTTTGCGATTCAGCACTGCGTCGCTTTAACTGACAATTGCGCGGTCGTGCGACATGGCTCCCAAACAAAATTATTGTCCTTTTTTCCCCACAAATAGAGCTTTCTTCTTGTGGTATTTGATCACCTCTGCGGTTTTTATTTTTTGCGCTATAAACAAAAAAAAGCGACAATTTTGAAAAAAAAAAGCAATATTTTTTACTTTTTGCTATAATAAATATCCCCAAAAAATATCTAAAAAAACAGGTTTTTTCCTCAGTTTAGGCCAATACATATTCTTCTACATGTTTTTGGTAAAAAAAAAATCGCAATAAGCGTTTATTGATTGGTTTGCGTAAAAGTTATAGAGTCTACAAAATAGGGTATAGTTTTATGGCATTTTTATTAATATTTTTTTTTTACTAGTAATGTGATTTTTATCATGACTGCGACATTATGGCGGAAACATCTGACACTTTTGGCGCTATTTTGGGACCATTCACATTTATACAGCGATCAGTGCGATTAAAAAAGCATTGATTACTGTGTAAATGTGACTGGCAGTGAATGGGGTTAACCACTAGGGGGCGCTGTAGGGGTTAAGTGTGTCCTAGGGAGTGATTCTAACTGTGGGGGATGGGCTATGTGTGATACGACACTGATCATCGCTCCCGATTACAGGGAGCTGTGATCAGTGTCCTGTCACTAGGCAGAATGGGGAAATGCTTGTTTACATCAGCATTTCCCCGTTCTTCCTCTCCGTGAGACGATCGCGGGTATACCCGCGGACATCAAGTCCGCGAGACTCGCGATCACACTCACGGGGCTCGCGGCGGGTGCGTGCGCATGCCGGCGCGCACGTGCGCCCGCAATTCGCTTCTTAAAAGGCAACGTACAGGTACGGTAATATGCCTGTACGTGCCCTTCTGCCGACATATATTGGCGTGAGCCGGTGGGCAAGCGGTTAATTAGTTCTTAATTATATCCGTATTAGCGCTTGAGTAACCCACTTTAATTTTTTCACTTTACATCTGTTTATCACTTGAGCTGCAGATCGAAATCTTTGAATTTATGGAAAATCACACGGTTGATTTGGAGGATGTTTTTTCCACTAATCAGAACATTGATATAGGTGACCTAGATAAAAACTTTAGAAAATGTGGACATTTAATGGAGAAAAAGGTTAGCCTATGGTGGGATTTAACCACTCATGAGCAATATATTAAAGAAAATATTGTACCAAGAAGACTAAGGTGGGATGTTCCCATTAATGATGGTTTGTTAGATCAGGATTCAGAGGATGAATAAGGGTTTGGATGTTTTATTATTTTTAATAAAAAGAAAACAAAGAAAGATCGCAAATATAAATAAACAGATTTCTGACTGTAAAATCATATTAGAAGAATATAAAGATTCAGCATCCTTTATAACACTAACAAATCAGTTAAATAAAGTATTGTAACAAAAAGAAATTGAAATTAAACAAAGGAAAAAAAATATCTAAGAGATACGAATGACTATAAATTGGAGCAGGCCTTTAAATGGCAATTGAATTTGAGAGATGGAAATGGAGGTTCTACAGCCACATCTCCTGAAAGAGAAGTACGGATCATGACCCCAAGCAGGGATCAAAGATATAGGACCCCTGAACCATCAAGTCAACATAGGGATGACTATAATGGACCCACGAGACCATCCTACAGGGAAGAGCACAATGAACCTAGAACCCCTAAACCGTGGTGGCGGAATAAGAACAATTCCAAACCATGGTCTAAATCACCGAAAAGACCCTTTTGGAAAAATAATGGAAATGAAAACAACCAGAAACCACAAAATCAACCTAATAACCAGTATGTCAATCAGGAAAGCCATGGTTATGGTAACCAAGGTAAACATAACTACTATAATCAGGAGAGAAGAGATCCGAGAGATTATCCACATTATCAATCGGGGGGTCATGGCTATTATGACCAATTCCAATATGAATCCAGAAGAAGCCATATTCACACTCAAAACATGTATGAAGTATTAAGAGAATATAGAGAAGATGAACCACAACGCTCTTTTTTGGATCAGCGCAGGCACGAAAGAACACCTCCACGGCATGACAGAACAGGAAACATGAGAAGCCCAAACACAAGAGGGGGTGCCGAGGAGGATTCAAGATCCAAAAGAAAAAGAGAGTAGTAGGGGAAGGTATATACAGTATAACCTGAGTGGAATAGAATTGACCAGAACTGAATTACTGACATTGGATAAAGGTTTAAAGTATGCACCGAAATCTGAATAAATGTGGATATTCAAAAGTACACTAGGAAATTGAACATTAAAAAATACATGTTGAACAAACCTCACGTGGTCGACAGAGGAAGATTGGATACAACAGGTGGTATCAAATATAGTCAATGAAGTCATTGTTCAATCCACCAGTCCATAACAATGAACATGTAGAGGTATTTAATATAATGTTGGCACAAAATTTAGAGAAATTGAAAATCAAAAAAATGAAGGACCCCCAAGACATCAGAAGAGGAATAAAACAATTAGAGGATAACAAAAAAGTTGTAATAAGACCTGCAGACAAGGGTGGGGCCATTGTGGTACTATCAAAAGAGTACTATATTAAATTAACTTTTAGGGCAACTTAATGATATCAACACGTACATTAAATTAAGAGGAAATCCGACGAGACAATAAAAAAATGAACTACATGAATTGATACAAAGGGGAAGTATGAAGAATCTACTTACCAAGAAGGAAAAACAAATATCTAATACCGGAAACCTGCAGAGTACCGATAATTTATACAGTGCTAAAAATACATAAGGATCAAGTCAACACTCTGGGGAGACCCATAATGAATGGAATACTATCCATTAATGCAAGAGTGGGAGAATATGTGGATAGATTTATGCAACCTCTGGTACCACATACATACTCCTATCTAAGGGACACCAAACATCTAATTCAGATATTGAACACCATTGAGATTAAACCACAACAGGAATATCTGATAGCTACAGCGGATGTATCCTCACTGTATATGATCATAAATCATGAGGAGGCTATTAAAGCCTCCAGATGGGCTATGGATAAATTTAGTAATCTTATCTCAAAAGCAAAATTGATTTATTTTGAGGTGCTTAGCCTTTGGATTACAACACAATTATTTTTGGTATAATTCTGACTAATATAGACAACTAAATGGGATTGGAACGGGAGCGTAATATGCACCAAGTATTGCCAATATTTTTATGGCAAAATGGGAAGAAGTCATTTATTCCAATATTCCATTGTAATTTGGAATGGTGACCAGAATAGACTGATTCAATTCTTTGAGAAACTAAACAAGTTTTTTTCAGCAATAATATGCTTATGGACATTTGAATTTCTTTTTATGTGTTTTCAGTATTATGCACTGTGTATTGTTACTAAGTTGTTTTTTAGGGCAATATTAATCATATTCAATATTTATGTATAAAAGCCTAATGCCCCGTACACACAGTCGGATTTTCCGATGGAAAATGTGTGATAGGACCTTGTTGTCGGAAATTCCGACCGTGTGTAGGCTCCATCACACATTTTCCATCGGATTTTCCGACACACAAAGTTTGAGAGCAGGATATAAAATTTTCCGACAACAAAATCCGTTGTCGGAAATTCCGATCGTGTGTACACAAATCCGACGGACAAAGTGCCACGCATGCTCAGAATAAATAAAGAGATGAAAGCTATTGGCCACTGCCCCATTTATAGTCCCGACATACGTGTTTTACGTCACCGCGTTCAGAACGATCGGATTTTCCGACAACTTTGTGTGACCGTGTGTATGCAAGACAAGTTTGAGCCAACATCCGTCGGAAAAAATCCTAGGATTTTGTTGTCGGAATGTCCGAACAAAGTCCGACCGTGTGTACGGGGCATAAGAAGAGTAATATCACTGCTGTCATTTTAAAAGCAATCGAAATACACATAGTTTGGCTTGAGCAATAACAGTCCTGTATTCCAAAGTAGAAGGCATGTGAATTATCCTTGTCCTATTAGTAATCTATCCAGCACCAACTCCAATGGGCTCAAACCTGATGTGTCCAGCCATGGGGCCCACAAGTTATCAAATTTATGGGGTCTGCCCCTGTGCTGCTAGATATACTTCTCCAATCTGAGAGTTTCTCCCATACACTGTAGCCATTCTTTATCAGAAGGGGGATCAGTGGACTTCCAGTGTCTAAGCAGAACCCTCTGGGCTTGAAAAAGAGCTCTAGCAGCAGCTTCTCTTGTATGGACCTGCAACTGAAGGTCATCCAAGATGCCCAGAAGGCAGGGTTTGGGGTCTAACGGTATGGAGATCTGGAAAACCAGGTTAATGGTACCCAAAACCTTCACCCAATACCGATGCAGCTTTGGGCATCGCCAGATCAAATGAATTAAGTCTCCATTATCCTTGAGGCATTTTCCACTAGTAGGGGAATCCAACATACCCATTCTATGCAGCCTGACAGGGGTAAAATGAACTCTCAGGAGTATGTACAGTTGCATGACTCTCTGTGACAAATTGAGAGAACTTTGGGCCACTGCCTGCAAGGCCTCTTCCCATTGGTCATCAATTAAAGGGCCCATGTCCCTCTCCAAGATTTCATATGCCTTCAAAGGGAATGAAGTCAAAAAGTTATTCAGCAACATTGCATAGCATCGAGATATGAATCCCTTAGTAGAGACAGTTTCAGGCCATCATATTAAACACCGGGTTCCGGGATTTCTGCCACTCCACCACCGAACCCTGCGCTGTAACCTCATGCTTAAGCTGAATGTAGTAAAAAGCATGGACCTAGGGAGGGAGAATTTCGCAGTCAGAAGGAACATAGTGAGCCGTTTCTAAAGATATGGCGAAGGTGAGTAATTCGCCACTGGCTCCATCTCGTGGCCTGCTGAGTTTTGGCTAGTTCAAAGTAGTTACTATTACGCCATATTAGACTGTAACGTGTAAAACCATAAACCTGTTGGAGCTGCCTGACCTTGTACCAAACTTTGTGGATAAGGTTATAAGTAGGTAATAGACAATTTGATTTGGCAAAAGCGGCAGCTTCCAAGCCTGTAGGCAAGTCATGCACTCCAGTTGTATGGAGAAAAACTCAGAGAGGAACCTTTACTGGGCTGAGGGGGAGCAGCAGCAGGCCCCACTCCCTTACGTAAGTGCTGCAACTGTGCAGGCCAGGTAATACAGCCAGGGGTTGGGCATGGCCAGTCCTTCAGCATCTTTAGGTCTCTGGAGGTATTCAAGCTTCACTCTAAGTACCTTGTTCTTCCACAACAGCTGTCTAAAAAAATAATTGACCTCTTGAAAATCACACAGTGGGATGACTACTGGGGTGTTATGCAAAAAATACAACAACTGGGGCATAAAGATCATTTTTACTAAGTTTACTTTGCCTGCAAGGGACAACCAGAGCCTGTCCTAGATTTTAATTTTATCTCAGAAGCGGCTGAGCAGTGGGGTAATATTCAGGCAGCAGAAGTCCAGCGGCTGGGAAGTAACTTGAATTCCCAAATATTTGAATGAGGATACGACGGGAACTGGGCACGATGGCGCAATGGCTTGCGGGGGGGGGTCATTTTCTAGTTGCATTAATGCAGACTTGTCCCAATTAATGAGAAGACCATAAAACTCCCCGAGCCTTGTGATAGTCTGCATCGCTGCCTCAAGGGAATTTAACGTGTCACCCAACAATAACATGGTATCGTCAGTGTAAAGCATGACTTTTTCCTGGAGGTCCACATATTGAAATGCCATGATGTTAGGGTTTTGCCTAATAGATGCAGCCAGAGGATCTATCACTAATGTGAACGATAATGGGGATAAAGGACATCCCTGACGCATACCCCTACCCAGGGAGAATGGGTCTGAAATCCGTCCTGCTTTCCTTATGGCCGCTAATGGGTGACTATATAGTAACTGAACCCACAATGTGAAAGTGGACCCGAAGCCGAACTTTGCAAGAACAGCCCAAAGAAAGGGCCACACCACACTATTGAAGGCCTTGGTCGCATCTAAGGACAACAAAGCCCTGTTACTTGCCTTCGCTTGGGTGTTAAGGAACAACCTCCTCAAGTTAACAGCCGTGGACTTCTGAGGCACAAAACCGGATTGATCCGAATGTATTATTGAGGAATTTACCTTGTTAAGCCTGAGGGCCAGTACCTTGGCCAAAAATTTTATATCGCTTTCAAGCAACGAGATCGGACTATAGGAGCCTGGATCAATGGGGTCCTTGCCAGATCTTAGTAATAAAATGATGTTAGCTGTAATGTAATTGGGGAGTCAAGCATTTTCCTATTTTGAGTAGACATTTCCGGTAAATGAAAACTGTTCAGATAAATTTGGATATTCTCAGGTGTACAAATTTGCTTTGACTGGTACAGGGTACTGTAAAAGGACATTAGTTTGGTCATAATAGAATCAGTGGTAGTAGTCAGGCCCCCAGTCCCATTTCACAAGGCACCAATGGATCATCCTAAGGTCAGCAATCTAGCTATCCTGGCCAAAAGTCTCCCTGTCTACTCACCCTACTCATAAAATGAGAGTTTGTGGAAAAAACGCTTTTTATCTGCAGAGAATGTCACCACTCGGTCTAAAGTATCCTGTGCAAACAACCAAGCACTTCTGCTGGAATCCATGGGATCATCAATATATATCTGTTCCAAGCGACGCACCTGCTGCTCCAGTTCCACCCGCATGCCATGGGAGCTTTGTTTAACAGCGTTAACCTGGCCAATGAGTATGCCACGTAAAAATGCTTTGAATGCATCCCACGCTTGCATTAAACCCTCTTGGCCTTGATGGGCTGCCAGAAAATCTGCGATAGAGCAATGCACTGCAGCATAGGATGGGAAGAGATTGAGCCAGTGGGCATTCAGTTTCCATGGAGCCGGCAGGAGCGAAGTGATGGAGCCCATGGCCAGGTGTATCACCAGGGGAGAATGGTCTGGTATCCCTCTCGGGAGATAGCTAGTTTTTGACACATATGGCAGAAGTGAGTGGGAGCCCAACCCTAGATCAATTTGTGATAAAGACATGTAAGATTTAGAAAAACAAGAGAACTGTCGCTCCCTGGGTTTTTAGCACGCCACAGGTCAATCCAACCAACTTCTTGTAAAAATTTACATAGGACCATGCCCCTTTCACCAGTTCCCCTAGCAGGCGGCGGCTGTTTATCCAGCCACAGGTGAAGACAACAATTAAAGTCCCCCCCATTAACAATGGGGGCAGTTCAGGTTTATCTGACAAGTATGCCAAGAGAATCTGTAGGATTTCCCTTGAAAAGGGAGGAGGAACATGCACTACAGCAATGACACAGCAGAGCATACACAATTGACAATATAGAAAGTCCACCAGGACATCCAGTTCCTGAAACTTTAATGAGTGGTGTATCAAAACACTCACCCCTCTAGAATAAGAGGTGTGAGTGGAGTGATAAGACCAACCCACCCAAGCATATTACATACAAGATAAATCGTCCCTGGTAAGATGAGTCTCTTGAAGGCCTTAAATGCCCGGATATAATTTACGGAGTGTGGATGAGACCATTGCCCTTTTCAATGGGACCCGCAGGCCCCATACATTCCAGATCAATACAGGATTGTCGCCATAGCACTAGTACCGAAAGGGCAGCTGTCCAGGATCGGGGGTGACCACACAGCCAGGGAGTGGAGAGGCAAGCAAAAAGTGGTGAGGCAGACTAAGACAGACAGGGTGCAGAAATAGTAGGGTTAGGCCAGAACATGACACAGTACATTCTCCTCCAGGTAGTCGTCTTGGATCATCAAATAACTGTAACAAAACAAACGGTGGTGGTGCAACTGCACCATCCAATACGGTTTATTGTCCCATAAACTAAACATAGGGTCTGGGAAACAGACACTAAATACAGGCAGGCAGAGTGCAACATGCGAAACAGCTGCCAGCCATAGTCCATGTGGATACGCAGGCATGATCCGTGCAACCCAGCACAGAACAAAAAGGTATTAAGTTTGGTGTAACATTAGCATACTTGGAACTCTTCCATAATTCCGCAGAGAAAAGTAGAGCTGATCTTCCCCGGCTCACCCCTTACCGATTGTGGGGGTCATCCAGAGCAGGACAGGAAAAATAGACAATACCCAGTAGCAAACAAAGGCTTCTTTCCAATATCAAGACCTGTAGGAGCTAGCATTCAATCCCCATTAGCAACATCAGGTCGTCAGCACAGACCTGCTTCATGAGTATTGATCCAATCTGAGGCTGACGCTGTGGAGTCAAAGAAATGTGCTTGTCCACCGGCAGTAATGCGGAGTCTGGCTGGATACAACATGGCGTAAGTAGCCTGAAGCTGAAAAGTCCGGGTAAAACGAAACCCTAGCACCATTGTATTGAATATTTCTACATTCACGAGTGATGCGTAGAATAGTTTTTTTGTCACTGTAATTGAGTAGGTGGGCCAACATGGGCCTAGGTGGGTTACCTGGTGGTAGCGGCCTGGTGGGAGCGATCGGTGGGCACGTTCCACTGAGAAGTGAGGTGTAAAAGCATCTTTACCAAATATATCAAGGAGCCAGCGTTCAATAAATTCTGTGGGGTCTCAGCCCTCCGTTTTCTCTGGGAGACCGATGATGCGCACATTATTTCTTCTCATGTGGTTTTCTGGGTCCTCATCCCGTGAGATGTTCACACCCGCCAATTGCTTAGTGGTCTGTGACTCGCGCATAAGGGATGGTAGTTTATCTTCCAAGTCGCTAATGCGACTTTCTGTGGCTGTCGTGCGCTCTCTAATTTGTTGGAGGTCATGCCTAATCACCGCAACATCCTCTGACAGACTCCTCAAGTGTGATTTAAGCTTATCCACGAAGCAGTGCATTTATTAACAGCTTTCAAGATCTCCCTTAGTGTAGGCTGTTCCTGCTCATCAGGATTTTCTCCCTGCTCCTCCTGCTCTGTATCTTCCTGGTCATTTATCATGGCTGCTGCACCCCTGGGCTGCTCTCCCTCCTCCTCCCCTAACATGTCAGCAGGCACAACCAGAGGAAGAATGTGCAAAGATGAAAGCACCAGGAGCGGTGACAGCTTAGCATTGGAGGGCTTTGTTTCACAAGTAAGTCTGTCATAAAATGCTAATATGCAATGCATACTAGCACATTATGGCATTAATCGCCTTTGGCCCAAGTAAAAAAAAAAAACAGGCAGAGTTTAATATCGCTTTAAAATAATCTGAGTAATACCAACACAAAAGCTTCCATTTATGAAATTGAAAAAAAAAAAACACCTTCCTATTATTGTTAATTAAACTTGTTGATTATGTGCTTTCTCTTAGGTACTAGATCATATTGCAGTCATTTTCATAAAGGGATTATGTGCTATATGTAGGAAACCCACAAGCAAAAACAAGATTGGATTGCCTGTTCTCTAATATTTCCTTTCCTATTGTAACCAGTAATAATGCATATATGATCTCCTAATTTAATCTACAGAACTCTGTAGCAGCATATACCATGACACAAGTTATTTGGTTATAAGGTTCTCTGATACATAACCTGTAAGAGGAAGGTTATTAATGAAATATCATAGAACAGATGCTCCATTATGTTATTAGGTTATGCAGGGAATCCTATCCAATATGATGTTTAATAAAGCACAAATAAAGTTAAAGAAAAAAGTTGGGAAAATGCAATAGATGCAGATAAGCAGAACTGGACTTTTTGAAGTATAACCTGCTGCCCCTTTTAAAGTTAAAGCCCATCTCCAGGGAAAGAAAAAATTTCCACTGCAAGGGTTAAAGAGGAAGTAAATGCTGCCTCTTTTTTTTTTGGCTGACCTGCAAAGTAAAGGCATAATGTGCTAGCATGCATCGCACACTAGCACATTATTTGAAACTTACCTGCAAACGATGCCCTCGTTGTTATCCGTCTTCCTTCCGGATCTGCAAACTCCAGGTGTGTGACTGGCCGGAGTTGCATGACGTTACTTCCACTTGTAGCAACCTGGAATTTAGGCAGGGATGCTCCTCACAAATTGACTTGCCAGGAGTAGTTACCCTGGTTGATTGTTAGGGATCCATTGACTGCTCCCTAAGTTTGGCCTTGTTGCACTTTTCTCTTCTACCACTAGGTGGCCAGGCACTTGGTGGTACTAGATATGAGAAGGGCAACCCAAGGTCAGGTTTTGGGTATATGGGGTATCTCAGCCAATGAGCAGGGGCTTTCTTGAATCCCTTAGCCTGCTGGGAGAACCTATATATTTGGGTGCAGTCAGGTGATTGAGGTTCTGTGCCACCTGGACGGCTGTCTGGGTGAATGTGTGTCGTGTGCCCCGGCTGCTAGGCCAGAGATTGGGACTATCCCGGGGGCATCTGGCTGCTAGGCTGTCTGAGGGCCTATCCAGAAGCAAGAGAGCAGCGCAGGGTCGGGATTGCAGCTTGCAGTCCAACCAGAAGTGACGGTTCTGTCAGCCAGAGAACCTGTCAGTGGTCGGAGGTAGAAGGGAAGAGGTAAAAGGGAAGCTGTCGTCACTAAGGGACCTACCACCTTATTACCAGGGATCACAGTGAGTAAATGAAGAAAGTACTGGAGCATTATTCTCACCGAATGGGCACAGTGGAGAATCGGGAAACTTCAGGTGGTGATCAAGTCAGGGACCCAGCCAGCGGAGGTGACGCTTGCAGAACAGCCTTGCGTGTCAAGCCAGGGACCAAGCAGGCCAGTGGGGTGAAGCTTGAGAAGTATCTGGAGTGCCAACCTAGGGACCCAGCAGGGAAGCGGGGGCGATGCTTGAGTAAGGTACCACCATGAAGATTAGAGGAGCTCGAAGGATTCAGGGTCAGTGAATCAGAGGGTCTAGTGATAGACCGGGAGCTCAGTGGGCTGAAGAACTACAAGGAAAAGTTGTAGTGAAGGTGAAAGAACTGTTGCGCTTTGTGTTAGGAACTGTTAAAGACCGTTGCCACAGGAGACAGCATTCCTGCACGTGCAGATATGGCTTCTTGCTGGAGGCCTTTCCCTGCATGGCTGTCCTTCTATTGAAGTCTCGGAGTCTGCCAATTGAACTTGCAACTACTTAAGGGTGTCCTGGCCCTAACCCTCTTTCCCCCATAAAAGATTGTAAGAGAAGTAAATATCTCTTTTGCATTCAAGAAGTGTCTGGCGCCCAATAACTTCCACCTTGCACCCACTATGCCTCACAACCCACCATATACAGAAGGATGTCAGCTATCTCTAGCCCTAGAGGTCCTCATTAGACTGAAGGAGGTTGGAGACCTTGCTACACACGCATGTGCACGGGAGCTGCCGGTCACGGCACAGGGCTCTGAAGAAACGTCATGGGTGGCCGTTTCTTCAGAGCGCATACGCCGATGACATCATGGGTGGCGTATACAGTAAAAATCTCCTAAACGGTGCAAGTTTGGGAGATATTTACAGTACCTATAGGTAAGCCTTATTACAGGCTTACCTATAGGTACAAACAATGCAGGGAAATTTACTTCCTCTGTAAATGCTTGCTTAGATCTAGGGGGCCTCAAAAACCTCTTTTACTTATCTGATCCTCTACTCCCCTAGCAACTGGCACCGTTCTCTGGTCCCCTACGATCCGACAGTGGACTGCCCCTTTCCGTCTTCACATCCAATGCAGGGCTTTGGGCTCTGAATTGGATATAATGACTTTAAAATACTTTTAATTGCTGGAGAGTATAGGAGAGAAGGTGCTTCAGGGACTAGTCTTACAGACTGGAGGGAGCCTGTGGGTGAGGAGGATTCAGTAAAAGTAAAACACATTTTTGTGGTCCCTAGACCTAAAGTGGTTCTAACGACAGAAGGTTTTTTATCTTAAGGCATTCTCTGCCTTAAGATATAAAACCTCTGTGCAGCAACCCCCCTAATACTTACCTGAACCCAATCTTGAGCCAGCAATGTTGCACGAAAACCTCCCTCCTGATTTGCTGAGACACAGCAGGGGGTGCCATTGGCTCCCCCTGCTGTCAAAGTCAATGAGGAGAAAGAGGTGGCGGAGCCGAGCCATGGCTCCATGTCAGAATGGATCCACAGAGCTATGGCTTGGCTCAGGTGCCCCCATAGCAAGCTGCTTGCTGTGGGGGCACTCGGCAGGAGTCAGGGGCCAGGAGCACAGAGGAGGGACCCAAGAAGAGGAAGATCAGGGCTGCTCTGGGCACAATCACTGCACAGAACAGGTAAGTATAACATGTTTGTTATTTTTAAACAAAAAAAAAAAACAAGACTTTAATATCACTTTAACTCTTGCAGTGCAGGAGCAGCTACCGCTGCAAGTGAGCATCTCTCCTTTCCCAGGACTTTAACTTTAAGCGGCAACCCACTCTGTAATTTAGCCTGCTTTCAAGACTATATACCATTGACTGCACCAAACAACTACATTTCACTATTAGGTGGTGCCAGCATTAAACATACATTTGCATAAATATCATAAATATAAGGCAATATTTATTAACAGCTGAAATCCATATTTTCTATCAGTTTATTCCAAAATACACATTTTGATGAAGTCTCAAAATGCATGAACCCCCCCCTCCCCCCCAAAGGGCTAAATACAAAGATGAAATAAGTATGAAGCTTTACCTGTCATATGAGTTGTATTTTTTGTCCATTATTTTCTGAGATTTACATAATTACTCTCCACAGCCAGGCTGAGTTTTATTGTATTTAGATAATACAACTAGGTTATGTCCCTGCCCCCACTGATGAGCTCATCTCTCTGTCACTCTGCTCTCCTCTCCTATAAGCAGGCTTCTTGTTAGCACATGAACACTGCAACACAACTGACTGCCACCTTGTGCTGGTTCTACATGTCCTGGTGTAGGCTCTGCAGTACAGGGGAATACAACAGGCAGGTACCCACACTATTTTCTTTTAAAAATACATTTAAGGATTTTTTAATAAACACATACGTGCATGAATTGGTGATGGAGAGGTGGAAGTTGTATGTATTACAATTTAACATTTTTGCTTCCTCTGGAGTGGTAAAAAAAAGCCATTTTTATTTAAAGAGAAACTATAATGCCCCATACACACGGTCGGACTTTGTTCGGACATTCCGACAACAAAATCCTAGGATTTTTTCCGACGGAAGTTGGCTCAAACTTGTCTTGCATACACACGGTCACACAAAGTTGTCGTAAAATCCGATCATTCTGAACGCGGTGGCGTAAAACACGTACGTCGAGACTATAAATGGGGCAGTGGCCAATAGCTTTCATCCCTTTATTTTTTTGGAGCATGCGTGGCACTTTGTCCGTCGGAATTTCCGACAATGGATTTTGTTGTCGGAAAATTTTATATCCTGCTCTCAAACTTTGTGTGTCGTAAAATCCGATGGAAAATGTGTGATGGAGCCTACACACGGTCGGAATTTCCGACAACAAGGTCCTATCACACATTTTCCGTCAGAAAATCCGACCGTGTGTACGGGGCATAATGGTCTTGTATCAATTCTATTTTATGTTTAAATTTGATTTAAAACATAATTTTATAAGTTTTGCAGGTAAAACATTGTGCATTTACAATTTTTTTTTTTTTTTTAGGGAGCCTGGAAAGGATTGCACTAACAATCAGCAGGTCACTGGTGCCATGCAGGTCTCCTGCAGACTGTGAGTGTAAGCTGTCTTCCCGTACATTGTAAATCATACAGGCAGGCAGTTTAACACTGACAGGAGTGCTCAACAGCGCCCTGGTAATTCAATGAGAACGACAATCCCACAGCCCCAAAGGCTGTTGGTAGTTGTAGTTCATTATTTTACAGATTGCTATGAATGATTGAGACGGCCGCTCTCTTTTAAAAAAAGTTACAGCTTTTACAGGGGAACTTCTCCCCATACTGTTGTCACAGCGAGAGCTCGGATCAACGAGCTGCTGCAGGAGCAGGGACATATTAAATGTTCCACCCTAAAAATGGATGGAACATTTGTAGTTCGGTGCTGGGTGTCTTACTATCTTCATTCAAAGACACTTCTTCTAATGCTATACATAGAGCACTTTTGCTCTAGTGCTCAACCAAGAGATAATCGCATCACTTCCTGAATGTAGAGGAAAAGCTATTCACTGGCAGCAGAGGATTGTGGGACATGTAGTCCAGTTACCTGAAGTTACCATATATTTTATACTATTTGTAACTACAAGTTACTGAGTGCTGAAAAACTAAAGGAATTCTGGGAAAGCAGATAAATTGAATTCTCTCTTGGGACACAGGCTTCAGAGCTGCAAGAGCAGGAGGCTGTTGCTCCGGGTGTTGTTGACAGACACTGCGGTCTAGGCAGAGTTGGGACTTTTCCCTCTGAGGGCTGCATCGCTAGGCGCAGGGTGGCTGTCGATGTCACCACATCTGCTGCACTGCTGATCGGGCCCACATTTCCTGCACATCTATGCAGTCATTGCTGAGTTCAGGAGTCTAAAGGTAGCCAGTGGGGTGCCTCACAAGACGCTGTGGACATTCAAGAGCCTGTGCAGGGACTTTTGCCTTACAGAACCCGTGTATCGGCTGGATTGGTGAGCGGGCAAAAGCCCATCTTATCTCTGACACTATTCTCAAGGACACTGCATGTGGACATTGTTACACCTGGCCTATTGCAGGGTCTTTGCTAGGAAAATATAACAACTTTTACATTCAGCCTCATTCAACTGTAATTGCCTTGTAACATCTCTGACCCCATCATAGCTAGTTGAAGATCAAGGATACCCACACTTCAAAGACCTCCTTTCTTCAAGAGGGACTCATAAAACCTCTGGCAGAACATAACTTGCTAACCGTTACATTACTGTTTATTAAAGGGTAACTTCTACACCATTTACTACTGATTATCCTCTATTTCTTGTGTCATTGGGGCCTAGAGTGAGTGGACTGACTAAAAGTCTCCTCTTCCCCCTCTTCTGAGGTCATAAATCTCTTTCTCAACCAATCCATTATAACAATTTATCTTACTGTTATTGTTATTTCTTTGTGTGTTTCTTTGAATTAATTTTCCTGCATTTTCACTCAACTTGGGTTACACCTGTGCCCGTTCTAGTCTGTTTGACTTTATATCCCAGTACAGTGTTAACCTGCAAACAAGAGCTGCACGATTCTGGAAAAAATGAGAATCACAATTTTTTTGCTTAGAATAAAGATCACAATTCTCTTACGATTCTCGGCGTAACATCATCTTTTACATTATACAAAAAATTGGGTTAACTTAGTTTTTTTTAAATTAATTGAAGTGTATTTTTTCTCAAAAAATTGCGTTTCAAAGACAAATACAGTGTGACATAAAATATTGCAACGACTACCATTTTATTCTCTAGGGTCTCTGTTAAAAAAATACATATAACGTTTGGGAGTCCTAAGTAATTTTCTAGCAGAAAATACAGATTTTAACCTGTAAGCAACAAGTGTCAAAAAGGTTTAGTCTTTTTTAAACTGACCTCGTTTACAGACCGAAGTTCATTGTTTTGATCTAAAATAACTAAATGTTACAATGTTTCCTTTTATCTTCCAGCGCTGAGCAATGTTGATAAACATTTGCCAATTGGTTGGGTTTTTTTTTTTTGTTGACAGCTGTGAGTGAGCAGGGAACGGAACTGCACTGTTTACATAGAATTGCGGAAATGCCAGAGGGGGTTGAATCGAGATCGCCATTTTTTAACGATTAATTGTGCAGCTCTACTACAAACCTTACTAATTATTGGTGTGTTTTTATTTTATGTTTTTTTTTAAATATGTCAGAACCCAGAGTGTTAGAGATGTTGGGAAACTTGCAAGGTCAGAGCAACCAGTGGGGACAAGCAACTTCCAATGGCCCTTGCGGGGGTAGCACTACACATGTAACATGTTCCCAAAGCTGAGTTTATCCTGTAACCACTTGCCTAATGGAGACTTCTACCCCCTTCCTGCCCAGGCCAATTTTCAGCGCTGTCGCACTTTGAATGACGATTGCACGGTCATGCAGCGCTGTACCCATGAAATATTTCTCATTTTTTCACACAAATAGAACTTTCTTTTGGTGGTATTTAATCGCCACTGTTTTTTTTTTTTTTGCTAAACGAATGAAAGACCAAAAATTTGGAAAAAATAAAAGTTTTTGTTTGTTTCTGTTATAAAATTTTCCAAACACATAATTTTTTTCCTTCACTGATGTATGCTGATGAGGCTGCACTGTTGGGCACTAATAGATAGCACTTCTGGGCACTGATAAGCATAACTAATAGGCTGCAATGATGAAGCGGCACTGGTGGGCACTGATGAGGAGCCACTGATGAGTCTGCACTGATATGTGTCACTGATGAGCACTGATAGGCGGCACTGATGGGCACTAATAGACAGCACTGAAGGACGCTGATAGGTGGCACTGATGTTCACTGATGGGCACTGATTGGCAGCGCTGATGGGCACTGTTGGGGCTGCACTGATAATCAGGGCCAGGGGCGGCTCTGTATATTAAGGGGGCATGGGTGCCGCCCCCATTATCCACGGCACCCCCTATATGATTAATAGATAGATTCATGCATAGCATGGATCTATCCACGGCCGCCGTGGCCACCCCCTATTCATGCGTCTAGCCCCGTTTCAGTACAAAATATTTTACAGCGCACACATACAAGAATGACATTTCCTGCAGGGCTAGTTAAAAACACCTGAAAATATTAAAAAAATACGGGGGTTTGGTCACACTATATGGTCATATAGTGTTAAGCCCACTTACTGCGACAAAGTCCCATTTCAGGACACCGGGCGCATGAATTACAGCGGTGGGGGTGTTTTTTTGAAGCACCTGATTAGAGCCATAGGCTCTAATAGGCTTCAAAATAGGGTGGACTTGTGGCGCAGAGGATTTCACCTGGAGCCCACCCAGTTGTGTTAGAAAAGCAAATGAATATTCACTTTTCTAACACTGAATTGCCTCTCCGCCCATTAGGAAGCTCGGGTCCGATACCCAGTTCCCGATTGGCTGAAAGGTCAGGCGATCCTATAGGATGCTTAGGAGGAGGAGGGGGATGCACGGTGGAAGCTGCTGTGATCCACACCACAGGAGGAGGAAGAAAGCTGCTGGATACGCTGCCCACCCGCCCGCTTCCTAGATGGGGTAAGTGTGGGGCGATGATGTCCCGACTGTCCTCCGGGGGGGGCTATGTGCCTGTAGTACCATGTACTTGAGTTAAAATGTTTCCTGTTATTTTTATTGGTTCCTTTGTGTGAGATGCCTGGTAACCTGCCAGTCCCCCTGCTTTCCTATTTCAGACTGACCACGCTAGACATGACAGCACATGTGCCATGCTGTACAGCAACATGCAATTCTGTCCTGTGCGCTGCGATAAAATGCATGTCTGCTTTTTATCACAGCTCACTGCAGCGCAGCTTCGGGCTGCATTGCAGTGTGAATAAGACACATAGAAAACAATTGTTTTCTGTGTGTCCTAGCAGTGACTGACATTCTTCTAGTGAGGAAAAATGGCAGTCACCACACTATGGGGTTGATTTACTGAAACTGGAGAGTGAAACATCTGGTGCAGCTGTGCACAGAACCAATCAGCTTTCAAGTTTTTTGTCAAAGCGTACAAGCTGAAGTTAGAAGCACAGGTTGTGCACTCTCCAGTTTAGGTAAACCAACCCTTATATATGAAATGGCAAATTGAGGGGCTCACAAAGTGAAAAGGAGCCTAAAACATAACCTGCTAGCTCAAAAGAAGAATGCAAAATACTACTATGCAATATTTAAACAGAACAGTTTTTTTTTTATAGTATTTTTTTTGTTCTCTTCTGAATGGAATAAGCTCTGTCACTTATGGACATTGATGGAGTGTGTCCCCACCCCTTTTTCACCTCATGCACATTCTTATTGGCCAATGAAGCAGCCATCACATGATGGGCCAATAGGAAAATGGAGGAGCAGGAAAGAGTAGGCACCCTCAGACATTACTCAGAGATTTTGCTTGATTAGAGACGCCCACCATTCAGCTGTAGCAAAAGTAAATGGGAGTTGTTACACATGTTCTTCCAAAACATACAACACACTATCTAGAATTGTTCGGCTAACATTATACCATATATAGTTGATGTAAATATTGAACCTCGAGGAATCTCAGATCACTCGACCTCTGTTAGTTACCTTAACATCAGGGCGTCGGGTGTCCAATATGCCATGGTGGCTGAACCTCTTCTGGTTGGAACTATTTCCCAAAGAGGATGTCATTTCCACTCGTATTGTGGACTTCTGGCCCCTTAATCTGGGCTCTGCTTCCATACGAGTTGGATGCTTTTAAGGCCTATCTTCGGGGGCTGTTAATCCAGAATATAAGTGTTATTAAAAGTGCTTCCTGTAGAGAGCTCGAACTTGCAAAGGCCAATACCTCGGCGGCTGAAGCCAGGTATATTCAGAATTCCTCTCCGGATTCCCAACAAGAATGGCTCTTATCTCAAAACAAGTTGAATGAACTGTTGGAATCTAGGGTTAGGAATAAGCTCTTCTTTCAGAAGAGACTTAGCTGGGCTGAGGGAGAGGCAAACGGTAAATTATTGGCCCAGAGAGTAAGGTCTCAATCTTAACTAATCCACACGTCTCAGTTCAATGAATGAAAAAGGGGAGGTGCTCAATCAGACTAGCCCTATTATATCCATTTTTAAGTCCTATTATCAGGATCTATATACTTCTAGGGCTGACTATAATCCATCAGAGCTATCCAGTTATCTGGCCAGTATTAATCTTCCGGTTATCCCAATAGAGGAGAGAAAGATTCTTAATGCTCCACTCACTCTATTGGAAGTGGAGAGTGCGGTGGCTAGCTTCCCTAATTCTTAAGCCCCAGGGGCTGATGGTCTCCATATAGAGATCTATAAAAAATACAATAAAGAGATGCTTCCCGCCCTCCTTAGTACATTAAATGAGGCCTTTCATTTGGGTCGGCTTCCAGACACTATGGGTCAATCTGTAATAGTAGTTTTACCTAAAAAGGATAAAAACCTGTTATATTCTGAATCTTAAAGACCAAGTTCTCTACTCTCTACAGACATTAGAATTCTTGCTAAGATACTTGCTACCAGATTAAATAAGGTTATTAAACATATTATTCATTCAGATCAGGTAGGATTTATGCCCAATAAGACAACTGCATTTAATATCAGACATGCATATTTAAATATGCAGGTTCCGGCTCCAGGCCATTCAAACCACGCCTTTTTGGTGCTAGACGTAATGAAGGCTTTCGATAGTGTCGGATGGCCATACCTGTAGCTTTTGCCAGTGGGTGCGGTTGCTTTATATCGCCTCGGTGGCATCAGTAAGGGTCAATGGCCTTCAATCGCCTGGTTTTAGACTCTCTTGGGGCACTAGGCAGGGGTGTGCACTGTCCTCCCTGCTTTTTGCCCTGGCTATAGAGCCCTTGGCTTGTCTTATGCGGGCATCTTCTGATGTTACAGGTCTGATTAGGGGAGATATGGAGGAAAAGATATCATTAAATGCAGATGATCTTTTTTTCTTGACCAATATCTCCTCATCCTTGCCGGTAGTAATGAAATATATTGAGGAGTTTGGCAGGTTATCCGGATTAGGCATAAACTGGGAGAAATCCATGCTGATGCCCCTGGATCCCCTTCCAGACTCATTACCATTTTCTCTTTCCCATCTTAAGGTTGTGTCCTCTCTAAAATATTTAGGTATAACTATTTCTGATTCCCCACAGTCATATATTGTGGATAATATACTTCCATTACTTTCTAGATTTCAAAACCAAAGTAAAACCTGGAATAAGCTCCCTCTTTCGCTAATAGGCCGCATCAACTTAATCAAGACGATATGGATGCCTCAGCTTCTTTATTTTTTACACAATGCCCTGATTTGGCTACCCATACGGATTTTTATTAAGCTTAATACCATATTTAGGTGATTAATATAGCGGAACAAAACCCCTCGTATTAAACTGGAGACCTTACAACATCCCAAAAATGCGGGTGGACTGGCAGTTCCTAATCCAAGGATATACTTTTTTGCATCCCAACTACTGCACTTTGCTGGTTGGGAATCTGAGCAGATACCCCCTCCCACTCAACGATTATTTTCATATGCATTTAAGGGTCGGCTACCACTCCATGTTTTAGATGGCCCTAGAGGGATGCCTACCTGTATGCTAATGTGTAAAATATGGGATACAGTTAAAAAAATACTGGGTGTTTTTTAGAGGCTTTCAGAGATGGGGGAAATCAGGAATAACAACTTTAGTTCAGCTATACGAGATTGGTATACTTAAATCCTTTGAAGAGCTCAGGGGAGAGTTTTCTCTACAATCTAATTGGTTCTGTAAATTTCTTCAATTAAGACATGCTTTACATGCCCAATTCTCTTCTGCTAACATGTTCTTCTCCCCTATCTTTGTTCTTGACAAGATAGAACAGGCAAGGTCAACAAAGGGCCTTATCTCTACTACATATAGGGTATTGTCAGATAGGTTCTTACAGAACTTTTTCATCCTCTCTAGGGTTGGTTGGGAAAAAGATATCGGTCCCATCTCGGGGAGGTCTGGGATGGTATTTTGCGGTCCTCACCCCGGGTGTCTCTTTCTTCATCACACAGACTGACACAGATTTTTATCCTCCATAGAGTCTATAGAACTCCACAATTTCTGTATGCAATCGGACTAAGATCTAAGCCAGCCTATCCTAGAGGTGATTGGTACCTTAAACAGGCTATTGGATATTAACATTCCGAATGAACTACATATATGTCTACTGGGTTACAGTGACATGTTTACTAATATCCCCTCTATGGGTGATACTATAAGGCGTGCACTTTTTGTTGCCTGTAGACAGATTGCTCTTAAGTTGACCTCTCCCCACCCGCCGACTATATCTGAGTGGATTCTAGATCTCAATAGGATTATACTTTTTGAAAAACATACGTACCTCCTAAAGAATTCCATGAGTAAGTTCAATGCTACCTGATCAAGGTGGCTTCAATCCATGACTCAGGCATTATTGTAAACCAATATGTATTATGTGTTCTATATATATACTTTTTTTTATATATATACTCCAAGAGTAGTAGGGGGCGGGGGATGGGCTTTGGTGCAGTGGGGTGGACTGGGTTTCTCCTTTTTTTTTCTCTGGGTTTTGTTTGGTGCAATGTGATTTTTGCTTGAATAACCTGTTTGTATTGTTTTAATGTTGTTTGCTTAAAAAAAAATAAAAAAGGATCTGATTTGAAATGGGGGTTGCTGCAGGTATGTACAAGCTTCTCAAGGTACAGACAGTTTTTTTTTTTTTCGTCACAGCTTCAATTTAACTACATAATTAGTGTTATAACAATGTAATTGGTTACCAGTTTTTTCTGCTTTACGTGGTTAGTCTCTGAGTGCCTGCCTTTGTTGCCCGACTTAAAAGACATCTGCTCCCCTGCTCCAAATTACTTCTGTCTTGACACACAATTTAACTGGGTGAATGGTTCATATATCATTAGTAAGAAATCCCACTATATATTATAATTACATACAATGTATATGGCTGACAATTTTATAAAAGTACACACTTGTACCTCATGTTTCATGTCACCTATGTAACGCTCTCCCCCAAAGGGGCCACTGGAAATAGACAGGACCTGCCATAATAGCTTCCAGCTCTAGAAACAGTTCCAAGCACACTTACTAACATAGGCTCAGTCTAGGGGATACTAACAAAGCAAAAGAATAAAAGACAACAATGAAGCAATGTGTCCAGGCTCACTCAAACCAAATGTGGAAATGTCACTATAGCCTGATAAAGTGTAGCACCCTCTAGTTAGGTAGGTGCTAGAGTAAGGATTTTTCTAGTAGGAAAATTTAGGCGGGAATAGCTAGTGGCTAGACCTGTTTGTATTCATTTTGGGCTGGGAGTGGCTCAGGGCAAGGCTGGGTGACTCACAGGTAGCATCACTGTCACCTCCCTCTTCTTTCTAGAAGTTGCTAGAAAGAAAGGAGGAGAGGAGAGGTGGAGCTGCCTGGGGTATTCTAAGGAATAAGGTAAAAATGGAGCACTAGAGGTCAACTAGTGTGATATGATTAAACAGTTAAAATGTCCAGAAAATGCCCGAAGGCAGAGTCCATATGCTACTGGACCAGACCTGTGTTACAGGTTCTGGTCAGTGCCTGCTGTCTGATGTACACCAGCCCCGGAGCCTCAGGAGGAGCACTGCAAGATCACAGCTGCCCAGCTGGATCCATGGGACATTCTAGGAGTATAAGCCTCCAAAATTGCCTGTTGTGAGTTGAATGTGCTCATAATAATATTTGGAATTTTAAACTAACATACTGCACTCAGAGTGGCACCGCTATCTCTCTCTCTCTTTCTCTGAGGTATTCTAAGGAGCCTTGGCCAATCCCCAACTTGGATTGGCAGGGGGCAGGCCTCCTTAAATACCCAGGGTCAGCCCAGCTGGGGAGGAGTTGTTGGGTGGAGTGAGTGTGTATATACTGGAGTATATATACAGTAGAAGTCCCAAGCAAGTTGTGCTGAATATTCCTGGGCATCCCATAATTTCACATTCCCATCCAAGTTAAATCCCCTAAATAAAAACAAAACAAAAACAAAGCTTATGGACTGTTCTATGTCTCTGAGTGTCTGAGAGATGGATGTCGGGCTGGGCAGGGTGAACTACTACATTCAGCAACCCCTACGGGGGCATGGCTACAAAAGCATACCAGAAAAAATACTCCTCTAGATTGGGAAAAACAAGAGGCTCTAAAAGTGACAAGTGAGTGTGGACTGCTTAATTTCCATTAAAATATGAATATTCCATTTATTGAAATTAAAGAAATGCAGTATAAACGTCAAAGGATATAGGGTTACACACAGAACCACATGAACAGTGCATGATTACATGCTACACATAACAAAAAACACAAACAATGGACACAAAAAAAATGACAAAATTGCCCAGACGCCAAGTCTCCTGACCCACGGAGTACTGCCGTGGCTAATAAGCCGTATGTCAGTATCAAAAGGAGCTACCAAATGTAGTGTTCCCTTGTGTCAGCCCCCTGGGAGGCTCGAGCTGGGGAAGATGTGGGAGTATGCGGGAGGCTAAATGTGGGTATGCTACAATACCGAATGTCCGGCGGATCTTATCATCATATTGAGTCTTGGAGGGAAAGAAATTGCAGTTGTCCATCACATATTCATCATTCCCCTGATGTAGAGGTAGGTGATATTTGCACAGGCAGTTACTGCTGACAGTGGTATTCACTGGATCCACTCATGGTCAATTAGCCTCCATTAACCTCCCCGTACAGGTCTTCAACACTACAGGGGATGCTGCTGGTGGTGTCTTGGGCGTTGATGACATCAACACATTTCACTGTGCAATCACTTAGCTTCGTCTGGGGGTGCCTTTTTGTGGATTTATTGCAGAATTCAACCAGAGAGAGGGAATGAAGTGCAGGATACTCAAAAAAAACACATCAGCAGCAAGTATCAGGAGGACAAACTTTTAAAGTGTTACTAAAGTCAATAAATGTTTTTAAATAAAATAACAAACATGTTATACTTATCTGCTCTGTGCAGTGGTATTGCTCAGAGCAACCCTGATCCTCCACTTCTGGGGTCCCCTGCTGCAATCTTGGCTCCTCCTTTTCTTTTGAGGAGCTACCAAAGCCAGTAGTCCTCGTGCCCCCAACCTGTATGTCTATGGAGCCACACTCCATAGACTTACACAGCGGGACTTAGGCCCGCTCCCCCCCACTTCCTCTTCACTGCATCTGATTGACAGCAGCAAGAGCCAATGGTTTCTGCTGCTGCTCGAATGCTGTGTAAAGAGGAAAAGAAGGGAGAATAGTTTCAGCCGTGCACAGCGCTGATCTCTTCTCCCCTCTCTTCCTCTTCACACAGAGAAATGGGGGCACAAAGAAACTGAAAAAGTTTTTTACCTTAATGCAAACAATTTATTAAGGTTAAAAACTTTTTAGGTTTAGTAACACTTTAAGGAGAATCCTCTAGCAACAGCATTTGCTGGGGGTAGAAAGGAAGGGCCACTAATCTGAGTCTCTATGTGAGCAGTCCCAGTCCTTACAGCATATATTCCAACTTTTTGAGTTGGGAACAAGGGACACCTATTAGCAAAATATGTAGGCATAGGACACACCCCCTTAAGGAAAGTTATACAAAAACAAGATTAGTTAAACCCACAAGTGCTTTTTACCACTACTATTTCTTTATACTGGCTTTTGGAATTTACAAATGCAGCAATTTAGAAATTGAATGAAAGGTTTAGCACTGGAAAACAATGTTTGAAAGATAAAAAGTGCATTTTATATACTATATTATATAACTATTTAGGTCAGTCCAAAATGAGGGACAAATAAGGAGGATAGAGGGACAGTAGAACTTTGTTCCAAATCAGGGACAATTAGGAACTATGCATACAAGTGTTGATGGAATATTTGATAGTTGTTAGTAGGCCAAAACTAATAGTTACTTGGTATAAACTGCTGTAAATTTCAGTGTTCATTGTACATTACTTTATGCTTTTATATCTTTGTCTTGTCATTCTTTTAAGATTTAATGTTACACTTCAGTACAGACTTTTTAGATTCTCAGGCGGTATGAATTATGGTTAACCTGACAGGGCAAGAGGACACACTGGAAATGTAATCTGAAAACATTCAATGTAATTGAACATGTGTTGATAGAAATAAAGAGGCTGTCTTTGCAGACCATCTTCTAAAAAAATACTAGTTGCCTCACTGAAACTGGCTGCAGTACATTCTGAATTACTATACAAGAAATGGTATAGGATAGCAAAGGCAACCACAATGTTTCTCATCATAGGATTTCTTTAAAGTGTATCTAAAGCCACAAAAGATGCTCCCTTTACCAAAGCTACAGAGCCCACCAAACACAGAGGCACTTCCTGAAGTTGGACTGGCCTTCAGGGATCCTGCTACTTGAGGACCAACTGCATGCAGAAAAGTACTGGCGGCCAGGGCTGGGACAAGGTGTGGGCAGGAGGGGTGGCTGCCCTGGGCACTGTGGTATTGCGAAGTGGGGGGGGGCACCATGAGGAGATGGGGGTGGGGGTTAGTGTTGAGTGGGGGAATTCGGGGGGCAGCGGGGGGTAAGAACTGTTATAGGAGGGGAAATTTGTAGGGGGGGTGCAAGAAAAGGTAATTGGGGGGATTTTGAGTTGGGATGGGGGAAGAGGATTTGTGCAAGGAGGGGGGGGGTTTAGAGGTGACATGGTAGAGGGGGAAGAGGGTTGGTGCTAGGGTGGAAATTTATTGGGGGGGATTTGAGGGGTAGAGGAATTGTGCAAGGAAGAATGTTTTTTTTGAGGGGGGGAAGGGGTTGAAGAGAGGGAGGATTTGAAGTGGGAGGGGGGATGGGGGGCAAAGATTTGTGCTGAGAGGGGAGATTTCAGTAGCGGGGCAGATTTTCCTTGGCTGAAGAGGGAATGTATGCTTGGGGGTAAGCATGCTGACACATAATGTTCATACATCTTGGGGGGGGGTGGGCGCAGTTTGGCATGTTCACCCTGGGCTCCAGATGATCTTGTCCCAGCATTGCTGGCAGCCAAGGTATAAGCAGTGCTTTGGATTAATAGTTTTTTTTGGGGACGTTTTCCCAGCCTCATAGTAATAATAATCAAAACTGCAGGTAGAGAGCCTCTTTGATTACAATATTTTAATTTGTAAGTGTAACTGATAATATATTTTTAGGGCCATATCCTTACACGGAACAGTTCTAATAGGACACTGTAGATATCAGCGCTGCCTCCTTTGCAGCTTCACTATGAGACAGCAGGTGCTGTGGGTATTCTCTGTCTTTACAACCACTAAAGCTGAGCTATTTTGCAGCTGCTGTCCCCTGTTTCAAGTAGGAAAAATACAGGCAATATCACATAAGAGATGTTTTTTATATACTTGTTATTATAATATGCTGCCTTATTAAACTATGTGAAGTATTTTTAAAATACATGTAAAAGTTCATAACCCCTATTATGGATCACTCCCATGGCGAAGGGGCTTGCGTAATTCAGTGAAGCTACAAGCTTTGCCGTGTGGGCTCAGCCAAGACGCACAGGTAACAGTAGAGAATTCTGACAAAGCATTATCAACTGGAGAAGGAAATGGTGATCCACTCCAGTATTCTTGCCAAGAAAACCTCATGAAACTCATGAACAGAAACAAAAGGCTAACAGATATGACACCGGAAAGATGAGTCCCCCAGGCCGGAAGGTGTCCAATGTGCTACTGGGGAAGAGCAGAGGGCAATTACAAGTAGTTCCAGAGCTAATGAAATGGCTGGGCCAAAGCCGCAAGGAATATCAGCTGTAGATGGTAGGAGTGGAAGGAAAGTCCGATGCTGTAAAGAAGAATACTGCAAGGGAACCTGGAATGTAAATCAATGAATCAAGGTAAGCTGGATGTGGTCAAACAGGAGATGGCAAGATTGAACATTGATATCTTGGGAATTAGTGAACTAAAATGGACTGGAATGGGTGAATTCAACTCAGATGACTACTATATCTACTACTGTGGACAAGAATCTCTCAGAAGAAATGGTGTAGCCCTCATAGTTAACAAAAGAGTGAGGAAAGCAGTACTGGGGTACAATCCCAAAAACGACAGGATGATCTCAGTCCATATCCAAGGCAAACCACTCAACATCACAGTGATCCAAGTTTATGCACCAACCTCTTAAGAGGAAGAAGCGGACATTGACTGCTTTTATGAAGATCTACAACACTTTTTAGAACCATTTCTAAAAAAGATATCCTTCTCATAATGGGGGATTGGAATGTAGGAAGTCAAAGCATATCCAGAATAACAGTTAAATATGCCTTGGAGTAAAAAATGAAACAGGACAAAGGCTAATAGAATTCTGTCAAGAGAACACACTCTTAATAACAAACACTCTTTTCCAACAACTAAAAAGGTGACTCTACACATGGACATCACCGGATGGTCAATACAGAAATCAGATTGATTATATTCTCTGCAACCAAACGGAGAAGCTCTATGCAGTCAAAACAAGACCTGTAGCTGACTGTGGCTTAGACCATGAGTTTCTTATGGCAAAATTCAGGCTTAGATTTAGGAAGGTGGGAAACACCTCTAGACAATTCAGATGTAATCTAAATCGGATCCCTTTGAATACTCAGTGGAGGTGACGAACAGATTTAAGAGATTAGATCTGATATACAGAGTGCCTGAGAAACTATGTAACATCGTACAATATGCAGCAATTAAAACCATCCCAAAGAGGAAGAAATGCAAGAAAGCAAAGTGGTTGATGAGGCTATACAAATAGCTGAACAAAGAAAGAAGGCAAAAGCCAATGGGGAAAATATACCCAACTGAATGCAAACTTCCAGAGGATAGCAAGAAGAGACAAAAATATCTCCTTAAACAATCAATGCAAAGAATTAGAGGAAAACAACAGAGTGAGAAAGACTAGAGAGCTTTTCAAGAAAATTAGGGATATCAAGGGAAAGTTTTGTGCACGATAATAGACAAAAATGGCAAGGACCTGACAGAAGCAGAAGAGATAAAGAAGAGATGGCAAAAAACACAAAGAAACTATACAAAAAGATCTGAATGTCCCAAATAACCACGATGATGCAGTCATCTGGATATCCTGGAGAGTGAAGTCAGGTGGGCCTTAGAAAGCATTGCTAATAACAAAGTGAGCTAGTGATGGTATCCCAGCTGAGTTATTTAAAATCCTAAAACATGATGCTGTTAAAGTGCTGCACTTAAAATGCCAACAAATTTGGAAAACTCAACAATGGCCACAGGACTGGAATAGGTCCGTTTACATTCTGATGCCAAAGAAGGGCAGCGCCAAAGAATGTTCAAACTACCGTACAATCACACTCATCTCACACACTAACAAGGTTATGCTGAAAATTCTACAAGCTAGGCTTCAGCAGCATGTGAACAGAGAGCTACCACAAGTACAAGCTGGATTTCGAAGAGGCAGAGGAACTAGAGATAAAATTGCCAACATTCACTGGATCATGGAGAAAGCAAGGGAGTTCCTGAAGAATGTCTACTATTGCTTAATTGACTACAGTAAAGCCTTTGATTGTGTGGATCACAACAAGATGTGGGAAACACTGAAAGAAATGGGAATACCAGACCACCTCACCTGTCTTCTAAAAAACATGTATGCAAGTCAAGAAGCAACAGTTAGAACAGGACATGGAACAACCGACTTGTTCAAAATTCAGAAAGGACTTATTTAACTTATAATACATAATGCGAAATGCCAGGATCGGCAAATCACAATCGGGAATTAAGATCGCCGGGAGAAACAACCTGAGATATGCAGACGACACCACACAAATGGCAGAAAGTAAAGAGAAGTCTCTTAACCGCTTGCCGACTGGCTCACACTATTATACGTCGGCAGAAGGGCACATACAGACAGATTAACATACCTGTACGTTGCCCTTGAAGAAGCGACTTGCGGGCGCGCATGCGCACCGCTGGTGGCGCACGTGCACCCGCCGCGCCCTCCGCGAGTGTGATCGTGGGTCCCGCGGACTCCATGTCCATGGGGATACCCGCAATCATCTCACGGAGAGGAAGAATGGGGAAATGCTGATGTAAACAAGTATTTCCCCGTTCTGCCTAGTGGCAGGACACTGATGACAGCTCCCTGTAATCGGGAGTGGTGATCAGTGTCATGTCACACATAGCCCCTCCCCCCCACAGTTAGAATCACTCCCTAGAACACACTTAACCCCTACAGCGCCACCTAGTGGTTAACCCCTTCACTGCCAGTCACATTTACACAGTAATCAATGCATTTTTAATCGCACTGATCACTGTATAAATGTAAATAGCCCAAAATAGCGCCAAAATTGTCCGACGTGTCTGTCGCAGTCACGATAAAAATCGCTGATCGCCGCCATTAATCGTAAAAAAAAAAATTTTTTAATAAAAATGCCATAAAACTATCCCCTATTTTGTAGACGCTATAACTTTTGTGCAAACCAATCAATAATTGCTTATTGGGATTTTTTTTACCAAAATATGTAGAAGAATACAGATCGGCCTAAACTGAGGGAAAAAAAAGGTTTTTTTTATATATTTTTTTGGGGATATTTACTATAGCAAAAGTAAAAAATAATGCGTCTTTTTCAAAATTGTCGCTATTTTTTGTTTATAGCTCAAAAAATAAAAAATGCAGAGGTGATCAAATACCACCAAAATAAAGCTCTATTTGTGGGGAAAAAAGGACACCAATTTTGTTTGGGAGCCATGATGCACGGCTGCGCAATTAAAGCGACGCAGTACCGAATTGCAAAAAATGCTCTGGTCTTTTGCTAGTCAAATGGTCCGGGGCTTAAGTGGTTAATGAAGGTGAAAGAGGAGAGCGCAAAAGCGGGCCTGAAATTGAACATTAAGAAAATTAAGATCATGGCAACTGGTCCCATCACTCCTTGGCAAATAGAAGGAGAAGAAATTGAAACAGTGACAGATTTTATCTTTCTAGGCTCCAAGACCATGGCAGACGGTGACTGTAGCCATGAAATTAAGAGATGCTTGCTTCTTGGGAGGAAAGGAATGGCAAACCTAGACAACATTATAAAAATCAGAGACATCACCCTACCGACAAAGTGCCGTATAGTCAAAGCTATGGTATTCACAGTAGTAACCTATGGCTGTGAAAGCTGGACCATAAGGAAGACTGAATGTTGGAGAATTGATGCTTTTGAACTATGGTCTTGGAGAAGACTCTTGAAAGACCCTTGGATGGCAAGAAGATCAAACCAGTCAATTCTGAAGCAAATCAACCCTGAATATTCACTGAAAAGACAGATCCTGAAGCTGAAACTTAAATACTTTGGCCACCTAATGCGAAGTGAGGACTCATTTGTAAAGACCTTGATGCTGGGAAATATGGAAGGAAAAAGGAGAAGAGGACAACAGAAAAAAAGATGGATAAGTGGCATCATCTAAACAATGAACATGAAGTTAAGCAACCTCTGGTAGAACAGAAAAGTGGACAGTAGGTCCATCAGGGCACCAAGAGGTGGACACAACTAAATGACTGAACAACAACAACAAAAAGTTCATAAATGATATAAGTTGAAACATGATATGTGCCCTACATTATACTATTATACCATGTTATTCTTACAGAAGCCCAGCTATCAGCTGTACATTTTGAAAAAGGCAAGGAGAGTGATTATTTATATCGGTATATATTCAGTAGTTGTAAATGTATAATTGTATTGGTATATAAATTGCAATTGCATAATTGTATGACAAAATTGCACCCCTGTCCTGCACCGACCTAGCCACTTCCTTCTACAACCAGGGGCGGATCCAGGGGGGGGCAACGGAGCAATTGCCCAACCCAGAAAATAGTACTGACTCCAAGGCTTTCTCCCTCCGCCACCTCACCAGATTTGCGTTACGAGGCTTCTAAATGCAGCTGCAGGGACTTTATTTCTGCTTCCCCTGGCTCTCCAAAAGTCCCAGGTGGCCTAAAATATATTCCCTGGGCCCCATCAGTTCATTTAGAGGGGGCCAGTGGCAACACTATGGGGGTCTGCAGGGACTTTATTTCTGCTTCCCCTGGCTCTCCCAAAGTCCCAGGTGGCCTAAAATATGATCCCTGGGCCCCATCAGTTTATTTAGAGGGGGCCAGTGGCATCACTATGGGGGTCTGGAAAATGAAAAGCCACTGGCTCTGAGGCTGTAAGGGGAGGTGTATATCCTTCTCCCCCTCCGTATACATCCACCTTATCATTCAGCTTATTGGGGCTGTTTAAACATGGATCTCCTTTCCTGACATATAAAGGGTTGCCAGCTTGGAGTGCCACCTAGTGGAGATATTTGAGCATTGCTCTTCTTTGATTCTGTTTATAAGGCTATATTAGCCCTCAACAGCTACTCCTTGATTCAACCCAAAGCTTTCGGCTATCTTACTCTACACTTTGGCCCCTCTGTGGACCAAAATGGTTTTTGGGAGGTCCTAGGCGGATGAGACGCATCTAGTTTACCCGTTGAACACGAACCACTAAATTCTGTTTATACCTACAATCTATTTGTCTACTAGCTTTCTTCAAACTTAAATGGGCTTGTATGCCACACTTGTACCAAAAACTCCTGATGAAGCTCATGAACTGAGCGAAACATGTTGAGTGGTATTCTTAAAGTGGTTTATTCAAATATCATATTACTTTTGATTGACTTAGATTGAAAGATAGTTTGTTTGTTTTTAGATGTCTTGGTGACACTTGTAATAATTAAAGATTTTGTAATTAAAAGATTAATTTTTAGACTGTTTGGTATTTTGCATACATTATTTTTCTTTATTTTTCTTTTTGATCCTATTATATTCTTTTTGTTTGTATCCAATCTAATATTGATAAGCACCTTAAAAGTCCCAGGGGTAACTTTACCCCAACCCCCCTCTTTCATTTTCCTATTTAATAGGGATGTGGTGCTAAGGGTTAACTGTCCCTGCCCTCTTAGTATATGGGGGTCTGGAAGTGATGTGACACCGGGGCCGCTGCTACACACTGGCAGATTTGCAGCACAGCGGTGCGAGTGTCACTTCACTTCCCTGTCAGGCGTAGTGATCTCCACCCGACAGGAGCTTCCTAGTCCCGGCTGGTGTGACGTCACGATTCAGAGGCGGCAGGATTGAAGACAAGATGGACTTGTAGCCAGAGCTCAGTGCACTGCAAGTAAGTGAGCACTTAGCTAAGGAATTGTTATGTTAATTAGCTAAGACGGGCATTGTTATGTTAATTAGCTACGATGGGCATTGTTATGTTAATGAGCTACGGTGGGCATTCTTATGTTAATGAGTTAACACCTTGTGAAGAGGTTAACGCTTTGGGGGAGGGGAGGGGGGGTTAAATCATTTACAATGGTAATTGTAATATGGCACATGGAGGGGGTTAATGTACTCACTGATGTATTACTGACCAGTGGCAATTAACCCCTCTGTGCAGCATTAATGACAGTGGCACTATCAATGTTAATTAACCCCTTTTATGCTACAGCATGAAGGGGTTTATAAACACTGCCACTAGTGCCACTAATGCAGCACAAAGGGGTTAATTAATTGCCACTGGTCAGTAATACATCAGTGAGTACATTAACCCCCTCCATGTGTCATATTACAATTACCAATCATCATCATTATCATCATGATAATCACGCCACAGCACCTGTACTGTGTGATTATCATGATGATAATGATGATGATTGGTAATTGTAATATGACACATAGAGGGGGTTAATGTACTCACTGATGTATTACTGACCAGTGGCATTATTATTATTATTATCATCATCATGATAATCACACAGTACAGGTGCGTTGAGCCACAGCACTTGTATTGTGTGATTATCATGATAATAATGATGATATAGAATGACAGAAAAATTCATCTTTAGGCTTCATTTACACAGGGCGTGCAGCAGACATGCGTCTAACATGCAGGACTGTCTTTTACTGGCTTGGGGATGCATAAAGTGTTACATGCATCCCAATGCCAGCATCCCATTTATTTCTACTGTGACACACAACCGCTATATCCCAATATGTCATGCGTGTGGATCCCAGAATGCAGGCAGGGTTTATTCAAGGACCCGCACCAGCATGTCATATTGGGATATAGCGGCTGTGTGTCTCAGTAGAAATAAATGGGATAAAACCACCCCGCTAGCGGCCAAATAGCGGTGCTAAAACGGCCCAAAAAATAGCGCTGCTTTACCGCCGACACCCGCCCCAGTGTGAAAGTAGCCTTATTTTCTGGCAGTGCCCCTCCCGAGGCTAGACTCTGGATCCGCCCCTGTCTACAACGCTTCACTTTTAGCCTCCCTGGTCACACTGACCCCTCTCACTACACACAGAATCAGGCCCCCCTTCAACCTTGGCAAACAGATGACACTAGAAGTCTGAAAAAACATAGCCATGCACTTGAGCACCTGTGGCCTAAGACTAAGTCTCAGAAAGATTTCAACCAGTATAAATCTGCCCTCCAAAAATACAGTTCCTGTCTCCTCACTGCCAAGCAGACCTATTTTATCACTCTCATTAACAACTTATCATCCCGTCCCCGTCAACTCTTCTCTACCTTCAACTCTCTACTTCATCCCCCACTGCCTCCACCCACTAACTCACTCACTGCCCAGGAGATCGCCAATCACTTCAAACAGAAGATTGAAACAATTTGTGAGGAGATCTCTGCTGTTCAGATACCTTCCACGCTTTACACTTCATGCCCACAGGTACAATCATTACTTCCCTCATTCAACCCCACCAGTATAGGCGAGGTTGCTAAACTAATTGCTAACGTGCAACTAACTACCTTTCATCTGGATCCTTTTCCCTCGCAAATGCTACGTTCACCCTCTGACTCTATTCTACACTCTCTAACCCACATCTTCAATCTCTCCCTCTTTTCTGGCATCTTCCCCAACTCTCTAAAACACACACTAGTCAGCCCCATACTTAAAAATCATTAATTGGACCCAACCAATCTAAACAACCTACACCCCATCTCCTTGCTCTTTTTAAACAAACTCTTTAAACGTCTGGTCTACAACCGACGGTGCAACCACCTTGCCAAGAGTAGCCTTCTTGATCCCCTGAAGTCTGGATTTTGTCCTCAACACTTCACTGAAACTGCTCTCCTAAAACTAACAAACGATCTAATAACAGCCAAAACCAATGGAAATTATCTATACACTTTCCAGCATCTCTAACTGGGTCGGAGGGAATATTACGTGCATCTTTCCTGATATTACCAAGTTCTCTTTTCTCATACAAATTTTGTTCCAACCATATATACCCAATGAAGAACCTGACACAGGCAAAACACGTCGAGGTGAGTTGCCCTTTCTTGCCATAACACATTTTGTATATAAAAATGAACTATTACTTGAGATTTATGCTATAAATATATGCATGCATGACACTATATGTGGGAAAGAAACTCTACCTTCGGGGTGTTCTCTTTGGTCTGAACAATATGTGTAGGAACAAATCCATGTTTTTAAGGGGTATTACCCTTTAGTGTGTCTTTTTTACTTTATTATTATCTTTATAATACAAAAACATTTTTTTTTTACACTTATATTTGGTGATATTTATTCTGAGAGGAAGTTCCTAGCACTTCTAAAGCCCCATTCTTTGCATTGTACTTTCCCCCTTAATACTTACCTGAGCCCAATCTTCCTCCAGCGATTTCCACAAGAGCCTTGGCTCTCCGGGGACCCACCATCCTCATTGGCTGAGACAGCAGCAGGAGCTATTGGCTCCCGCTGCTGTCAATTACAGCCCATGAGCCAATGAGGAGAGAAGGGGAGTGGCGAGCCACAGCTCTGTGTGTGAATGGACATACAGAGCCATGGCTCCGGAACGAGCATGTTTGGATGCACCAATTGCAAGCTGCTTGCTCTAGGGACACTCAGCAGAAGGGAGGGGCCACGAGCACCGCCGAGGAACCCGAGAAGAGGAGGATTGTGGCTGCTCTGTGCCAAAACACTACACAGTAGTATGACATGTTTGTTTTTAGTTTTTTTAAAGTGTCTAATATTACTTGACAGTTTACTTTTTATATGTTGCTGTAACAACACATTTTGTTTTATCCTGACAAAAAAACAAAGGTTGTGTCATCCAAAGTGGTAGTACTAGATGTAAACTGGAGTAATAAACTGGATTGCATTCACAGCATCCCTTGAGTCTGTTTTTTGTTTATATTTTTTTTATTTGTTAGAAATATTGCTTTGGAGTTAGAACCAGCAAGTGGTACCATACAGCATATTGTCAGTGAAAATTGTAAATTTGTGTATTGTGTGGAGATATAGATGTCTGTGGGTATGCATCACATACACATGATCCAATTTTAGCAAGCTACATGACCGGTTTTAGCATTGATTTCAGTGCCCTGGCATGCACTTTGCCTTATAGGGAATAACCTCTTACCAATAACTAGCACTTACCTTCAAAAGAGCCTTTTATCACATACACTTATCACCTTGAAACTCTTTGTGCAATAGGGTACCAATTTTTTTTTTTTTTCAACTTAGAGGGAGCCAGGTGGTTTTTTGCTATCCTGTTATCTTCACAGCTGTGCACAGCAATATGCGCTTAGCTGACAGAACATAGCATAGGAGTCTCTTCGAAATTCCTAACTATCTGTACCTCCCATGGTGTACAGCAGGGCCTCTGCCACCCTCTGTGATGAAGAGATACATTTTGAGCAATTGGGAGCTCGGTTGAGGAGAGCAGAATTCCAAGAGGCCAGTTATACCCTGCCCTGATACCCTGCCTATCCACTGCCTATGCCCATTTGTTTTTTCTTGCACTGCATTAGATACTGAACGGTAAATTGGCTCAAGAGGACAAAATGGAAAATTATAATCTGTGTGTCTATGCCAAATATACCACCTATCCATATAGTCCAGAGTTTGATGGATGCAGATGTAGGCCAAACAAAACCCATTGGATGTGGGATGAGCACATTTTTTTAGGAGGCCATGGGAGAAATTTACTAAAACGGGTGCACACAGAATCTGGTGCAGCTGTTCATAGTAACCAATCAGCTTCTGGCTTTAGCTTGTTTAATCTAGCTTTGACAATAAAACCTAGAAACTGTTCCTGTGTGCACCAGTTTTAGTAGATCTCCCCAATGGGTCTTAACAGGGTTGCTGTAAGAAATCATGGGGCCCCATACAGCCTTCCTGACAGGGCCTCCACTCCCCAAGGTGCAGCAGAACAGTGGCACTGACTTTATCCGCCTACGCCCCCCCCCCCCCCAAAGAAAAAAAAATGCCTTTTCTGCTCCCACTTGCTGGGTCCTCTGTTGACGTGATGGGGCCCAGGGAAATGTAATTTCAATTTTAAGTCCTGGTAAGCAAGTAAGAACGGGGGTGTGCTCTAGTACAATCAATTTATTAATTTAGGCAGAAATATACAATAAAGCTGCCATGGGCCCCCCCTGTTTAGCTGATGAGGCCTGGGCCCAGTACAAAAGGACCAGTTGTACTGCTTTATCAGCATCTCTGGGTCTTAAATGGCCCTTTGTTTTTAAGGAAGCACCATTAGGCTGGATTCATACCAATGAGACATGCGTTGCAATGTATTTTGCATTGCATGTCAGTATATGTAAAAATGCATGTCAATATACATCAATATTTTTTTCTGTATTTTATTTTTGTTTGATTGTTTTTTACAGAATAAAAAAAAAAATGAAGAATGGTAAAGCAACTGTACAACAAAAATGTCTGTGCTTTTTTTCAAAAAAATTTTTTTATATATTTTTTTTATTATTATTTTATTAAATAATGATAAAATACAAAAAAAGAAAAAAAAACGAAACAAAATAATTTCTTTTGTATGGTGGGTGGTTTTACATTTTTCACTCTTTCTGTTAAAAAAAATGTAAACAACAAAAAAATTACACAAAAAATATAAAACACCGAACGATTTGCAAAACAACATGTAAAGTTATTTGTTGCTGAAGCGCAGCCTCTAAGCACACAACTTTGCCACCCAAAGCAACAACAACCCCCTGCCAGACATCCCTTTTGATAATTGATCAGTGAATGTTTTTAATGCATATATCTGCATTTTCTGAGCTGAAAGACATCTTTATTCTGTGCTTTGAATTTAACTTTAACTTTAAATTTAAATTTGAAAAAAAAGGCAATTGCAACATTTTTTTTTTTTTTTTACATTTTCTCTGATTTTGCTGCTGTTCTTTGATAAGAAACAGCCACATAAAGATATGAGGAGTGACGTGTGTGCGATTGGTTCAGTATCTTCACATGTTCATATCAAAACTCACTCGCTGCTCACCAGTTTATTTGATGTAGAATTCCATGAAAATTCATTAGAGTAGAGAACAGCCTTCCCACCCTCACTCTGGTGAATCCACTATATTTATAATTAAGTGTTATATGTGCCGCTGAACCCAATACTGTCTAAAAATAAGATTAGTAATGTTTGTCTCGGAATGGGGAATTTCATTCGCAGAGACTTGACCCCTTGGGCTTTTTATTTCATTGGCTGAAAATTGTACCATGGTTACAATCATTGAACAGATTATGAAAATGTACTGACTGGCAATTGACTGTTTATGTTGCTTCTTAGGTAATAATATTGATTACTTATCGACATAAGATGTGATTTAGAAGAAAAGTAGCAAGTCTAAAACAGTGATAACAGATGAGTATGTCTTTCCTTCGATGCAGTATTAGATTAATTATTATTGGATTTTGAGGGGTGCAGTTATATAATGATTAATGGAGTTTAGGAGGATTGGGAACCAAAAAGAACCAAAACCATACAGTATGTTACATATAGCACAGATACTATAATAATCTTTTGCTCTTCTTCTATGAACATTTATGTGCTGCTTTTCCTATATATAATAATCTAGCTTTAAATAGAACTGTGTGGTATTTAGTTATGCTTTATAATTAGTTTCACTATTTTTCATCACGTTTCAGCTATCTGCTGTCTTCTTTCATTTCTTAAAAGGCACGGTAAAATCTTCCAGCCCTCTGATAACATTCAAGCAATTTCCCACCCATTGCCTTCTTTACCTCTCTCTCTTTAAAGTAGAACTATAGGCAAAACTTTTTTTTTTTCATTTTGGATAGAGTAAGGGAGGGTTATAGGCCCTGTCAGATTTTTGTTTTCACCATCTGTATCCCATTTCTGAGATTTTCCTTCACTTCCTGTCTCATAGGCAAACAGGAAGTGAGAGGAAACCCCTGCAAAATAAGGGAATCCCTTAGGGACCCCCAGCTCACCAAAATTAGGGTTCTATTGGAAGATTTCCCCTCTGTTCCTCTGGAATTTTCTATACTTTCACTTTTAATGATAATGGTAAACGGGACAAAAAGAGAGAGTGAATCTCTTTAATGGGGGGCACAGGCAGCAATAAAAACTACTAGGTCTCTAATCCCTCTCCACTCTATCCAAAACTGAAAAAAAGTTTTGCCTTTAGTTGTACTTAGGGACTCCAGTGGTTAAATATCCCTTCCATTGCCTCTTTTTAGTCTGTACTAGAGTGGGTATAAAACCTACAGCTGAGCCAACTAGTCCAAATTGAACTCTTGGTAGTTTAGGCAAACCAGCAGATCAACAACTCTTCTAGAGACTGGTTTGTCAGTAAACTGTAAAAATGGTTTTAAGGATATTGGCAGAGTGCAACACCCATTTTTCCACATACGAGGCATGTTCTTGGGGCTACGGAGAATAGCTCCCCAATGTCACAGATAAGCTGCAGAACTGATCTACCACCTGTGGTTTCGCTGGTGCTGGTAATTCCACAAGATTGCGGCTTGTCTCTACCTCTTTGCCACTGTGGATACACTGGTACCTGTGGTTCTACAACAGCAACAATGTGCTCAATTTTAATTTCCTTCATGCACAAAGGTGTGCACGTATGGGTACCTCCTAAGAATATAGCTTGCTACAGAAGCCACCCAAAGGAGGAAGAAGCTGACAATGCCAGTAGGAGACTGCCAGAAGAGGTGGAAATCAACCATTCTGTGCAATATCGTAGCACAGAGTACGTAAGTATAACCTCTTTTTTATTAAGAAAATAGCATGCTAAACAATGGGTTTTACCTAGCCCTGGGTCCCTGTTCATAGCTCCAGTCCAAGTTCCTAGCACAATTCCATGTTCCTAGCTCCAGTTAGGGTTGCCACCTTTTCTTCAAGTCAAACCCGAACACTTTAGCAGCGCACAGCAATTTTTTTAATGTATATATTTTGCTAATAAATAACATTTTCAATCATATTACGTTCATATCAAGAGTCCCCCTTTACATTAGAGTCCACAGACTCATAACATACGGGATGCTCTGGGAACCCTAATTTAAGGAGGAACACTGATGCCTCTAGTGTAAAGGGGAACTCTGATGTAACGAGTGCTCTGAGAACCCTGATTTACCTTAGTGTACTCACTCAGAGGCAGGATAGAGAAGGGGGGGGGAGACTTCAGTCACAGACAGGGATGGATGGTGAGCTCACTCACCCCTTGGCAGTCAGCACCTCTCATCCAGATGTATTCAAATTTCAACTTCAAATTTCCAGCCTGCACTTTCCTTTTCTGAGGCACAGCCGTGAGGATTGGAGTGTGAGCAGACACAGGGGGTAGGGACGGGAAGAAGAGGTGCAGATCGAGCCCTCTCTCCTCTCCCCTCTGTGTGTGTGTGTTTGGGGGGATTGATAGTGCTGGCTTTGCAAAGCATGAAAGAGAGTGTAACAGACACTCTCAGCTTAGACAACTACAGCCAGCAACCCTGCTGGGAAACCATAGTCCAGTCTGAATAATGTGTCCGGGTTTCAGGCAGTCTGAAACCCAGACGCATGATTCCAAACCCGAACTGTCCCGGTGAATCCCAGACAGGTGGCAACCCTAGCTGAAATCTGTGTTCCTAGTTCCTGACTTCCTTTGTCCCTACTCTCTCTTGTCATCCTTGCATCCCCTGTGACCCCTGTGCACCTACCTCATGCCTGTTTTTTTTTTTGTTGGACTAACTTCTCTCTAGATTTGTTTGTCTGACTCCTGCCCTGACCTTTGGCCTACTTCCTGGATCTTCTTCTCCTGCTCTACATCTGTATCAGCTTTCATTGCTTTGTCTCTGCATTTTTTTGATTTCTCAGAATCTTAAACAATTCTAAGTCCTGGAGCCCAGAGGCTTTGTTGATTTTTGGGTGGCGTAAAGCCTATGTAGCACTACTCCCGTAGGAGATGCTAGTGTCCCAGGTCCTCACTGCTGCACAGCCAGTCAAGCAGCATTTCCTTCTTTCACTCCAAAACAGATATCAGTCCTTAGCTTGTTTTTGATGTTTTATTAGGGTTTAATAACTTGGATAGGGTAGGGAATTATGGGATACCCAACTTAAAAAAATGTCCAGAACTATGAACAGAGAATCACAGGCCCAGCATGCACCAGTGCATGACGTCAGAAGGGGCAGGACCACTGGGGGCCAGGTTGTCCCGACCCTTACCTATAATAGAAATGTCAAAGCACAGAGGAGGCATTCGGCAGGAGGCTATCCCAGGAGGTGGAGTGTTTTGTTGTTTTTTTTTATAGGTCGGGCGGGGTGATTGACAATGGATTTACATCGAGGGAAGGATTTGTCAAAATGTCTCTTGTTTTTATTACTTTTTGCACACTTTTTTTGGTGAATGGATAAGGGTACTATGTACCTGATACTCATTCACATGGGTGGCTGGGATCTGGGGGCCCCCTTGTTGAAGGGGTCTTCCAAAATCAGATGAGTGACCCACCCACAGACCCCCACTGCCACTGGCCACAGTTGTGGGGATGAGGCCCTTGTCTTTTTTCAACCTCACCTACTATGTAACTATGTAGGTCATTTGGGGTGGGAGGGCAGAGCCCCCCTTTCCTGATCTGCCGGGCTGCATGTCCGCACCAGCGTCTGGTATGGATTTTGTGTGGGACTCTACTTCATTTTTAAAATTTGGCATGGGGTTTCCCTCCAAATCCATACCAGACCTAAAGGGCCTGGTATGGACTGGGGGGGACCCCACATCATTTTTTTCTTTATTTTTTTCAATAGCCGGCAATTGTAACCGCAAGTCATTTTTTTGGGATTTGACTTGTTTTTTTCCTTTTCCTTTATGGCGCGGTTGCCAGGGGGGGGGGGGGGGGGTCAGCACCACCCCCTAAAAATACCACCTGAAGCAAAAGCCTTGTTTGCCTCATAGTAGATATGCCCCTGGTATGTATACACTTGTATGTGTGGATTTGGAAAATTGAAGGATCATAAACCTTTTTAGGCTCTTTTTTAGCAGTACATGAAAGAACCCCCCCCCCCCAAAAAAAAGAACAGAATTCATTCTTAGACAGTTGTCACTAAACAGGTGTCCTCATTAAAAGACATATGCTCACCTCTTGTTCTTCTGATAACTGTAAAAATTTAAATTTCCCCTCACTTTATATTTGACAATGGTCCCCAGGAGAAAAAAAATACCCTTGTAGTAGAACCCCTCACACTGCTAAGGTTAAATGCTCATTTTTGCCTAGGGGTAGTGGAATAAGATGCTCCTGGCCATGGTTGCATGCTTACCTCATCACATACAATACAGAATAAACAGCCCTGCATTGTATGTGATGATGCCAAGGGGCCACCCACACCACAGAGTTTCAGGGGAAGAGAAAAGCACCAGAGGCTGCCAGACAAAGGACTAAGGTAGAAATACAGCCTCTTCCGTTACAGCCTAAAGTTAATGAGCGAGTTGATTTTGACAAAGCACGTATTAACGTGTGAAACGCGTCATCCTTTTTTTCCCCAGCCAAGATGCTTATTGTGGCTGTTTTTATTGATATGTTTTCCAATAAATAAGCTTTGATTTGCATTGCATGGGTGTGCAGCCGTCTGTATCTTTTTCCTCTTTAATGAGCATTTAACCTGTGCAGTGTGGGGAACCCCAATGCTTGTGTGGTTTTTTTTCCCATGGTTAGGTTTTAAGCTATAAAAATAATTGTGTGTTAATATTTAATGAATTGAACCTTATTCTTGTGAACTATGTCTAGCTATAATGAAGGATGATAAGCTACTCACAGTAAAAGAACAGCATACTGAGTTGCATGAACTGGAACACTTAATAAATTATAAAGAGCTGTGTCGATCTCTCCTCTGAGAGCAAGGAATGTTTTCCTGTTGGAAGACATTGAATGAAAGTTTATTGATTTGTTGTTTGCAAAGACTTTTCTTTTGGTAAATGCCAACTGTCAACTGAGACAAACACAAAATAGCTGAGCAGTGTTTGCAAATTGCCCCATTGTAAACACTTAGTTGGACTCAGGACTTTGAACACTGAGAGGAAATATGAAAGACGAGTGAATAGTTACTCTATGAGGCCTGTAATCATCAAGTCAAAAAATAAAATTGCATGTTAGCGCAATTCTCAATAGAGTATGATTAATCTAGACATCTTTTTTACAAAGCACAGTATTTCTGATATTTGTGAAATTGTGACACTCATTTCTTCCATTTTATTCTTATTTTACCGAAAACCAACCAAGGGCATCATGTAACTTAGCAGCTGTTAAGAAACACCATGTCTCTGCTTACTTGTTTGTAAAACTGTACCCTTTTTACAAGAGTGGGTTTTAATAACAAGACTCGACAGACAAGGGTTACTATGAAGTGGAACAACCATGACCACTGTTGTTTGTAGCCACAGAGCTCCACGCAGCTTGTATCAATATAATTTTATATTTTTTCATATAAGTGAATGGACCTTGATTTGGGCAGTATTATTATTTTTTTTTTTTACTTTTAGAGGGCATCTTAGACCGTAGTTAGCATAAGTGTTACTTTGTATTTTGTAGTGTGTATACATGCCTAAGCCCATATTATTAATTGCTTTTGCCAGCTACTGTTGAGCAGCTCAAGTACTCTGTTCCAGAGAGGTTTTCATTACGAGTTATAAATATTAATTAGCTTGGCGCATTCCTAAAGAGTGTAATGCAGAGGTTTGCGCTAGGGATCAAAGACAGATTAAGGCAGAATCGGGCCCTAGGCAAGGTAGCATTATCATTAACCCCTGTTCTTTCTTTCCCAGTATACTACTTCATAACACTCCTGATGAATGGCTGTAATGCCAGGAAACGCGTAGAGTGCTACTAGATGCCAACAGTTACTTGTTTTTATTACATTCATCTTTCAATCGATTTATTATACCATGTATATTTGCCATGTCTACTTTTTATTTGTATTGCATGCTATGAGCAGCATATTTAGTGTAAGTCTTGTGACTACCTATCTACCGGTATTTGATACAAAGTACCTGATATGTATTCTAGACTGTAATAAATAAACCATGTACTGTAATTTCATTTTTATGTTATCATTTTCTCTTAACATGGCGTACCCTCATTTAAAGCCTCACTAAGTTCTTCCTTTCTATCTACCAAATCAGGGTTGGCGGCCGCCATGTGTTTAATATAGTGTGTGTGTCAGGTCACGTCCATTTACTGTATACCATTCATTATAAACTTATTGGGATTTTTTTAAAATCAAAAACATGTAGCAGAATACATTTTGGCGAAAATCTATGAAGAAATGTATTTAATTTTATTGGATATGCTTTGTAGCAGAAAAGTAAAAAAATATTTTTGTTCTGTTTTAGTTTATATCGCAAAAAATAAAAAAACCCACTGGTGATCAAATACCACCAAAAGCTCTATTTGTGTGAAAAAAATGTATATAAATTTAGTTTGGGTACAGCATTGCATCCCACGCTGGCTCCTCCTCTTTTCAGTGTGCCGCCATAGGAAGCCACTTCCTATGGTAGCACACCTGTGGGCATGATTCCGAGCCACACTGCCTGCATCCATAGACGCAGACAGCGTGGCTCAGCCTCATCCTCTGCTCCCTCATCACAGGAATTGACTGACAGCAGCAGCAGGAGCCAATGGCTCCCACTGCCATAGCAAAGCCTGTGAGAGCAGGTAGAGCTTCTACAGATGGGCACAGCGCAGGATCGAGTGAAGGCTCAGGGAAGTATAAGAGGGGTGTGGGGGCGTTACAGGTACTGGAGCATTTTTTTACCCTAACATAGGTAATACATTAAGGCAAAAAATGTTTAGACTTTAGAACCACTGTAAGGTACACTGAGTGAACTTTCTAAATGTTATCATTAGTATCACACTCATAGGGTTCACTTGATACCTAGAATTATTCAGTTACTAAATTATAATTACTGGAATCTCTTATCCTTTTGATTTTCTTTGGAGGTGTGTACAAATTTCTGTGCATATTTCACTTTCTAGGACAGGTTTATCCAAGCTTTTTAAAGAAAGGGCCAGTGTTTGGTCCTTCGGACTTTAGGGGGAGTAAACAACGCCTAATCTTTAGTATTAGGGGGAGAAATAGTTGGTGTCAGGAATTGTGCCCTATTGTTGTTGTCAGTGGCAGGAATTGTGCCCCAATGTTGATGTCAGTGGCAGGAATTGTCCCCCATTGTTGGTGTCAGTGGCAGGAATAATGCCTCAAGGGCCAGATAAAAGCAAGCAAAGGGCCCCAGGGCTGCAGTTTGAAGACCACTGCTCTAGGGCATATTACCACTGCTCTAGGGCATATTACCTGCTTGCACACATTGATAACAGAAACAGACTGACACTTTCTATACTGCTGTGGATAAGTATTACACTGTAATGTCCCAGGTGTATTCCTCATTAATATTTCAGCTTCTTTGCATTTTAAGGATTCCCAAGTTGTAGTTGCTATTTATTGCTTTTCTTAATTGGCCATAGCTATAAACTCTTTAGGAAGAGAATCATATTGATGACAAGGTGACAAGCAATTTCGCTTTTCCTAGTGGAGCCAGACACTAAACAATCGTAAATCTTATAAATAAAAAGTATTGATAAACAATAAACCCAGGAGATACTGTAATGCTTCCAGGATTCTCTAGCATTTAGAGTAGCAGAACCCCAACCCTCTCCCCAATGACAATAGCATTTACTTTATTATAGTATCATTTAAAGCTAATCTCATACATAATAATGGTTTTACAGTTCAAGCTGAGACCGTTCCTATGCCATTCTGTGCCACAATCAACTGTGTGCTGTGCTGCTAAATAACAATATTCCCCACTGGCTCCTAGTACATGCTCCAATATAATAATTTGGGCTGGCAGCACCTAGGAAAGTCAGACCTGTTTAATACTATGGATGGGCCGAACAACCAACCCCCCCCCCCCCCAGGTTCAGTTCGCACCGGAACACCTAGAGCAGGCAAAAAGTTCAGCGAACATGCAGACCCTATTAAAATCTATAGGACACAAACATGAAAAATCAAAAGTGCTCATTATAAAGGCTTATATGCAAGTTATTGCCATAAAAAGTGTATGGGGACAAAGGCCTCTTCCCGACAACCCTGGCCAGTAGTTGTCAGGGTCTGCGGGCAGGAGGCTCATCAGAATCTGGAAGCCCTCTTTAACAAGGGGGCCCCCTAGATCCCAGGTCCCCCCATGTGAATGGGTATCGGGTACATTGTACACCTACCCAATCATCAAAAAAAGTGTCAAAAAGTAAAAACCACAAGAGACAGTTTTTGACAATTCCTTTATTATTATGTCCCGCGATGTAAATCCACCATCAATCATGCCACCCAACGGACCCGAAAAATAGAAAAACCAAAAAAAACTCTGCCTATATGGGCAAGGGTGGGGCCACCAGCTGATGTAACTGGGTGACCCCGCCCCCTCTGATGTCACATTACATCAGAAGGGGCGGGGTCACTAGGTTATGTCACCAGCTGTCAAAGCCAAGAGACAGCAGTTGCCGGGAGGCCTCCCATCGAGGCAGAGCTTTTTTAGTTTTATATATTTTTTGGGTCCGTCGCGTGGCGTGATTGAAGATGGATGTACATCACAGGACGTTTTTTTTTTCTTTTTTAATAAAGGAATTGTCAAACTGTCTCTTGTGGTTTTTACATCTTGACACTTTTTTTGTTGAATGGGTAGGGGTACAATGTACCAGATACCAATTCACATGGGGGGCGGGTTCTGGGGGCCCCCTTGTTAAAGGGGCCTTCCAGATACCAATAAGCCCCCCACCTGCAGACCCTGACAACCACCAGCTAGGGTTGTCAGGAAGAGGCCCTTGTTCCCATCAACCTAGGGACTAGGTGCTTTGGGGGCAAGCGGCCTGGTATGGTTCAGGAGGTGGGGCTCGCTCGCCCACTCCCTTTCCTGGCCTGCCAGGCTGCATGCTCGGATAAGGGTCTGGTATGCATTTTGGGGGGGGGGCCCACACCAATTTTTTTTTTATTTTTGGCCTGGAGTTCCTCTTAAATTGATGCCAGACCCAAAGCGCCTGGTATGGATTTTGAGGGGGACCCTACAATGTTTGTTTTTTTTTGGCGTGGAGTTCCCCTTAAAATCTTTACAAAACCCAAAAAGCCTGGTATGTATTTTGGGGGGGGACCCCACGCCATTTTTTTCCTTAATTCTGTCATAGGGTTCCCCTTAACCACTTCAATACAGGGCACGTTCACCCCTTCCTGCCCAGACCAATTTTCATCTTTCAGTGCTCTCATACTTTGAATGAGAATTACTCAGTCATGCAGCACTTTACCCAAACAAAATTTTTATAATTGTTTTCACACAAATAGAGCTTTCTTTTGGTGGTTTTTAATCACCAATGGTTTTTTATTTTTTGCGATATAAGTAAAAAAAAGCAAACATTTTCTATTATTAAATTTTGCAAATAAGTAACTTTGTTCATAAATTTTTGCCAAAATTTGAACTGCTACATATCTTTGGTAAAAATAACCCAAATTAGTTGATATTATTTAGTCTGTGTGAAAGTTATAGATTCTACAAGCTATGGTGAAAATCATAAATATTTGATCACACCTGATATACTGACGGCCTATCTCATTTCTTAAGACCCTGAAATGTCAGGACAGTACAAAAACTGTCAAATGACCCATTTTTGGAAAGTAGACAGTCCAAGGTATTTAGTAAGAGGCATAGTGAGTTTTTTAAGGTTGTAATTTTTTCCCACAATTCTTGGGAAAAGGAAGAAATACATTTTTTTTACACAAAATTGTCATAATAACAAGTTATTTCTCACACACAGCATATGCATACTTCCAATTAAACCCCAAAATACATTCTGCTACTCCTCCTGAGTATGGCGATACCATACTCAGGAGGAGTAGGGTATCGCATACGATGTGTGAGACTTTTTCACAGCCTGGCCACATAGAGAGGCCCAACATGCAGAGAGCACCATCAGGCATTGGAGCATACATTTCACACCTAATTTAATTCCTACCTGTCACACTTTTGAAGGTCCTGGAGCACCAGGACAGTGGAATTACCCACAAAACGACCCGATTTTTGAAAGAAAACACTCCAAAGTATATTCTATGAGGCATGGGCTGCAGATATGTACTCAGATACTTCAATGGGCTGCAGGAGGGAGGGAGTGTTCCCGCTGGCATCATTTTACAATACGGCAGTGGAGAAGTGGTTAAAATCCATACCAGACCCAAAGGGTCCCCCCACACCATTTTTTCCTCATTTTTTTTAAATACACATTCTTTTTTGTACAATAATTTTTTTTTTTATTTAGCTCTCAGCAGGGAAGCCTTAACAACCTATTAACTGCACGCTCGGCGGGCGAACATCCCACTAAGTGCCCAGAAAGTTTGGGTGTTAGGGGAGTACCTGAATGGGTGATGTTCAGGCCAAACTTATGCTCAGCCCAAACCGTTCACTCATCCCAAGTGGTGCCTGAACACTGTAACCCCTCACAGTTACCCTTGTTGGGAGCAGGAATGGGCCCTGCTGTTAAAAATTAGTAAGGATTTTTAAATTACATGCCCCTGTCAAACAGATGCAGAGAAATTGGGCCTTGGGTGTTGGTGGTGCCTGAACACTGTAACCCCTCATAGTTACTCTTGTTGGGCACAGGAATGGGCCCTACTGTTAAAAATTAGTAAAAAAAAATTAAATTACACGCCCCTGTCAAACAGGTGCAGAAAAATTTAGCCTTGAGTGTTGGTGGTGCCCTAAACCAAAAATATTGTTGGAAGTTAGCATAATCAAGATTCAGGAACAGGATAGGCAGCATAGGCAGTCTTCAAGGGATCCCGGATCCCTAGCAAATTCATTCAGTTACATCAGCATCAGGGGCTTGATAGCTGCTGATCCAGAACTGATTCATTTTAATAAATGTCAGCCTATCAACGGAGTCTGTGGACAGGCACACTCTTTTATCCGTCACAAACCCTCCAGCAGCACTGAATGTCCGTTCGGAAAGCATGCTGGATGCAGGACAGGCAAGTAGCTCGAATGCATATTGAGCAAGTTCTGGACAGTGGTCTATCCTCAAGACCCAGTAACCCAGTGGATGCTCAGTTGGAAAAATCTCCAAGTCTGCTCTTGCCCCTAGATATTCCTGCACCATATAATGAAGACGGTGCTGATGGTTGCTTAGCTGAGGACTAAAGAATTGCTTAAAGGCATTGGTCAGCTGGCCACCTTCTTCACCACTTTTCCACTGATGGAACGAAGCCTCAGAAACACGTTGTCCAGGAAATGGTAGCCTGTCAGGGTCTGGAAAGGCGTTACACAAATTTTTCTTCAAGACGTCCTGAAGATGTTTCATCTTCTGCTTCCTCTGCGAAGGCAGGATGAGCTCTGCAACTTTACCCTTGTAACGTGGATCAGGAAGGGTTGCCAACCAGTAATGATCCCTCTCCTTGATACCACGAATCCTCAGCTCCTTTCACAGGCTTTGCAGAATCAGGGAGCCCATGCAGCGTAAGTTTGAAGAGGCATGAGATTCTGAGCCCTCTGGGTCACTAAGGATGACATTGTCAGGAACTACCTCCTCACAGCCACGTACAACTCCTTGGGTTTCTTGGGGACTGAAAATGATTCCTTGAAGACTGCTGTATGTTATCCTCCATACCCATGCTGACACAATCCTCCTCCTCTTTCTCCTGTGTGTTTTGCAGCCCCGCAGGAATAGTATCTGCATAAAGGGGGCCTTGAGAGGAGGGGAAGTCCTCCTCTTCCTCCTGCTGTTCTGCCTCAAGTGCCCTGTCCACGATGCCACAAAGCGTGTGCTCCAGCAGGAAGACTAGAAGCACAGCGTCATTGATGCATGCATTGTCGCTGCTCACCATCCTTGTGGCCTCCTCAAATAGTGACAGGACAGTGCATGCATCCTTTATCAGTAGCCACGAAAAGAAAAGAAGCCAAGCTCCCCTGAGCCTGTCTTTGTGCTATACTCACATAGGTACTCATTGATGGCCCTCTCCTGCATGTGCAGCCGCTGCAGCATTGCCAATGTTGAGTGCCACCTGGTGGGCATGTCACACATGAGGCGTATGTTGGGCAGATTGAATTCCTGTTGAATGTCAGCCAGTCAAGCACTGGCATTGTATGACTGTCAGAAATGGCCACAGACTTTTCTGGCCTGCCTTTAGAAGATCTTGTAAGCCTGGGTATCTGTTCAAGAAATGCTGCACCACAAAATTCAGGACGTGTGCCAAGCATGGAAAATGTGCCAAGTGTCCCTGTCGGAGGGTGGAGAGAAGGTTGGTGCCATTGTCGCATACAACCATTCCTGGCTCAAGCTGCTGTGGCATCTACCACCTCTGAGCCTGCCCCTGCAGAGCTGACAGAATCTCTGCCCCAGTGGGGCTCCTGTCCCCTTGACAGACCGACTGAAGCACCGCATGGCATCTTTTAGCCTGACTGCTTGCATAGCCCCTTGAATGCTTAGGGAGCACTGCTGGTTCACAGGACAATTCAGCAGAAAAGGCCATAGAGAAAGAAGAAGAGGGGATGGAGCAGACAGATGTGGCAGAATCACCACCAGCTTTTTGGAGGCATGGTGGTGGAACAAGCTCCAGCACTGAACCCTGTCCTGCAACCTTCCTAGCTGCCAGCAGAGTTACCCAGTGTGTCGTGAAGGAAATGTAACATCCCTGACCATGTCTGCTGGACCATGAGTCTGCAGTAATGTGAACCTTGCTGCAGACCGCTCTGTCCAACGAGGTCAAACATTGCCTTCCACATGATGGTAGAGAGCTGAAATGGCCTTTCATGGAAATAATTTTCTTTTTGAAACCTGCCAGTGTGATATAGCACATTCCACAAATTCACAAAAGGGGGCAGAGTCTACCAGATGAAAATGTAGCAGTTGTAGTGCTAGCAATTTGGCCAAGCAAGCATTAAGACGCTGAGCATGTGGATGGCTGAGACAGTATTCTTTTTTGCGATTTAGCAACTGGGATAGCAAAATTTGCCTGCTGATATCAACAAGTGGTGTACTGCTAGCAGATAGGCTGCAGGTACTTGTGACTACCATTGCTATACCATCACTCACTTCGGTGCAGGTTTTTGAGAAGCCTTGAGGTATAGTAGGAGTAGAGATCCTAGATGAGGAGCAAGGAGAAGTTTTTTTATGATGTGGGTCTTTCAGGTGCTGTTGCCAATGGACTGCATGGCAGGTTGTCATATGTCTTGTCAAGCATGTGGTGCCCAAGCGGGTGGTGTTCTGGCCATGTTTGATCCGCTTCAGGCAGAGATTGCCAACAGTAATGGTGCAATCTACTGCACATGTGTTGAAAAAAGTCCACACCAATGAACTTTTGGAAGTCAACGGGAGACTCAGCAGCGCCCTGCACCTGTGGAGCTCTGTGGTGTGATGCAATAGGGTGGCAGCCCTTAAGCTGGCCCCTGGAAGACATCCTGCCTCGTTGAGTTGTGCCTCCTCCTCCTCCTCACTTTCCTCCTCTGTTCTCTCAAGCACCCAAGTACAGTCAGTGACCTTCCTCCTCATCACTGGAGCAAACTTGGCAGTATGCTGCAGTTGGGGGAACGTGACTGCTAGTTTCTTGTCCTTCTGTGGCACCCTCTCTCTCTAGGCTCATGTTACTACCTTCCCCAGCCTGGGAACCAACATTCAAATTGTTGTGCATCCTCCAGCAGCATGTGACCGACACTGTGATCGAATAATTCTGGTGACTCCTCCGTACATAATGGTGGGGCTACGGAAGGAGAAGGACAAGGAGCCAGTGGAATAGGCCGCTTTGGCAGCTGGGGTGGAAGGCAAACTAGTATGAGCCTGGGTGACGGAGGATGAGGAGGATGAGGACGGCTTAGTTATCCACTCCACCAACTCTTCTGCATGTTGTGTCTCAATAATACGGCCAGCAGCGGAAAAAATTAACAAGCGTGCCCCGCCTGCAGAGGCTGCACCATGTCCACAACCACCACTTTTCACTGTAGACACAGAGGCTGCTTTCTCTGTTTTAATCGTCTGTGAGCGTATGCCTCTCCTTGTTGGCCTTCCAGACATGATGGGGATTTTTTTTTTTTTTTTTTTTGTTTGGTGCACTATAAACCGGTTTATTATTGTTTTTTTTTTGGGGGGGGGATTTTTATAACGCTTTATTACAGAGTGCGGGAAGAGAATATGGTGCTTGGGTGCAATACTTTTGTGCTTGGTGCACTATAAACTATTTTATTACATATTTTTTTTAGTAAATAATAACGATGCAGCAACTGTGGAGCATGTTTTTTCACTGCTGCTGCTGCAAAAAACTAAAAAAAAAAAAAAAAAAAAAAAAAGAAAGGCCAAAAGAAAAAGGGAACCATTGCTAACGCAGAAAGAGAAACACCTGCGTCGCAGAAGGGGGAACAGCAATTATGCCATAAATATTCTTAGTGCTGCTGCGCCATGTAAAAAATAAATAAAAATAACAAGATTAATGAAAAAAAATGGGATCAGTGGTGACACACTGACCACTTCAGTAGCACTACAATATGGTGTTATTCACACTACACTGCACTGTATTATATACATTGCACTATACTGTGTTATTCACACCACAGTACACTGTATTATATACTCTGCACTGCACTATATACTGTGCACTGCACTGTAATATATATGCTGCACTGCATTGTAGTATATACTCTGCACTGCAATATATACTGTGCACTGCACTTTAGTATATACCATGCACTGCACTATATACTCTGCACTGCTTTGTAGTATATGCTATGCACTGCATGATATACTCTGCACTGTAGTATATACACTCTGCACTGCGCTGTAGAATATACTATGCACTGCGTTATGTACACTACACTGACTGCACTGTATTATGTATTATACACTGCCTGCACTGTAATATATATACTACACTGACTGCACTGTAATATATATTCTACACTGCCTGCACTCTATATATACTACACTACATGCTCTATCCACTAACTAACCTGCCTACGCCATCTCCACTTCAACACACTACATATGGCCGCCGTGTAAGCAGCCTTATATAGTGTAGGCCGTGGACTTAGCCCCTGAGCCATGATTGGCCAAAGGCACCGTGCAATACATGCATACTTCAGCCAATCAGCAATCTCACAGTGCATTATGGGGCGCTCCGTGGCAGGCGAAGTTGCTGCGAGTGCCCCATATGTTTGTTTGTTCTACAAACAAACGAACAGCTGATGTTCGAGTCGAACTTACATTCAACTTGAACAACCAGCCCTTTCCTATTTCACACAAAGCAGTGGCCAGCTTTCTAGTGTTCCAGTCACTCTTGAAAACTGCTCCAGCCCACAGCGCTGTTCAGAGATTGAGAGTGCTGTTGACAGAGCAGTGTTAGGGGAAGAGAAACGTGTTGAACCACTGGAGATCTGAGCCACTGCTTTGCATTAAAGAGCCTCCATCAGACATTCCTAAGGGTAGCCTGACTGCATTGCATAATAAATAGTGAGGGTTTTGTTGGTCATTATCAGGGGAAAAATATACAGGTGAATCCCCAATATAGGAACTAGTTAACACAAGTGCAAAAAAAAAAAAAAAAAATCGAAATTAATAAATAAATGGTATCAAATCAAGTGCCGTGCTCTGCCGTCCATCCAGAAATAAATGTGAAATATATATTAAACAATAAAGATCAACCCATATAATACATTTCAATGTGAAAAAAATATATAAAATATATATATATATATATAAATAAATGATATTGTTTTCTGGTATGCTACTATTGCCAGTGGACCCAGTATAATATCGCATCACTTAAATACTCCTCATACTTTAAGTATGTTTATGATTTTGAAAAAAAGTAGTGAATGAATAAAACCTTTGTCCATTTTTTTTTGTTTTGTGTCCCGCTGGGGAAGTTTCCCTTCTGTCTTGTACACACAAAAGTATTTTAAGAGAACACCTCTCCAAAGTAAAGTAATTCCCCAATTGGACAGTTAAAGTGGTTCTAAAGCCTAATGCCCTGTACACATGACCCGTTTTGCCGTTGGAATAAACTCTGAAGGTTTTTACGACGGAGTTCCGACGGCATTCTGCTCAAGCTGTTTTGCATACACACGGTCACACCGAATTCCAACCGTCAAGAACGTGGTGATGTACAACACTAGAAAACGGAAGTTCAATAGCCAGAAGCCAATAGCTTCCGTCCCGTACTTGCTTCAGAGCATGCGTTGTTTTTGGTACGTCAGAACAGCATACAGACGAGCAGTTTTTCCGATAGTAATTTGTTCAGTCGGAAAAATATAGAACATGTTCTCTATCTAAGTCCGTCTGAATTTTTGACAGAAAAAGTCCAATGGGGCATTGTAATGGAAATTTGTAAGTTCTGTTTATAATTGTATTCTATTTTGTATGTATTGCACACTGCCCTCACTGTGCACACGGCACTAATAATGTTTTCAGTACATGTTTACATTCTTTCGTGCCCTGATTAGAAATAGCCTGCCTATGTAACGCCCCTTGTTACCATAAACGTACAATTGTAATATTAATGTGATACCTATGTAATCATGTGTATAAAAACCTTCAATTGCCTCATAATAAAGCAGAACAGTTATTTGGAAAGATGCTGAGCGTATCTTTTGTCTCTGTTCCCTATTGCAGTAGTTATTAATTTGGAACCACTAATCAATATGTGAATAGGAGTTGCCTATCATCTAAATGTCCTGGTCAGGCATACACACGGTCGGAATATACGATGAAAAGCTCCCATCGGACTCTTTCTGTCGGAAATTCCGCTCCTGTGTACGCGGAATAAGGCCCCATTTTCTGTTTGTAGCTCTAAAACGCTCAACAAGCCAAATCCCATTCATTTCAATGGCCACTGTTCACATGTGAGCATTACGACATCTAAAAGATCTGAAGCTCAAAAAACCACATGAGCTTCTTTTTGGCAGATTACAAGTGTTTGTGGCCCCATAGACTTCAATAGAAACGCCTGAATTGAACGTTTTACGTGCGTTTTGTCTCTCGCTTTCTGTTCAAACAGCAGCTCTCCATCCCTAATATGCTATCCCTCTCCTCCTCCTTGTGCTTTCTATTGGCTAAACAAAAATGCCTGAAGCTGTGAAACGCTTGTAATACGCTTCTAAACCGCTTTAAAAAGGCTTGTAAATAGCTGAAAAAGGCAAGTAAATCGATACGCTCAGGTGTGAATGGAGCCTTAGGGTTTTTTACCTTGATGCATTCAATGCATCAAGGTAAAAAACCTTCTGTGCTGCATAAGTCCCTCCAGCACTCCCCCTTAAACTTACCTGAGCCCGATCCTGATCATGCGTTGTGCATGAGAGCAGCGGCTCTCTCTCCGTTCTCTCCCTTCTCACTAGGCAGATTGATAGCAGCGGGAACCATTCCTGCTGCTGTCAATCCAATTTTATGATGAGAAAGCAGGGGGCGGGGCTGAGCCACCTTGTCTGTGACAATGGACGTAGACAAGGTGGCTTGGAAGCAAACCAGCACAAGCTTCCTATGAGTACACTTGTTGAACAGGAGGAGCCAGGAGAGTCAGCAGGGGACTCAAAAAAAGGAGAATCGGGGCTACTCTGTGCAAGATCATTGAACAGAGAAAGTCAGGTAAGTATGACATGCTTATTATTTTAATACAAAATAAAAAAACGCAGCTTTAATGTTACTTTAACGTAACAACTATCCCCAATTAAAACTTTCCCCTCTATTTTTGTTTTGGTGACAACTGAAAAACATTTTTCTTCACTTTTAATTCAGTAGTCAAATGGACAAATAGATAGGATAAATATCCCTAGCAAGGACAAATCTTACAGGGGTTCTAATCCTTCTATAATTTTTTTTATACCTGATATGGAAGAGATAGCATTCCCCATGCCTAAGACATGGCATTTCAAGTAGCTCACCCTCTAATCTACTGATGTTTTTTTTTTTTCAGCAGCAGGAGCTGCGCAGGCAGTGTGGCTGTCCATAATATTCTTTGGAAATCCCTTTGGAACATCCTGGTATAGTATAAAGTTTTTTTTTTTCTTACTGAAACTTTTTTCATTTTGAGTTTTTACAATGTAACTATTACTTTCCTATACTGAAGTACTGCAAGAATTGAATGAAATAGGTATGCCTATCTAATCAACAGTATATATGGCTGTATTCATCTCATTTACAACAAGTATTATCCATAATATTCCATCTTGTGAATTTCATTGCAGTCTTCCCATCTCCATCCTTCAAATGAAATGATTTCAGTTGAGGGCACATTCTTATCTGGAATGATTTTAGTGCTCCTAATAAGGTTTTATACCTACAATATGCTAGACAATGCCGTGGTACTGAGTATAGAAACATAAATATTTCAGTTCTCAGTTCTCTCCAATGTACACTTATGAAAGACACTTAGATGAAAAAATCTATTGAGGGAACATGATTTGCAATCACATTATCAGATTTGTGGCCACACCATTTTTACTAGTAAATAGAAGATGTGAGATTTGGCTTTAGTATCTTTATTGGGGGGGGGGGGGGGGTTACCTTGTGGAGGGGCATCCCTATAAAGGGGGAGGGGGGCTCATGATGGGTTCAGAGACTGTCAGCCTCCATTGCAGCCTGTTCCCTTGTTTCCTGCAATGGTTTCGGACTGTGCAACCAAGAGATGGGAGCAGAAGTGAACGAAAGACTCATGTTGGCTGCCAGGTCAGGACTGTAAACCTTCCTTCTCGAGAAGGAGAGCATATGAAGAGAGAAGGTTGAGTGGTTGAAGAAGTGTGTCTTCCATGAGCTGCAGGGCAGAGCTGTGCAGTGATCTGTGTGGACTACATCTCCCAGCATGCCCAATCAAAAGCCAGAGCCATGAGGTTGTTGGAGAGCAGTGCTGAGCTGACTGTCATGCAGAAGACTGACCCCATCCCTCCCAACTTTTTGAGATTGGAACGAGGTACAGCAATTAGCAAAGGTATGTAGGTATTGGACACACTCTCTGCCATGCCCCCTTAAAAAAGAATTATGCAAAAAAAATGATTAGTTAAACCCACAAGTGTTTTTTTTAACAATACTATTCCTTTATACTGATGTAGCGATATAGACTGTTACCAGAAAGCTTCGTACCTTTCGGTGTTCTAGACATTGTTTGTCCCCTTGATTATTCGTACAGCCAGTGACCTCATATCTGTGCGCCAACAGAGTGAGTTATGGGGCGTATAGCCCTCTTTGAATCTGCTGCTATGCATCCATGTATCCTAAGACTACAAATCCAAGGGACCTTTGCAGTGGCCGGAAGGTTTCTGGGAGAGATGATAAAAAGAGCTGAGAAGCCCGCACATTGTCTCTTCCTCCTGGGCCTGACGCAAGACGGACCTCTCTCCGTATGACAGAGAGAGAGGTTGCGGCCTACCACGTGAAATGCTACTCCCATCACGAGGCCTGAGAGGCCTACTCCTGTTACCCGCTGTTGGACATCCTGTAATTAGTATCACTTACAGCGCCTACCCATTGGTGAGGACATATGGGGAAAGTCACTACAGAAGGCCGGGACAGAGAATCTGTTGTTCGAGTGCTGCCATCTGTGTTCCTGTCTAGAAGACCCCGGACTGATTTGGGTCGTTGGTGAGAGAGCAAGCTGTTCAAAATTTATCTATCCACTACCACCAGTACAGAACACCATGCACACACATCTCTACCCAAGAACACTTTACTGCATTGCTGGAACACTGTGCTCAGATGCCTTAGGCTTTCACCACTCGGAACCTATTGTTTTGTCTACAACCAAATGGATTACAGTTAACGAGCTCCAACTAGCTAGCGAAGAATAACAGATCTGCAATGTGAAACTCTATTGCCATTACTTATAGAAAGTATATATATATATATATATATATATATATATATATAATTCCATAGTGAAAAAATTAAATCAAATATCAAGTATAACATATTAGTCCATCTTAAATAGACCATATAAAATGGGTGATAAAAAGGAAGTCCATAAGTGATGAATCTAAAAATTGAAGTGATAATCTTGATGAATACTAGATAGTGAAGTTCACACAGAAGAAAAGTAAGGTTGGCACGCTTACCAGACAAGTTGGACCCACGTACTGTATAGCACGTGGATCAAACAGGCTTTATTGAGGAAAAATCCTCGAAGAAAATAATCCATACAAGGCAGTGGTTGGAGGATAAACTTCAATAGGAAACAGATAATCCCTACTCAAACGATAAACTCCGTGGTAAAACATCAAGTATATCTCAAGTGTGAAGTTATTCCCAAACATGTAAGATAAATAAAATCCGCATAGTGTAACACTATATAGTCTTTTTTTTAAAAAAAAGAGGGGTTCACACTTACACGAAATCAAATAAAAACAAGCTTGTCTCTTAAAAAGTATAGAGCGATTGCCATGAACATTATGCTGTTCGTGGCAATCGCTCTATACTTTTTAAGAGACAAGCTTGTTGTTATTCGATTTCGTGTAAGTGTGAACCCCTCTTTTTTTAAATAAAAAGACTATACAGTGTTACACGATGCGGATTTTATTTATCTTACATGTTTGTTGTCATGGAATAACTTCACATTTGAGTTATACTTGCTGTTTTACCACGGAGTTCATCACTTGAGGAGTGATTATCTGTTCCCTATTGAAGTTTATCCTCCAACCACTGCCTTGTATGGATGATTTTCTTTGAGGATTTTTCCTCAATAAAGCCTGTATGATCCACTTGCTATATAGTACGTGGGTCCACCTTGTCTGGTAAGCGTGCCAACCTTACTTTTCTTCTGTGTGCACTTCACGATCAAGTATTCACCAAGATTATCACTTCAATTTTTTGATTCATCACTTATGGACTTTTTATCACCCATTTTCTATGGTCTATTTAAGAAGGACTAATATGTTATACTTGATATTTGATATATTTTTTCACTATGGAATTAATGTTCACATCTACTTATCAACAAGATAATGACAATTTTAAATAAGACCCTTTGTTGTCATTACATACCAGTTTTTAGCCCCACTCTGTGCTCTGTTCTCTGTGCTTCTCTATGCAACCGAGGCAGATAATAGCTGGAAAGAAGGTGCTGAACATACCTCCCTGAAAACATCACAATCATAGCACTCTGCCTCTGTACCACTCGTAAATATCCTCATTCCTGATACAAGAAGTGGGCAGGCTCTTGGGAGCAGCTATGAAAATATCAGAATGCCTTGCCTGGTACATGTCAGTCTGGAGGAGTGGGCATTCCTAGGCAGGCAACATTTGCACACAAACTGCCCTAAATAACACCCACTTATGATGCTGAGTCTCCATGACTGAAAAAACTGAAATATGGCAATAGAAGGGGGCAGGCCAGGGACAGTAAGGCTTACATGATGCTGGATGTCCTCTGGTTAGGACACGTTGCAGCTTATACATTGTATAGAGTTTAGGATTAACCACTTGCAGACCACTGCACGCCGATATACGTCGGCACAATGGCAGTGGTGGGAAAATGGGCGTACCTGTAGTCCCCTTTAATTGGCGGGGCTAGTGGGCGAGTGCCCGCTGTGTACAGCGTGATCGTGCCCGCGTGTCCCGTGGACTCGATGTCCGCCGGGGTCCCGCAATCGTGTCACGGATAGGCAGAGCGGGAAAATGCCTATGTAAACAAGGCATTTCCCTGTTCTGCCTTGTGACATGACAGGGATCTACTGCTCCCTGTCATCGGGAGTAGTGGTCTAAGTCATGTCAGTGGTAGTCCACCCCCCCACAGTTAGAATCACTCCCTAGTGTTTAACCCCTTCCCTGACAGTGTCATTTGTACAGTAATCAGTGCATTTTTTATAGCACTGATTGCTGTATAAAAGACACGAAATAGTGTCAACAGTGTCTGATGTGTCCACCATAATGTCGCAGTCATGATAAAAATCGCAGATCGCTTATTGCAATTTTTTTTACCAAAAATATGTAGAAGAATACATATCGGCCTAAACTGAGGAAAAAAAAAATTTTATATATTTTTTGGGGATATTTATTACAGCAAAAAGTAAAAAATATTGCTTTTTTTTCCAAATTATCGCTCTTTTTTTGTTTATAGCGCAAAAAATAAAAACCGCAGAGGTGATCAAATACCACCAAAAGAAAGCTCTATTTGTGGGAAAAAAAGGACGTCAATTTTGTTTTGGTGTAACATTGCACGACCACACAATTGTCAGTTAAATCGACACAGTGCCGAATCACGTCTGTGCTCTGGTCAGGAAGGGGGTTAAATCTTCCAGGGCTGAAGAGGTTACTGATGCTAGTTCTGTGTTTGCAGATGACACAAAGCTATATAGTAGAATAAGGCAGCCCATACATGAGTCACTTTTTTTTATTCATGCAGCAGGTTGAATGCAATACAGAATAAAATAGCTCAGAGAGGTGGATTCCTCCATCCACATCAAGCTCTATTGTATTTTGACAATGGGGAGACTTCCCCGCCATCAGGATACACTAATCAGAGCTATAGCCTGCAGTACTGACCGAGTAACAAAAATCCGATAGGACGTTTGTATAGAAGTCAATCGGTAGCTCATCTTCTGTACAACCTCCCTGTCTATACACTGATCAAAATTTGGCTGTTCTATGTATGGCCAGCTTAAATTTCTTCACTAACAGAGCAAATTTAAAAATGCTTTATAAGGCCCCTTTCACACGGGCGCCTTGTCTAGTGAATTGCACTTGCTCAGCAGGGGATCGCACCGCTGATCCCCGCTGAGAAGCCATATGACAGGTCCTGTTCGCTCCACTGTGCAGAGTGGACACGGACACAGCCCTGCTCTCTTCTATGGGGAAATCGGATGGAAAGGGACCACCTGTTCAAATTCCCTCTGATCCTATCCGGTCTGATCCGTCTGATTTTTGCGGGCAGAATCAGATTGGATGGCAGCAGGTGTCAGTGGAACATGTGTCTGCTGACATCCTTTGCTCCCTAGAGGAGACTGCAGGGTCTGATCAGGTCTGCCTGAAAAACTGACAGGCGGACCTGATCAGACAGCCCATGTGAAAGGGTCCTAAAGGTTTTTTGCCTACCTTTGGATCAAATACAGGGTTATATATTTTTTTATTTTTATCCTTTGGTTGAATTTGATAGAAACTTGTCTTTTTTCAAGCTATGTGGGTGTAGCGGTACCACTTCAGGAGCCATTGATATTAACTGGTTCTTTCACAGATGATACAGAGGCCACCAGTCACCCAAGCAAATAGTCTATTCACTCCAGCTCCAATAAACATTGGTGTTGCCTTTTTCGTAATTTACGTAATTTTCGTAATTTACTGGGGGGATTGAGGCATGAGATGCTCCAAAACATTCAGTAACATTGATCAGAGGACACTCTTCTTCTTGTGGATATGGAACAGTCTAAGGCCTCACCGCTGAAGGGTGCTGCACAGTCAAAAGGGGTCAGTTAGGGTATTTGCTCACAAGTCCCCAGGACAGCTGCCTCCTTCCAGCTTCCTCCAGACATGGTGTAGTGAGTGAGACTTTCCCTCTCCAAAGCCAATCCCCTTGTAGAGAAATCATCTATTCAACTCTAGATTGTTCCCAGGTCTCCAGCCCTGCCACAGCTAATATTCTGCCGAGCAGCAACTCAGTCCATAGGACACCTCAGAGACAATCAGCCCCCTGAAGCTCTCAAAACCTTTCCCCTGACAGGGAAAAGCACAATCTCTCCAGGGCTCCAAATTATTTATCAGCTTCCTAGCCACCTTCTGGGCACACCTTCTCAGGAATTGGCTAGGCAATGATAAATATTAAGGCTAGTTATTTGAATCTCCTGCCCTAGGCTCTTAAAGCTTTTCCCAGGGGTAGGGGAGAGCAATTAGACCCCCAGCCTGTAAAACTCTGAATAGATAAGAATAAACAATCACTGTGGCCTTGACTGCAGATTTTTTCTTTAGTATCTTACCCTAGGAGGGTGCTACATAGGTATATATAACAACCCTGGAGGTGGATTATTTAAAAATATGTATCCACCAAGGAGGTGGCTTAAAAAGATGACAAAAGAGATTGAAAAAAAGGTTTTCCAACCTGCCTTTTGTTAAATTTTCCCCAATGGTGGTGTCTGAGTGCACCTCACTGACATAGCCAAAAGTGTTTGCATCTGGAAAATTGCATTTCATGTATTTGGGTATCTCAAATACCACCTCTGGGTACAATAGAAAAAAGGGTAATGCTCATTTTTGTGTAGGGGAAGAAGAATAAGGAGTTGCCTTGCTCCAGCAGGGTCTCTCCAGTGGCGTGCCGGTCCCACAAAGCCTCTGCTCTAAGGTGCTGCTAACCACAGTCACACTTCTGCCTCCTCCACATAAAATGCAGGGTAATAGCCCTTTGTTGTATGTGATGGTGCTGAAGGACCACCCACAGCATGGAGTGCCGATTAAGAAAAGGAGAGCACTGGAGCATGCAAAAGCAGGAGTAAGGAAAGTGTACTTACCTTTCGTGCACTGTGCAGTGCAGCTGAGGCTGCAGAGAAAAGGACTTGGGAATCTCTGTCCTCAGTCCCTTTCTCTGTCTCAAAAGTGAGACATCAGGAGTCTGTTTAGACCCCTAGTATTTCACCAAAGTCCACAAACATGGCTCCTAAAAAATTGTAAAAAATTTTGTAAAAAAATAAAAAATAAAATAATAATAATAATAATAATAATAACACCTGTGCAACTCCATTGCAGGTAAACATAGCCCTTGCACGGACATATGATGTAATAAGCTCCATGTGAACGAGGACTATTATTCATTTCTGGGTAGAGTACCCGGCTTTCCATAAATAGGATTTTCACTTGAGCAGCAAGGTAAAGAGACAAAGCACATTTATATCTGTATCTGCATTATCTGCATGATAAAGAACAAAAAGACAAAAAGAAAATGATGTAACATAAAAAGTTGTCAGATCCCACTGTTGTCTGCCAGGGGGTAACTGTAAGCAGCTCAGACGTATTTGACAAGAATAATACACCTCACTGTCATTTGAATTCTGCTATTGAAAAAAATAACAACGTAGACACTGAGGTCATGCGTGACCTTTAAAATGTAACATTCTTCATGAGTAAAGCTGTTCTATCTACTGTAGGTATGTGTCCTTGGTGCGGGCATACATCAGAAATGAATATAGAATCTTGGGAGCAGGGCACAATCAAGACAGAATTGTTTAGACGGCTTTGACATTGCTTACAGGCAGAGTTGAGATTAGAATTGAGAGACCTTAGAAAAAAAAAAACTGATGGGGTTGCAAAGGTGCAGATTAATTAGTAGCACAAGCTAAGGACAAAAAACGATTTATGGTCTTCAATCACACTTTTTAAGGCTTTGCATTTTGCTTTTAAATCCTTTAGAATGCATAATAACATCAAATAGTAAAAATATGCATAAAAGTTCTAGTTAGAAACAGGGTGAGAGCTTGATGACAATCTTGCTATGATGGTCTTTCCTGATATAGGGGGGACAACGTCTTGTCCCGCCTCCCAATTATGCTTCTGCATTGTTACCCTGTTATAAAGGCTTTTAAAGGGGCCTAGAAATAGATGTTTTAGCATAGGCAGGCATGGGACTTCAGCTCTGCTATTTGCATGTTGGCTCTTAAGTGGAGGGCTTCTCATGTGTTTGCACATCACTTGCCCAACTACCTCCGCCTCTTCATGATTTGCTTCTCTGAGCTTCTGAGAGAGAGAAGTTGAGAAATGTACAGCGACGGCCAGTCCATAAGGGGCGCATGGGTGCCGCCCCCCTAATCTCTGTGCGCCGGCCCCTAATCTCCATGCGGGGCATCGGACGCATAGCGTTCTACAAGGTTTTTTTTTTACGCACATTATTAGAGCTGGAGGCTCTTATTGGCTTCAAAAAGGTTGGGCTTTTGTGAGTTTTGGACATTATTGTCCACATGTCAGAAACCATGAATCAGACTGAGACAGAAGTACCGCTAAATCTCACTTGTTTAATAATAATTAAAAAAAAGGTATACAGAGTAAAGGTAGTCAAAACATAGCCAGAGTTCAGGAACCGGAACGGATAGTCAGACAAGCCAAAACGTCAGGGAGCCAGAGATGAGCGTAGTAGAACAGCAAGCAGGATCTGGAGCCAGAAGGAATGTCAGCCAAGCAAGTCTTTAACAGGAACACAGGAGAGCGTCTCTAGAGATGTGACCAAAGCAAAGGCAAGTTGGTTCTTCCCAGGGTGGCCAGCAGCCTTGGGAGAATGGTAAGTTTGGAACACGACAGTACAGAGACTCTCTGGGACAAAGCAGCGGTCACAAGGTTTCTCAGGAGGAGCATGAACCTGAGCAGCAAGAATTTTGTCACCCAAAGGAAAAGTGAGACTGGTGCGAACCGTAGCCAGAATATGATCAGGAGGAAATAACTTGGAATTGGATTATCTCATGGTGAAGAGCCCCTACGGCCATGGACAACAGAACAGTCTCATGAGTCACATGGGCAGGCTGTAAAGGTCTCCCGTCAAGAGCCTCAATGGCAAAGTGGAGTGTCACGCAGCTGCAGCGGAATCCAGTGCTTTGATACAAAGGCAGTATCAATGATCAGGCCTGCAGCCCCAGAGTCGATTAGAGCCTGTATCTTGATGGACGGCTCAGCCCAAGAAAGGGTAACCGAAACCAGGGGCTTATCCTTCTGGATAACTGGGGATGAAACGCCACCTCTGGTTTGTCCATGACAGGACCTCAAGGTTCGGGCGTTCCCTGGACAGGTAGGACAAGACTTCAAAAAGTGACCTGCCTGACCACAATAAAGGTGCAATCTCTCCCTCCTCCTAAGGGTTCTCTCATTCGCAGAGAGACACGTGAAGCCCAAGTGCATGGGTTCATCTTCACTGACCGACTCGGTACCAGGAGGCATGGCAGGTGAGGGCGGCAAGGGTGGGCCTGCAAAGCTTGGAGACAAATTGTCAGGGCTGGCTCAGCCCTTCCTTCTCTGAGCTGGCGGCTCAGCTGTCGGCTAATTGCCAGCTCTCATCTCTCTCCACAGTTAACCAGTTGTTGTGGATCTGCTCGTCAGTCCTGCCTATTTAAAGATCTCCAACTCACTTCATTCCTGCCTTCACCTTGGTCACATCACAAGAAACCATCTCCTGCGTTACTGTTTAAAGACTGGCTTTGCTGACATCCCTTCTGGCTCCTTATCCTGCTTGCTGTTCCTCTACTTGGATCCCTGACTTCTGGCCTGGCTGATTACCCGATCTGGTTACTGAATTCTGGCTTGGCTGATTACCCGATCTGGTTACTGAACTCTGGCTTGGCTGACTACCCGATCCAGTTACTGGACTCTGGCTATGCTTTGACTGCGCTTACTCTATTTACCTTTTTATTTTTATTAATAAACAAGTGTGATTTTACTGTACTTCTGTCTCGGTCTGGTTCATGGTTTCTGACACAAATATACAGGAGGCTTCCACAAGCGCTCCTTAAAGGAGAGTCTTTCTCTGAGTCTAGAGTCAATGAGGATGGCAAACGCGATCAACTTCTCCAGCTCAGTGGGTATATCTTGGGCTGCTATCTCATCCTTGATGGTATCCAAGAGACCATGCGAAAAAGCAGCCACGAGGACCTCATTGTTCTAAGCCTCTGCTGCCAGAGTACAGAATGGCGTAATTGGCAACAGTTCTCGTACTCTGTTTGATGGACATGAGACACTTGGCAGCAGAAGAGGAGCATGCGGAAACATCAAATACCCTTTTAAATGATGCCACAAACTCAGGGTAACTCAAGACAACAGGTTTTTGTGTCTCCCATAGAGGGTTTGCCAAGGCTCAGAAAGCAAAGATATCACAAAACCTACTTTGCTTCTGTCTGTGGGAAACGCCTGGGGCATCATCTCAAAGTATATCTCAACCTGGTTGAGAAACCCTCTGCATTGGACTGGATCGCCCCCAAATCACTGGGGAAACGTAGCGTAAACAGACATACCTCTTATATAGGTAATACTCGAGGTGGGTGCCTGCACAGAGACTGGAGCAGCAGCAGGGATGGCCTGCAACACAGGTTGTACCGGAGCAGCCACAGTGGGAGATTCCAGGTGAGCCGTGCCACACAGGAGCATTTGTAACGCCATGGCAAACTGATCCATGCGGTGATCCTGCTCATCCAATCTGGAAAAAATATTACCAACAAGTGGATTGACTGCATCTTCTGAATTCTTGGCCTTCGCCTACTGTCAGAAACTATGAATCAGACTGAGACAGAAGTACAGTTAAATCTCACTTGTTTAATAATAATAAAAAAAAAAGGTAAACAGAGTAAACGTAGTCAAAACATAGCCAGAGTTTAGCCAGAGATCAGGAACCGGAACGGATAGTCAGACAAGCCAAAACGTCAGGGAGCCAGAGATGAGCCTAGTAGAACAGCAAGCAGGATCTGGAGCCAGAAGGAATGTCAGCCAAGCAAGTCTTTAACAGGAACACAGGAGAGCGTCTCAAGAGATGTGACCAAGGCGAAGGCAGAGATCATCTGGCCTAGACGGCTTAAGTAGGCAGGACTAACGAGCAGGATATCATCAACAGGTGAGGTCACTGTGGAGAAACAGGAGCTGGCAATTAGCCGACAGATGAGCGGCCAGCTCAGAGAAGGAAGGGCTGAGCCCAGCCCAGACACCACACCAAAATGGTTCTTGGTCAGGCGGTGTTCTACACCCTGACTCCCAACTTATATATATTTTTTCTCAGAGTTTATTAAGTTACAAATTTTTGAAAAGGTCTAACAAAAAAATCTTTTTTTTCCCTTAAGGTGTTATATATGCCTAATCATATGCAATGCAATGTTGATATTTTCTCTAAGGTTTTCATTACTGTTGTTCTACTGGATAGATACGCTAATCTCCATCTTTTGCGAGTTTAAGAACAATATAAGTAAACACTTTGGTTATATAATTCTAGTTTTAGTAGTCCCTACTATAGTAAATATCGCTTACTATCATATCAGATCAATCTCTAACTATGAGTTCTACAATGGGAGTTAAAGTATTACCACACAATGTTCAAGGTTTTAACTCACCTTGGAAACGTAAAAAAGCATTCAGTAACTATAAAAGATTAGGTGCGGATACTATTTTACTGCAAGAAACCCACTTCGCCACCAATAACCACCCGCAATATTTTGACAAATCTTATAGTCAGCATTATTGTACAGACTATATTTCCAAGACTCGTGGTACTGTCATCGTCATAAGGAAATCACTAGTCATGGAAATAGTCATCAACATATACAAGGACCCAGAGAGTAGATTCCTGATCCTGAAAGGCATCCTCAAAGGTCGCCAAATCACTATTGCTTCAATTTATGCCCCAAATGAGACACAAGCTACTTTCTTCAAAAAAGTTTTGATATTCTTGACAGATATCATTCCCCCCACCTAATAGTAGGAGGAGACTTTAATTTGGCAGCAAATTCCAATTCCATACTTGATAGAATTAGAATTGTCCCATCATCAAAGGCATTCCCTAAATCTCTTTCCCATTCCCTACACAGCCTTCAATTAATAGATACCTGGAGAACTCATAATGTTGGCATAAGGGCTTATACTTTTTATTCCCATCCACATGAAAACTATGCAAGATTAGATTATTTTTGGAACCCCAATCCTTTTAGCTAACTCATCTAAAGCTGACATCCATATATGCCTTTGGTCTGACCATCATATTGTTTCTTTCACTACATCTCACATAGGCATGGCCCCTACTCCATATAAATGGCGTATTAATGACTCTCTATTAACAGACCCCACTATAACTCAACAACTTTCAACACAATTAGCAGATTACTTTACTCATAATATAACTCCTGATATACCTACTAACACTTTATGGACAGCACATAAGGCAGTACTTTCAACACAAATAGCAGATTACTTTACTCATAATATAACTCCTGATATACCTACTAACACTTTATGGACAGCACATAAGGCAGTTATGAGAGGTCACCTAATTAATTCCGCCTCAGCCAAAAATAAGTCAAAATGAATTGATATTAATACCCTAACTAAAGAATTAAACAAAATATATTACAAACATTTCCAATCCCCATCTCCAGATTTATATAAGCAAACCCAAGATAAAAGAAGAGCTCTTGACACGTTGTTGTCTACTGACACAGAAAAGGTCTTGCGATGGTCCAAAGCAAAATTCCTATTAAATAGCAACTCTGCCTCTATCATGTTTGCTAGAAAGCTAAAACAATCTACAAACCCCCCACATGTCTATAAATTACGCAATTCCAACGGAAATTTAGTCTCTCACCCCAAAGAAGTTATGGAAATTTTCTCTGACTTCTACAAGAATTTACTGCCGCCCCCTCAATCTTCACCAAGGCAGTCTTCTCTGGGTTGGCTTGGGGACATTTTGCTTTCCACTCGGACTGTCCAGCAAATTGAGAAACTAAATGCACCATGTACCGCTATTGAAATAACTGAGATTATTAAGTCCCTAAAAACCTCGACAGCACCTGGTCCAGATGGGTATTCTACCTTATATTATAAAAAAATTCCCGTATTCTGGCCCCTCATTTATCCAAATTATACAATTACATTTTACAAGGCAATAAATTCCCAGAAGAAATGCTTCTAGCCAATATGTGTTTATTACCCAAGCCCCATAGAGATCACACCTCACCACAGAACTATCGCCCAATATCAGTCATAAATAATTACCTCAAAATTTTTGGCCGTTTGCTGGTGGACAGAATGGTGGCGGTCATCACCTCATTAATCCACCCAGACCAAACGGGTTTTATTCCAGGCAGACAGATTACTGACAATTTAAGGCTTGTCACAAATATAATACAGGAAGCTAACTTACATGCGAACCCAGCAGTTATCCTTAGCCTTGATATTCACAAGGCTTTTGATAGTGTCAGTTAGTCAAACCTTGAATTACTGCTCCCCAAATACGGTCTTTGCAATTAATTCATGCATGGTTTTAGAGCTTTATATCAAAATCCTCAAACTAGAATTAGACTTTCAGGAGAAAACTCAGTTCTTTGCATTGGGTAGAGGAACAGACAGGGGTGCCCCCTTTCCCCTCTCCTTTTGGCCATAGAACCCCCCGTATGTGCCATTCGAAAAAAAAATTAATATTAAAGCTATTCTAAAGGCCTTAAAGACTTTAAACTGAGCCTATACACCAATGACGTTTTGCTGTTCCTTTCAGACCCCTTAATATCCCTCCCAAACCTTATCAAAGAGTTAGAAACATTCCAAGATCTCACCGGCCTAGGGGTTAATTTATCCAAATGTACTGCAATGCTATAAATATTCCACCGTTGTTAGCGGCATCTTTGCAAGAGAGATTTTCTTTCTCCTGGACCTCACAATCTTTTAAATATTTGGGCATCCTCCTTACCCCATCTTATAAAACTCTTTTTCAAACCAATTACCCACCACTATTCATAAATATCAAAACACTACTAAAATGATAGTCTAGTTATCACATCATCTTTTTGGGGAGAATAACAGCTACCAAAATGGTGATTTTACCTGAACTACTATTTTATTTTAGAGCTTTACCCATACTGATCCCTAAAAGCACTTTAGACTCCCTTTAAAGAGAAATTAAAACATTTATATGGCTCAACAAAAAAACAAGGTTTGGTTACTCTCTTATGCACAGATCTCATTCAAATGGTGGTTTAAGCCTTCCTAACTTATGGTGTTTAGTATCTAGCTGCAAGATTTACACAATTAGCTCAATGGTTTGCTCCTTCAAATCAAGTGTCTTGGTTACATTTTGAAGAACAGTCAGTTATACCATTCCATCTTCAAGGTATCTTATGGTCCAAGTACAGAGAGATCTTTCCCTTAAATATGGTGGTGGTTCAATCATACCAATTGTGGCACTAATATAAAGATAAATTTGACTTAATTTCTTCCACCCCCCCTCAGCATCCTTTATAGGAAACCCCCGCTCGGCCTTTAGAAATAGCAGCTCTTGCTATATATGGAAACTACATAACCTCATTACCTTGAAATCCCCCTCCCTAAATAATAAATTTCTCCTTTTTTCAGATTTATGTGAATTATACAATATTTCAATTTCAGAATTACCCGATTATACTCAAATTAAAAAATTCTACCAAAAATACTTCTCTCCAACATTACATCCCCCTTATTCCCAATTTGAACAAGTCTGCATCTCCTCACCGAGAGATAGGGGATTGATCTCTCATATTTACCACTGTTTAAATTAATTCTCTCTTTCAGAAAAGTCAAAACCAATGCTTCAATGGGAAATTGACTTAGACCAATCTTTTACACTACCAGAATGGACCACTATGATCCAAAACCTACTGAAATGTACTCGCTCAATTTCAGCGAGAGAAACAGCAATCAAATTACACACCAGATGGTACTTAACCCTGTACAAAATAAACTCATTTTATCTATCGGTATCTCCCACATGTTTTAGAGGATGCCCAGATCAAGGTACCATCTTACACAGATTCTGGAACTGCAAAATTTTGAAACCCATATGGCTACAAGCAGCTGCTAAGATTGAACATATTATAGGTAAAAAAATTCCCCTCACCGGTAAGATGTGTTTATTATTTGCACCTATACCAAATGTACCCATACAGCATATTGGACTAATACATAAACTGTTTAACCTAATCCACTGGATGATAGCTTTTAATTGGCACTCATCAACAATCCCTTGGTCCCAGGTATTGCATAGAATGGATCAAATTAAACTCTCAGAGCGTATCCACCATACACTCTTTGACACCATGCACATTTTCAAAAAAAATGGTCCCCTTGGGAAACACCACTTCCTTAAATATCACCTTGTATAGCCTAATAATGCATATCATTGTAAAATAAATATGTGTTTTTTAAATGATATAACCTGATAGGAAATATACATACCTAGATCACACCTTTATTGTTCTTATATTGTATTGCTATGTTCTTCTTATATGTACCATTCACCTCATATTAAGTACATACTTGAAATATCTGATGTACCTATGTTTTGATTATGCATTTTTACTAACCTATGACCTTTTACAATAATAAAAATCGCTTGTAAACAAATAGGTTGGGCTTGGGGCGCAGAGCTGCTGTCCGTTCTTGTGTGAATACAGCCTTATAGTTCATTTGTCAAGTTTAGCAACAAATGTCCAAGAGGGAGACAAAATAATCCCTGTTTTGTACATAATTTTTAGACTTGGTGCTGGCCCCTCCATAGTTTTTATCCCACACACTGTCCTTACGGTAAATACAAACCTGCATACAATCCTAGGAATAGTAGAACGCACAGAAACAAAACTGACACCACCGTCTTAAAGCATACATAGCAAATGCCTATGGGAAATACTTGATTCAGTTTTCTTGAGCTCAGTGTGGGAAAAATGAGCTAACTGGCCTAATAGATACGATTACTCAGCAAAACTTTTGCCTCGCTTGCACTGCCTCACATTACCATGAATACAGACTGCAATGTGTTTTATTGATGCTGTTGTACCATACTTGTATCATTAACCCTAACAGGTTCCTCCTGGAGCACTTCTGGTGTTTCTACTAATGCAGTGGACTTTTCCCAGGTTTTTGGCATCTTTCAATTTGCAAGCTGTTGTTAAAAAGGGTCACGGCTAGCTGGGCACTGCCATGGGGGACATATCTAAATGTTTATATATATCCTTAAAAAGTACCATTTAGCAAGGAGAGAGTATTTTCCTGCGGCTTAAAGGGCAACACTGAAAATATACAAATCCATTAAACAACATAGTTACATAGTTAGTCAGGTTGAAAAAAGACACAAGTCCATCCAGTTCAACCTTAAAAACAATAAATAAATAAAATAAAAAATATCGTACCATCCAATATACCCAATTTTATACCCACATTTGATCCAGAGGAAGGCAAAAAACCCCAGCAGAGCATGCTTCAATTTGCTACAGCAGGGGAAAAGATTCCTTCCTGATCCCCCAAGAGGCAATCGGATTTTCCCTGGATCAACTTTACCTATAAATGTTAGTACCCAGTTATATTATGTACATTTAGGAAAGTATCCATGCCTTTGTTAAAGCAATCTACTGAGATGGCCAGAACCACCTCTGGAGGGAGTCTATTCCACAATTTCACAGCTCATACTGTGAAGAAACCTATCTGTATTTGGAGATGAAATCTCTTTTCCTCTAGACGTAAAGAGTGCCTCCATGTCCTCTGGTTTGACCGTAAAGAGAATAACTCAACACCAAGTTCACTATATGGACAACATGCTTGGGGGATGTCCTAAAGGTGTGATTTAACTTTTTTAAAATTCATACAAGGCCCTTATCCAGGCATGCAAGTGGGTATCTAGTTAAGAGGTCAGCCAGCATGCACCTCTACTTCATAAACCATACTACTGTCTGTACTGTAAAAAAAAAAAAAAAGGCAAGTGAGTTCTTGTTCAACCAGACCCATGCATCCCCATCTCCATGCATGCAGGGCCAGGAAAAAGAGGGGAGTGACCATGAAGTTTCCTTTTCCTGTACCATATCAGACCACATGCCTTTCAACATTATGGAGGTATCCTGGCCCCAAGAGGATGTGGGGATTGATTTGGGGGGGCATAATCTGGAAGCCACTATTATAATAAGGAACTTCTAGATATCTGCTCTCCCAGTTGAATGAGTACAGCATACATTAGCACCCCTTATTACTCATTCCCATAGAAGTTAACAGACACCAACACCTTGAAAACAGTGTAAAAAAATGTCCCCATTACATAAATCATGTCATCTTGTGCAGCGATGTACATCTATTGTCAATCATGATGGATCCCTGCCATGACAACCTACCACCCAATGATGTTGTGATGCTGCCCAACAATGTCTTCCTGCCATGTTACCATCGCTAAATGACAGATCCCTGAACCCAAACTCATCCCTAGTGCCCAACCTGCAGCCTGAAAGTCTCATTTCACCCCATGTTACGTATTGTGCAGCCCCTAGGTCCCAGCATCTATTCTGATCTGATCAGCAGGTAACCTGAACCAGTATGAGGAGAATTATTCCTGGACATCCCCTAAGGCGCTAAATCACGTGACCTGTAACACAAATACCTGCTGCATGGTACTACAGTACCCCCTCTGCTTCTCTATACCATGCACTGCCAGACCCAGAAGTCAGGCTAGTCAAGGAACATATTTTTAATACTAAAAGGTCTGGTTTATTTCTGTCACATTTTCTTACCTTTTATGTGTCTTTTCTCTTTTTATGTATTTATCTCCTCTGCTGGTCCTTTAAGGATTTTGCTGAGAAGGATATCAAATTATAATAGCATGGAGTGGTAGGGCAGTAGGAAGCACTGATTTGTAAAGGGGTCAGGGCCGTTTTTAAGGCAGGGCAAAAGGGGCAGCTGCCCAGGGCCCTGTCAATGTTGTGGGGCCCAAAGCACCTGCCTCATACTTGCCAACTATCCTGGTTTAAATTCCCTCCTCCCTTGAGGTTTTAGTCCCGTGCTGTTTCCCAATATCTCAGTGTGAAGTGCTGTTACTAATGCTGCCCAGCTCTGCCCTTTTGTTGTGTGCAGATGACTCACCTGCAGACCCTGTGTTTACATGTAAATTACATTCATATCTAAATAGCGGTGGCATTCATATGTAAATAGCAGCGGCTGTGTATCATGCCCCTCTGAGGTTATATCCACAGTAATCTCTAGCAGCCAATCAACAAGCAGAAATCATGTGCTGTAAACTCTAGCAACTAATCAGTGAGCCGTAATGTGTGCTGTAACCTCTTGTAACCAATCAGTGAGCGGTAATGATACACTGTAATCTCTGGCAACCAATCGCAATAGCTGCCTGATCTGATACAGTAAACTGATTTTGAGTCTAGCTGCTATTTATTGTATGTCTCAGAGCAGGTGGAGAGCAAAACTGCATGGGGGGGCCCCAAGAAAAGTTTTGCCCAGGGTCCAATCAATATTAAAGACAGCCCTGAAAGGGGCTGTAATTGCAGTGATCTCTAGAAGTCTCATGTATCGTGTACCCAATCTCTGACATTCTGCTGGGGCCAATGGGAATGTGAAGGGAAGTGGCAAGGTCCAGCATTATCCGGAAGTGTTGAAGCTTTTCCAGGCTTTGCCTACTTTTGCCTATCCAGATGACCAATTTTTTTTACCTGCAGCAGTTTTATATTTTGGTGGGTTTTTTAGGTACCGTATTGTATTTATGTTGTAATTTCCATACTATGTCCATACATTTATCTTCCTTGTACATGGCTTAATGCAGGTATTTATATTTAATGAACATTTTGCATGCCTGTCACTTGTCAGACTTGTAGGTGTTTTTCTGGCATCGATCGCCACACATTCTGCTTTGATTTCTGCTTAAACAGAAGAATTACACAGACTCTTCACATTGTGCATTGACTGCCAGATTGTGGAGGTTACATCACTAATTGCTTGTTACTATATGTCTAGAATAAGCAATGTGCTGTGAATTCCCTCTGTGGGCAGTACTGTAAGCAGAGAAGATGGGTTAAACCAGGTAAATATGAATACTCTATATCAGTGGTCATCAACCCTGTCCTCGGGACCCACTAACAGGCCAGGTTTTATGTATTACCTTAGGGAGATGCAGACTAGAATACTGCAATCACTGAGCAAATGATATCACCTGTGATGTATTTCAGTTATCTAGCAAACCTGGCCTGTTAGTGGGCCCTGAGGACAGGAGTTGATGACCACTGCTCTATATGATAAGTATTTTTGTCTTGAGCTCAGGAGATTGCCCACTAGCAACAGCTGATGGGTTTGATGAAAACCTCCTGGAAGATCACTTTAATAAATGTGGAATTCTCATTATGCTGAGGTTACCTTTTATGGGTGGTGTGCATTATTATCGGATTTCGAAGATGCCCAGTTCTCCCAGGAGGCAGCAGTGATGCCATTGTGGAAGCAACAGAATCTGGACCGAGGTATTAGAGTTTTTTCTTTTTACGGAAAACATTTATTTTTTCAATGGCTTTTTAAAAGACAATTGTAATTACATAATTGCAATAAATGTGAAAGGGTTGGCAATTAAGCAGACCTTCCATTTTCATGAAGGTCTGTTTTAATCATGGCATTGCAAGAGGGTTATTCATATTTTGTGAAAAGAGGATTGTGAAAGAAATTGTAAATTCTCTATATAGCTGTAATTTGTAATACTTTGCCTATATATTGCACACTTACTTACTATATTACTCATTGTGCACACGGCACTAATAATGTTTTGAATATCGTATATACTCGAGTATAGGCCAACCCGAAAATAAGCCGAGGTACCTAATTTTACTACAAAAAAACTGGGAAAATTGATTTGATTGTAAGCCTAGGGTGGGAAATGCAGCAGCTACTGGGTAAACATCCCCCCCTTCAGTCTATTATGAATGCTGCTGCTAGACTAATACACCTCACTAATCGATCCGTGACTGCCGCCCCTCTCTGCCAATCTCTTCACTGGCTTCCCCTACCCCACCGTGTAAAATTCAAAATGCTAACCATAACATACAAGGCCATTCACAACATCGCCCCCATCTACATCACCAACCTCAGCTGCAGATATCGCCCAAATCGCCCCCTCCGCTCCTCTCAGGACCTCCTGCTCTCTAGCTCCCTTGTTACCTCCTCCCATGCTCGCCTTCAGGACTTCTCCAGAGCCTCTCCCATCCTCTGGAATTCCCTGCCCCAGTATGTCCGATCAGCCCCTACCCTGCCCACCTTTAGGAGATCCCTGAAAACTCATTTATTCAGGGAAGCTTATCCCACACCCACATAACTGTCCCTGAGCCACCCCCATCAAATCATTCTTTGCAGCTATTACCTTTTGTACCACCTCCCCTCCCTTTAGAATGTAAACTCTATGAGCAGGGCCCTCCTATACTTTTATTATTATTATACAGGATTTATATAGCGCCAACAGTTTACGTAGCGCTTTACAACTTGAGGGTAGACAGTACAAATACAATACACTTTGATACAGTAGGAATTAGAGGGCCCTGCTCCTTAGAGCTTACAATCTAAGAGGGAAGGTCAAGAGATACAAGAGGTAATAACTGTGGGTGATGTGCTGATAATAACTGTACTGTAATTGTGTTGTCCCCCTTACACATTGTAAAGCGCTGCGTAAACTGTTGGCGCTATATAAATCTCGTATAATAGTAAACATCCATCTGCAGCCTCACTGTGCCCATCTGCAGCCTCACTGTGCCCATCTGCAGCCTCACTGTGCCCATTTGCAGCCTCACTGTGCCCATCTGCAGCTGTACCTTTGATAACCAAAACAGCAGGTGTCTCCCGCTGTCATGCAGTCTGTTCAGGGGCCGTCCATTGTAGAAAAGCCTCGCCTCCTCCTCGTCTGTGATAGACGGAACACCGATTCAGTTTCCCAGCATTGTATCAGTGTTCTGTCTATCACGGATGAGGAGGAGGTGGGGCTTTGTTACAATGGACGGCCGACGAACAGACTGCATGACACAGCGGGAGACACCCGTTGATTTAGTTATCAAAGGTACAGCTGCAGATGGGCAGAGGGAAGCAGCACTCTCACTCGAGACCCTCACTTGATTATAAGCAGGGGGGGGGGGCTTTAGCCTAAAAAATGTGCTAAAAAACTCAGCTTATACTCGAGTATATACGGTATATATTTTTATTCTTTCGAGTCCTAATAAGAAAGTAGCCTGCCTATGTAATGCCAACTGTTACATTAAAAGTACAATTGTAATATCAATGTAATACCTACGTATGCATGTGTATAAAAAAAACGTCA